>JAEQBH010003577.1:600000-960087 GCA_016808115.1 Tetrastigma voinierianum
GACAGCGTGTTGCTTCATGAACCCCGGGAGAACTTATCTAGGTAGGCTGGAGTCTCAACTGTATATATATATTTTCTTTTATTTTCTCTTCATCAATTTAGATTCAGCTTACATTTTAGTTAGTATTTTCTTTGCATTTGAGCAATGATCTGGGCTGAAGTTCAGGTTCATTGTAAAAATTGGGTTTTCATTACTGGCTGATGTCAATGGAATTTGGAAATTTTCCGGAGTTCATTTATTTCAGTTAGCTTGCAATTTCAATGAATTTTCCTGATTAGTTAGTCACTATTATTCGCAATCCGGTATTGAAAGACTGAGCTCCCTCTGGGAATGGACTGGTGTTAGTTATCATTTTCTGCACAACTTAAAAGAATGTTAGAGTTATAAATCTTGAATTTATCTAATTGGTGTTGTTCTTGAAATTAATTACTCTTAATATTGTAGCTTGTACCCAGAAAGGGGTTGTATCTTGCTCTGATTTCTAGGAGGCCCTCTGAGTGACACAGAGATGGAGATTCCTGATAGTATAGAGCAGTTACTTGGGGGTATTCTAGACTAATGTTATGGAACTAACGAACTCTGAAAGATTACTCTGATATATCACTAATTTACTCATAGTGTGAGGATTAGTTGGTTGATGTATCAGTTTAATTGATTAGAGGTTTCTCCTCTGTCTAATCAAGGAGATAGAGAGTTTACTCAAATTCAAAGGATGAAATACCAATTAGATTGGAGAAGGCTTGCATTATCCTGTCTATAGGGGCAAGAATTCTTCAGTTCTGGAACAGGGTGTAAGTACTGGAAAGGAAAAATACTAGTTTTTAGAAAGATGATTATATCCTATAAGTAATTGATTAGACCCATGTGTCTGGAAGGAATATGGTTATCTAATTAGTGATATGTATAGTATATGGAGAAATCCAAACCATACTACCTTGCATCTTTGACAAGTTCAGATTTCAAATTGATGGTTGAACTATGTTATAGAATGATGCAAAAATTGATAATTATACATTGATCTATTTCCTAGTGTTAACTTTACTCAATGAACTCTCAATTCCAATTCATTTTGAATTTTTGTTACATTTATAGAATGTTAATAAGTCATTCTTTCTTTTCGTTTAAACCGTCAATTTTGTACTTTTGAGTTCAAATAGTAAGGATCTTGAGTAGTATGGGTAATTGATCTTTAGATCTCTCATCAATCCTCGTGGGAATGATATCTAGACTTAAAATCCACTTTTATTACTTGTATGACCTGTGCACTTGCAGAGAATTAGACCTAATATAAATTTACATTATTACATACATATTAGAAAACATTTCTTATAAGTTTTAGTCAAACAACAAGATTTTGGCATTTCTACTGGGGATTGAATAGTCTCTGGTGGTAATGTTAGAAATTGGTTGTAGTTTTATGGTCTATTTAAAAAAAAAAATCAAAATAATAACAAGATTTTGGCACCACTGCAAGGGACTGAATAGTTCTAGGCAGCAGTGATAGAAATTTGGTAAATATAGAATAGTTCTATTTATAGATGCTTGCACAAGAGCCGGGGGTCCAGTTGACCCGATATCAGCCCCAGTTTTTATGCCAAACTAATTATCAAATACTGTGAATCTTGAAGTAACTCGATGCCACCTTGATACATCCCATTTACCAGGATCCATTCATCCATATTTAAGTTAAAATATGTGAAATTACATTTAAAACAGTCCGTAAGAATTCGATCATGACTCTCTCACCATTATTACATATCGGAACTAGATTGTTCCACAATTTTACAAAAAGATTTATCAAGGCCATATGTTAGCCTTCTTCACAATTGCGGCCTCAAATGAGCGTTGTCCACCGGTGTACACCCTGTACCTGAAATGTTTTCCCTCGCCCAGTAGAGAATATTTCCTACAGAGACTACTCCCCGCCTAAGTGCAAATGAAATGGTCATGTTCCACACATTCACATTCACATTCCAAGTAAAAACATGCAATTTCTATTATGGAATCCTACATGTCATGCCATGAAAATGAGATGAGACTCAATCATGTACCATGCCCCGAGTCCTTATAGACTCATATCACACAATGCCGAGACCCATGCGTGATAAATTCCATCATTTATGGATTACATCCAATGATCATTTTACAAAACAAATTCGTTTGTTTTCAAACCAAAAGCTTTTTGGATGTTACACCTCAATGACCATTTATATTCAAAACTTATGTGTCTTTTGTAGGTACTTGGTGCAGTGGCTGCAGTAGGCCATACACCTAGACACTGGGCTTTCATAAGCTAGAATTATGTCTAACCACACTAACGGGTCTTTCACCCTAGGGGTGTCTATCCTTACTAGCTATTACTCGACACAAGTTTTCTTTACCACTTTATTCAACCATGCGACTCTATTAGACTTCGTCCCACTTGACCAAGCCCACCCAATCAAACACCAAACGCATTGTTGATTCTTCAACCATGCACTCACACCCATTCAATGCGATGTCCCCGTGCATATGCAATGCAATGAGCCATTGCATGTTATATCATGCCACATGTATAATAGATACTCGTAGACAGTATGTCAACGCAACACCGGAGTGTCATGGACAATCACATCTCTGCATATGACTTCCATACTTCATTTCATTCATGTCAATATATCATGCAAGCATATATCAACATTTATAACATGTCATTCTATGTTAAAGTAATGACACACACACAATCAAGCCATGTAATGGTCATTTGCACATATAAACTCATCACATGTCAATACATTTATATACTTATAGTGACATCAGGCATGTCACTCTTAGTCAAGAAATGACACTCTCAAACAAGTCATACAATGGCCCCGAGGCAAGCCATAAACAATCACAAACCGGGCTAAGAGATCTACCTTAAACAGGCCATGAACACAGGCCTCACGCAATCACAGGCTCGCTGAGCCTCCTTTACCTTCGCTAGGCGAAGTGGTTTTGCCTAAGACGGACGAATATCTGGCTGTCCTCGGACTCGCTGGCGAACACTCCCTCACCTCGGTAGACCCCTTCGCCTGGCGAGACCCTTTCTTCTGGGGGCTTCAGGTCCTTACCTGGGCGAAGAGACTCTGACGGGAGTTTCGAACATCAGAGCATTTTCATTTGAAAAATGGAAAATAAATCAAAGTAGGAAGAATTCCCTACCTCTTGGAACATAGAAGAAACCCTAGGAATCCTCATGGACACTTCCTAAACCTGAAACCTTTGATATCCTGAACTCCTTGTTTGAATCCTCGACGAAATCCCACATTTTCGGTACCCACGCATAGCCTTCGTCGATGCTATGAACTTTTGTTCTTGGCCGGATGAACTTCGACCACCGGAACTCCGTAGATCTCTGAAGGAAGCTCTTGGCTCTCCTCTCTCTCTCTTCTCTTACTCTCATGTGTACATAGCAGCAGAAAATGTGATTTTTTGTCCTAGTTTCCCCTTTTTTGTTTAAGTTTAAGTCGTGGCCCACATCGTGCCACGTGTCCAAACTTGGGTCCGATTTTTTGCCCATAGCGATTTATTTCATCCTAATTTAAGTTCAAACTATCTTCTATGAACTTAACTTAAGTTATTTCCTAAGTTCCGAGATTTTCGTAAGAATCTTGTCCATAGGAGTCATTATTTTAGATCACCTCTCGAAAAAACGTGAAAATCCATTTGTTTGAGAAGTGCAGAAATTCATGCGGATAACTAGATTTCGTGAGGCAGATCGATGGTGAGGTCCATTTCATTATACGAGATGCAAATTTCTAGGTTTTCAACCTATGCTATTCACGACAAATTCACTAGTTTTACCATTTAAAAAAAAATTCTATTTTCTCTGGTTTACATTCTCCCTCTTGAAAAGAATTTCATCCTAAAATTTCCACACCTGGCACATACAATCACATGCATATGTAACATTCATTTAATATCAATGGCTAAAAACATACATTCTTCCTAGAACAAGAAGGGATAGTTGGCACGCATAGTATCTTCGTGTTCCCATGTTGCCTACTCCACTCCTCGGTGCTGTCACAACACCTTCACTAGCCTCATAGTCTTGCTTCACAAAACTTGATCCTGGCTATCCATGATACGCATCGATCCCTCCTCAAAGGTTCCATCCGCATCAACCACAAGCTCCTCCACACAATCCACCACATGTGGCCGGATATGAGGTGCCATAGAACGCGCTGGAGACATGGAATCTGGCATGCACACTGATAGAAGCTTGGCTGGTAGAAGCCAAGCTAGTATGCAACCATACCTACCTTCTCGAGTACCTCGTAGGGCCCAATATACCTCGGTAATAGCTTTCCTTGCTTTCCAAACCTGACACTCCTCTCTTAGGCATCACTTTCAAGAAGACAAGATCCCCCACCTCAAACTCTAAAGGTCGCCACTGTCTATCGATGTAGCTTTTCTGCCGGCTTTGTGCTGTGAAAAGACGATTTTGTATTAACTGCACCTTCTAAGAGGTGTCTCTAACCAAATCCGGACCCCTGGTGGTTCTCTCTCCCACCTCCGTCTAAAAAACTGGAGATTGACATGACCTCTCATATAATGCCTCATAGGGTGCCATCTATATGCTCGCCTGATAACTATTGTTGTAGGCGAATTCCATTAAGGGTAAATGCTCTTCCCAGCTTCCCTTGAAATCAAGGACGCATGCCCATAACATGTCCTCTAACGTTTGGATGGTCCTCTTTGACTAACTATTCTTCTGGGGATGAAAAGCTATGCTCATCATCAACTATGTCCCCATGACTTGCTGGAAACTCCTCCATAAATGAGCCGTAAACTTGGGATCCCAATATGATATATGGACACTGGTACTCCATGTAACCGGACAATCTCGCGTACATATAACAAGCAGAATTCCTCTAGAGTGAAGTTCATCTGCACAGCTAGAAAGTGTGCCGACTTTGTAAGTCAGTCCACTATCACTCACACCGCGTCATGCCCTCGCGATGTTTGTGGCAAGTGAGTCACAAAATCCATCATGATGTGCTCCCACTTCAACTCAACTACCTCTAAGGGCTGGTGTAATGCTCCCGCCCCCGCCTAGGTGGTTGAGGGGATGCCACACGAGACTGGGACTCTTTACCCTACTTTTCTAACATTGGTGGGCCCATTTCATATATAATTTCATAATGAAATAAAACTTGTAATACGACCATCGTAGCGATGTTTAACTGTTCATGTACATACATTCTTGAGTCCCATTTACTTATACTTACACAAGTTTCACTATCTCTAAAATATTACATTTACATTACAAACAGAGTCAAAAACCTACATGTGTTGTACTCCTAATGTTGTGTTAATAACGAATACAAAATGCCTCGAGATATCTATTAAATTACCTACGGATAAAAACACGTATAAGCTAATAGCTTAGTGGGAAACAGATAATCATATATGATCACATATAATGGTCCACAATTACAGTATACATATACATCAGTTCATATATCACCAATTATCCTTATCTCTTGTAAGTCGAATAGAAATCTTGTCTGAGAGGAGGGTACCGTAGGTACATTCTGAGCATCTTGAGATTATCTGCAGTAGCATCGGGAGGCGATTACTTTACTTTCTTATGATTCATTATTTACATTCTTATCATATAAATGTTTGCCTTTATAGACCAGTAATAATGAATGAGAGGGACGCAACATAATTGATAGCCGAAGGTACTGTACAATATTGAACAGACATGCTTGCAACACGAAAACAGGAGTGTAACACCCCAAATTATACCCTAGTAGTTAATTACATGTTTGGGAGTATAGCCAAAAGTCAAAGGTAGTATTTTTTGGGATTTAAGTGCTAAAGTGAAAAGGATAGCGAGGATAATACAAAGTAAATGTTAAGATGGTAATTTGTAAGAAATGAGGACCCAAAGGTCATTATGTAAAAGGAGTATATGTTAATGCTTAGGAATTGGATAAGTTCATTTCAAATAGATGAGAGTTGAAGGACCTTGATTGGCAAAAATGGAAGAAGTTAGAGACGAAATGGGATAAGACAAACATGGTGCCAGAAGTCTTCATTTTGGCTTTGAAGGTTAGGGCATTCCGGATAGGAGAGAAAGAGAGAAAATAAGAAGGAAGAAGGAAGAAGAGAAGAAGAAGAAAATCCAGGTTTGGAATTCATGTTTGGAATATCTCTTTTTGTATGGATTACTTGTATGGAACTACCATAAATCTCTCTTTGTCTAAGTTGTGTAGGAAAAATCCTATTAGAAGTGTTGTTGGTTGGTATAAGATGATTTTTATGGTTTATTTTGAGTTGGTTTTGGTTTGGAAAGAAATTTTCGATGAAATGGGCCAAAACTGGTCCATTTCTATTTCTGCTTGACACCCCTACGCCTAGGCGTAGGAGTGCATGCCTAAGCATAGAGCTCCACCTAGGCGGAGGTCACTACGCCTAGGTGAACCCGAGCCTAGAGTTTCTACACTTTCTGGTCCACCTAAGCGTAGCAATGCTTCGCCTAGGCGAACCTCTCTGCCTAGGAGTAGCATTGCTTCGTCTAGGCGTGCCTGGAAGTTACATTTTTCAGTTCCTCTCTTAGTTAATTCACAACACAATCATCCATTGGACCGAGATCCTAATAAGTGAATGAAAGGGTTCGTACAAGTATAATAGTTTTATGAAAAATGCTCTGTACCTCGGCGATCTTTTCGTTGGGCAATCATGGTTTCTCACCCTTATTTGCTAATGTGTTTAAGAACAATATAACAAGCTCAGTAAGACATATTGTATGTTTACTTAAGACCGAATAGCGAATGAATAGGCACCTCTGTTCAGTGCGACGACACTCCTCCTAGTGCTATGACACTTCTATTACGTGGGCAAACACGTCTCTGTTTAGTGCGACGACACTATAGCATTGTGCTACGGCACCTTTGTTACGTGGGTAGGCACGTCTCTGTTCAGTACTATATCGTACCTTCGGGTACCTATTGTGTTGTGTCCCTATCATTCATTGTTACCGGTCTATGTAGACAAATACTTATATGTCGTCTATCTGAATAATATGACATATGCAAACATTTATATGATAAGAATATGAATAATGAACAATAAGAAAGCATAAGAAATCAGTTATGAATAGTAATATACCTACGGGTACCTCTTGTACAAGATCTCTGTTCTGAACTCCTACGGGGAGACATGAAATTATGTTATAAGAATTATGTTATATGAAAACTTCGTTATAGAATTCTGTTATACGTAAACTCTGACATATACATTATGTTATATGTATCCTGTAATTGTAGACCACTCCAAGTGGTCACGTACGTGTATCTGTTTCCTTTCAAGCTATAAACAGCATGGAATTATTTCATCGTGTAGATGCTTGAAGAGGACATTCAAGGCAATTACCGCATCCACCATTACTTAACCATAAGCAATAAGGAGTCCACCATATGTAGGTTTTTGATTATGTTTTGTAATGTCAATGTAAAATTTTGTAATAGTGGAGTTTGTGTAAGTACAAGTAAATGGGACTCAGGCATGTATATGTATATGACATTTTAAACACCACTATGGTGGTAGTTTTACAAGTTATATTATGATATATGGATTTATTTATTGAAATGGGCCCACCAATGTCAGAAAGTCAGTTAAAGGAGTCTCAGTCCAGTGCCGTGCTCACTATCTTCGCCTGGCGAGGTAGGGGTGTGACGGAGGTGTCATGCTAGCACTATGCGAAAGTCATAGAAGCTGGCTAAGCAGACGTGCTGTCTGAAGCAGTGTAACGCACAGACCAGGTGTTGAAGCACTAAACAGACGTGCCTATTCATTCACTATCTAGTCTCAGACAGGCCTACAATTATATGTGTTTTGGAGCATATTATTATATGTGTTCAAGTCATAACTATCATGCATTAACAATGCATTTTGCCAAAGAGGTCAAATTAATTCTTCATGCATATCAACATGTTCAAGTCATAACTATCATGCATTTTTCCAAAGAGGTTAAATTAATTCTTCATGCATATCAACATGTTGAAGTCATAACTATCATGCATTAACAATGCCTTTTGCCAAAGAGGTCAAATTATGGGAAATGTTCTTCCCACCCAGAAACAGATTTTTCACCTTCGCTTGCACAATTTTATTGGGACAATAGGGGCTGAATTTGATTACACTTCCTTCTTGGGAATTATTCTACAAGAAGTCTAGATCATAGAGAAATTGGAATCACTCAATTTGGATGAGTAAAACTCAACTTATGACTCATACACTATGACTGTACCAAAATCAGAACAGATTTCGAAACTCCATTTCCAGAATTTTCTGGGGACAACAGGGGCTGAATTTGAGTACACTCCCTTCTTGGTAATTATTCTAAAGGAAGTCTATTTTACCCAAAAATTTGAATCACTCAATTTGGATCAACCTAACCCAAGATATGACTCAAACACTCAAGGCTGGTCTGGTTGCTAGTAAAAAACCGAGAACTAGAATCGAATTCCTAATTCAGTGTTCATAGTACCATAATTTGACCTGGTGGTCTTCTGGATATTTAAAGCTACGGGTCTTAGGATTTTCCTCCAATTGGAATCATTCCATTTGGAGGTCTCTAGGCCAAGATATGATCAAAACAAAAACAGGGGTTTTAGAACATTTTTGACAGCAAATCCCTTAATATGCCTACATGTTTCTTTACACATTTTTTATCCTTATCCATGGACAATTCCAAACCAAACCAAAACAAGATAAAAAAAACCCTCAAAACCAACTCAACTCAACCAAAAACAACATAAAGGAGAGATGAGTTTGGATACTTTTCCAAACCATTTTCCATACTCTCCATATCAAAAGAGATATTCCATACCTTAACTTTCTTGCACTTTCAAACCAAGTTTTTCCTTTCTTCTTCACTTGAGCATGGAAAAGCCCTTCTCCCCACAAACCGGGCTCTAGCTCTCTCTTCTTAGCCAAAAATGGAGAATGTTTCTCCTAAAAGCCATTTTGTGGTCTTAAGGCAAATTTGGGCCTAATTTTTCCCCTTTGCTTTTAAGTCCTTCATTTTCATTCTATTTGCACTTCAAACTTATCAATATTCTATCTTAGCATATAATCTTCTTAACTTATGTCATTTGAGTCCTGATTTTACAAATTACCATTTTACCCTTGACTCTTGTAGAGTAGGTTTTATCATTTCCTTGTTGCACTTAATTTCGAAAAAAATATAAAATTTACTTTAATAAACTACTAGGGTATAATTTGGGGTGTTACAATTGGAGTAAGCCTACTAGCTTCTAGTGCTTAGCCTTTACCTACTAACAAGTGAAACATCATCAAACGAAATCTCCATCGTGTTTCTTCATCCCACTCCAGTAATACTGGCAACGTAGATCATGATACATCTTCGTGCCACCTAGATGCACAGTAAAACGAAGTAATGGAATTCCCTGAGGATCTCCTCTCTCAGATCTTTTGAATGGGGAACCACAACCCATCCCCTATACTGAAGACTACCATTTGTGTGCATGGCCTAGCCTTCGTCACCTATACCTGACCATACCCGGTCCCTGATGGACATCATCTCTGTGTCCTGTCCCTGAAACTCGATCATTTTGCTCAATAGGGAAGGTGTAGCCACTAAACTCCCAAGGTACAGGCACGATCAACATGCTGGGGTAGGCTATCTATAGTCTTGAGCATCCTACCACTCCAGAGAAGCCACTGCTTGACCTCCGCGACTTTGTGGAGTGCATAAAACACCACATTTTCCTTATCGGGATTTTAATGCAAAGCGAAGTCATAATCCTCTAGATACTCTATCCACCTACGTTGCCTCATGTTGAGGTCCCGCTGTGTAAAAATATACTTCAGACTATTGTGGTCTAAAAACACCTTGAACTTCTCGCCGTATAGATAGTGGCGCCAAGCCTTTAAGGCAAAGACAATGGTCGCCAACTCCATGTCATGTGTAGGGTAACTACGCGTGGTTTTAAGCATCAGAGCCAGTAAGCCCACTTGCCCTTCGGGATTGCATCAAAACACATCGAGTCCATCCTTGGAGGCATCCATGATACATTGTATTGCCTCATCCCCTCTTTGGGACTATCATAATAGGGGCTAAAGTAAGCCTCCTCACACGAGTCATTCCGCCAAACTTGACACTCCTTAGAGATTGACCTTGTCATAGGTGTAGCTAACTTGAGAAGTCTCGATGAACCTCTGTAATACCCTACAATCCAGCTGCGCGTATCTTGAAGGCCGACTTGGTCTCCTCAACTCCTGCTTCTGTAACCTTCTTAGATCCACGGATACCCAGTCGATACCATATACCCAAGAATCTCACCTCGATAGGCCCAAAGTCGCATTTGAGAGGTGGCATGCAGTGGAGAATGTTCTCTCAAGGTTTGGAGAACAATCCTCAAGTGGCCCTCATGATCTTCCTGAGACTTGGAGTAGATCAAGATGTCGTCCATGAAAATCTCAACAAATCGATCTAGGTAGGGTTGGAACACCCTATGCATAAGATCCATGAATGTCACTGGAGCATTCATCAATCCAAATGACATCACTATGAACTCGAAATGCCTATATCGCGTTCTAAACGCCATCTTAGGGATATCTGCCTCCTTAGCTCTCAAACGATGATATGGGTGGAAGTCTATCTTAGGTAGACCAGGTACTATCAGCCCGATCAAATAAATCATCAATCCTCGATAAAGGGTACCTATTCTTAATAGTAGCTCTATTCAACTGCCGGTAATCTATACACAGTCGAAGAGTCTTGTCCCTCTTCTTGGCAAACAGAATCGGAGCACCCTAAGGTGAAGTGTTGGTCTAATAAAACCTGCGTCGCTTAATTCCGCGGGTGGACGTAAGCTCGCAACTCGGCCAGGCCCGTTCTATGCGAGTCATGAAATGAAGCGATGTACGAGTCGCGACTCAATAATGAAGTCACGTCCCTTATCTGGTAATCGGAGTAGTTTATCGGAGAAAAATGTCCTCATGCTACTTAAACCACGGGGTAGACCCGAATCATGTCTTATAGATCAAATGCAGGAACAAGGCTTGCCCGACCACCCCCGTCCGGTTGCCCCGTCTTACTTTAGAGTCGTACCGCGGCTTCGAGGTAAAGAGTCATGCTTATCCCCCTGAAATGTAACACAAATACCATCCCGTGTGTAGGCAGTAACCCTCCTACAATTACAATCAATGACGACTTGTTGTGGCATCAACCAATCCATCCCAAGGATGACATCAAACTCTGACATGTCTATGACCCTAAGGTCCACAGTGAGTAGAATCCCTGAGATCTCTAACACACAATCCCGACATATCTGATCAACCCTTATCCTGGTTCCTAGGGGAAAACTCACATGCATCGACTCTTCCAAGTTTTCAACCTCTAAGCTTAAATCTTTCACACATGATGCAGCAATGAATGAATGAGATGTATCAAAATCAAATAACACTCTTGCCCATAAGTGAAAGAGTAGAAAAGTATCTTGAATAATCGATTGATCTGCAAGCTCGGTTTGAGGTGTAATGGCGTAGACATGCCCTTAGGTCCCTGAAGTCCCGGCCTATGAGCCCTACCCTCGACCTCAACCCCGACCCATGCCTCGGCCTATGTGGCTTGTCTGCGAAATAGTAGGTGCTTATGCAGCACCTTGGGACTGATACTGGCTCTCCTGATCCATAGTGGGGGTAAGAAGAGCAAATTGAGTATGTGCATGTCCCACTGATGACTGGGATTGGGGTGTCCCATAGTCGTGGGATCCCTGTCTCTAAGGACAATCCCGTCTCATGTGTCTAGGTTGGTGGCAATGGAAACATGTCCTCTGCCCTGACTGGCTATTAGCCTTGAAGTGTCTCCCATCTTAGGATGACTGATCTTGACCATGGCCCTGTGCGACCCTGTCCCTGAAACCCTTGTGGAGTAGAAGTCCTTTACTTCTTTCTCGAGAAGAAGAGAGTTGACTCTCACTACTCTTATCTGCTTTTAGCATCACGGATGGTCGGTGCATCATCCACTTCCCTCTCTGTGCCATAATTGTCTTGACCATCGAGTCAGATCTTGCTTGGGAGGATCCACAATTTTACCCCATATGGACAATTTCAGACCATCCTCAAATTTCCTCACTTTGGCGATGTTTGTGGCCACATAATCATCCCCAAAACATGCTAATTCAGTGAACTTAGCCACGAATTCGAGCACTATCATCTTTCCTTGTTTCAACTCTAGGAACTCTCGAGCTTTTGCATGTTGTGCAGATGTGGAAAATACTTATCCATGAAGAGCTCACAGAACTCTTCCCATGTCATTACCTCCAATTTCCTTGAGGCTTTGACCCAATCCCACCATACTTGGGATTCACCCTCTAGTTGGAATGTAGCTAGCCTTATCCTCATGGCATCGGAGGTGATCTCCATAGCCTCGAAGATCTTGCCAACTTGTCGGAACCAATGATCAGCTTCCATCGGTTCCCCTTCTCCCATGAAGGTTAGAGGATGATGTGCCTTAAATCTCTGGAGGTTACTTGACCCTCACTGGCCTACGGTTGCACTAGCTTGTGCAATAGTGGTAGCCACATCACTCGCCTACACAATGGTAGCAATCGCAGTACTAATAGCCTTCATGAAGGCTTGTTGGTCAAAGGTCGGTGGTGGCTAGTTGTTACCCCGTCCATCGCCTATACGTCCTCTTTCTCGACTTATCATCTACACATGTCAAATAGAAAATTGAGATTTCTTTTCTTGTCTAATTAGTAGTGCATGTGCCAACTACTAATAGACATCAACAACCCAAACTATTCCATTTGTTCATTTTTTCCGAACCCCTAATGTTATGTTTTCTAACCCTAGTGTTCCTCTTTTCTTATATACAATTTATCATGTATATAATTCACACAACACAAAGCAATAAATCATGTAACACAAACATGAAACACACCATGTATGCAATGGTCTAAACCCATCCCATCAAGTCCACAGGTAATCATACCTGTATTACGTTAATACAAAGTTGTGACATTAGAACTTAATGAATCTAATGACCTAGACCCATATCCATGAAGCCTAGATACTCATATGCCTGTAGGCTGCAATACTGACTATGGCGTACAAAAAGGCAGAAGTCCCAGTTGACCTGGCCAAATCGACCGCGAGCTCTACCTTAAGTAATCGTATACCTAAGCTTTGATACGAACTAGTATCGAAATACCTATGGATCTTAGAGTAACTTGATGCCATCTCGTGTCATTGCTGGGATCCGTCAATTTCATATTTAAGTTAAAATATGCGAAATTACATTTAAAACAATCTGTAAGAGTTCGATCACGATTCTCTTACCATTTTTACATACCGGAACTAGATTGTTCCATAATTTTACAAAAATATTTATCAAGGTCATATGTTGGCCTTAACTATGATTCTGACTCGAATGAGCATAGATCCCTTAGGTGCACCACACTTTTTGAAATGTTTTCCCATAAAGGGTGAGCCATGTCGATAAATATTTCCCTACGAGAAGCTACTAAGCTACCTAAGCTCACATGCGTAGTGCATGTTCACACATTCATTCACATTCAAGTTAAAACATGCAATTTCTACTATGGAATCTACATTGTCATGCCATGAAATGAAGATGAGACTCATTCATGTACCCATACCCAGTCGCCAATGACTCCCATCATACTAAGTCCCTTACCGGCTCTTATCACAATGCAGGCCCATTGCACATAATAAAATCCATCATTTCTGGATTGCATCAAACGATCATTTTACAAAACAAATTCATTTGTTTTCAAACCAAAAGATTTTTGGATATTACACCTAAATGATCATTTATATTCAAAACTCATGTGTCTTTTGTGGGTAGCGAATTTTTAGTGTCACACTGTAGGCTTCGCACACCCAGACACTTTTACGGGCTTTCACAGGAATTATGTCTAACCATACTAACGGGTCTTTCACCTGAGGGGGTGTTTATCCCTGCTTGCTATTACCCGACACAAGTTTTCTTTACCACTTTATTCAACTGTGCGACTTTGTTGGACTTCGTCCCACTTGACCGAGCCCACCCAATCAAACACCAAACGCAGTGTTGATTCTTCAACCATGCACTTTGCCGTCTATTGTGTCTTGAGAAATTATTCCCGAGTGTAGGACGTGTCGTCGAGCATTGTAATACTATGGAGTCCATGCAGGTCATTTCCCGCAGTGGTTTCCTAGATGATCATAGGGTTCTATCCAATGAATGTGCAAATAAAGTAGTTGGGGTTTGGTTGATTAACATTCGTGATTGACTTGACTATTTTTAAAGCGAGAAGAGCGAGATATTAAGTCCTAAAGTTTCCATTCTTCTCCAACTAGGTAACACTCACCTCTCACTTACATTCTCATCTAAGAGCCATTGATGAATGGTCTTTGATGGGGGATATAACTTTAAAAGCTTTTGTAAGACAAAGAATAAATGAAAGATACCATGGGCAGTGGATAAGAGCAAAAAGTTACTCATCGAGGGAAAGTGTCTTTATGGCGAGACCTTGAGTTGTCTCGAAAACTAAGCGAGAAGGTGATCGGCTACCACATTCCGACTCCTTCTTATCCTTAATGGTCAATTAAATTCTTGACAAGTAGGATCCACCTAGTTAGGCAGGGGAGGCTTAGTATCCACCTTAGAAGCGAGTACTTCAATATTTTGCATGATCGGTGAAAATGGTTAAGGGAGACCTACAGTGCAAGACACAGACTTTTCTAGAAGGCCCAGACTGCAGCGAGAACACTTTTCCATAGTTGTATAATTGGACTTAGCAGAGTCTAGAGTCTTGCTGGCTTAATAGATCACAAACACTTTTTTATTTTTCCCTTTGCCTTAATACAACCCCTATGGCATAATCACTAGCGTCACACATGATCTCAAAGGGGAGGTCCCAATTAGGGGATCGCATTATAGAAAATTGTTAATATAGCTTCCCCACGATTTATCAAAAGGCCGCCTCACGTACATGACCATTCAAAGAAAGTGACATCCTTGGCAAACAAATTGCACAAAAGGACCGATAATTATAGCACTAAAATCTCTATGAACCTCTATAAAAATCACATGACCTAAGAATTGTAACACCCAAAAATACTAAAATTTTATAATAAAAATTATTATATATTAAGGGTATATTGAGCCAACTTGGGTATTTTTTAAAATTTTTTTAATATTGATTAAATGATTGTGAATCAGAAATGAACCCAAGTGAAAAGAAAATATAGAAATTGTAAAATGGAATGAGGTCAATTGTAAATAAGTGTATATGTCTAGTGATATTAGGAGAAATAAATGAGTAAAAGGAAAAAAAAATCAAGGGAAATGACATGTGGCATGTAGGAAGAGAGGGAGGAAGCTTCCTCCCTTTTTAAAAGGAATACGATTAAGAGTGATCCATAAGAAAGAGAAAAATAGAAAAGGGAAGAGTTAGGAGAGCTCCACCTTCTCTCTAGATTTTCCGACAATGATTCCATAGGTCTCGTGAAGCTCTGAAGGAAGTCCTTCACAGTGACAAGAGCTACAGTGAGGCCGGGCAAGGGGACTTTCGACAAACTCCATGAGTAAGGTCTTCTCCTACTTGGTCTTCTTCTACCTAAGGATTGTTGGTTATCTGGCCTTAGGGAAAGTTTGGTTGCATTTAAACCATGGGAAACTGCCACATTGTGGTATGAGTGCAGTGACTAACCCGAACCTTAGAGCTGATTTTGGGTACGAAGTGAAGGGAAGTGGTAGTCAATCCTTCCCTAGTAAATTATCCACATCAATTATCTTGATGTTAGGCTTTTGAATTTCTCGATTTGGACCTCTGTGGGCTAAGTTATAGTCCTTTTAATGAGAGGTGACCAGCTAAATCTGGTCGGGTCAGGTTCAATCGATTGAATTGACTAAGCGTACCTTAGAGCGGGTTTTGGATCATAAATAAAGAAATTTGGCAGTAAGTCCTTCTGTGAAATTGTAGCCACATCCAATAGACTTGATGTTAGAGATTGAATTCTTAATTCGACTTTTGTAGACCAAGTTATGGTCTTTTTACTCTGGAAACAGTCAAATGGGTCGGTGGTGTCGTCAAACCGGGGTGTGGCAGGAGTCGTCGAGCGATGAAGTCGGCGTCGAACGAGTGTCGTGTTGAAGCCGGTGGTGTTCAGGCGATTGTCGTCGAAGCGTTAGCCGTCGAAGCGATTGGTGTGTTCGAACCAGTCGTCAAGCGGTGGTCGTCAAGCGATTGTCGTCAAGCGTTAATTCGTCAACGATGATCGTCAAGCGATGTCGTCGAAGCGATTGGTCGTCGAATGGTGGTTGTCGGCGGTGGTGCGTCCGGCGGTGGTCGTCCCGGCGGTGGTCGTCGGCGATTGCTTTCGTCCACGTGATCTTCCGTCGAAGCGATGCTCGTCGGTTCCGTCATTTCGTCAAAGTTGACTACGCATGACCTCCAACGGAAGGTCCATATCTCCCTTAGTTTGAACTCAGATTTGGGTGTTCTTGGACTCTATGGAAAGCCCACGTGGGTCGAGGGAATGCATTCATATGCCTAAGGAGGATGTTAGATGTCAGACCGAGGTGTTTCCTTGAGCTCGTCACTTCAGTGCAGCTCATCGATTAGGTCGGTTCGTCAAGTTGACTACACATGACCTCAACTTAGGGTCATATCTCCTTCGTTTGAACTCCGATTTGGGTGTTCTTGGACTCATATGGAAGCCCATTGAGTCAAGAATACATTAATATTCCTGAGGAGTATATAATATGTTTGACTGAGGTGGTAGACGAGCTCGTCCAGTTCGGGTCTGCTCGTCAGTTCAAGATTTGACTGTGTATGACCTCCAACTTCGGAAGGTCCTAACTCCTACGTCCGAACTCCGATTCGAGTGTTCTTGCACTCTATGGAAAGCCCATTGAGTCGAGAATCCATCTACATATAGAATGTTTAAATTGGAACTCATAATAAACTCTAAAAAAGAAATCCAATCCTAACCAAAACCCACTAGTAACTTGAATAATATTGTTTCTTTGTGGTTTTGGAATAGGGACTAACGAGGAGAAAAGCCAAGCGTGATTGAGATTCCAAGGATTGGA
This sequence comes from Tetrastigma voinierianum, assembly GCA_016808115.1. Lineage (NCBI taxonomy): Eukaryota > Viridiplantae > Streptophyta > Magnoliopsida > Vitales > Vitaceae > Tetrastigma > Tetrastigma voinierianum. The sequence continues at coordinate 617,108 of JAEQBH010003577.1, forward strand.
ATCAAAGTGCAAGCTATTTTTGGGTTTTGTTACACCAACTCTATTCCTCGTTTCAGGATTTTTTGCATATTGTTCACAAGCATATTGAATTGATTTAATTGGTTGAGAAAGTGATTGTAAATATTTGCATATAAAAATTTCATGATTATTGAAAATAAATTGTTTATACAAGCGTACATATTGTACTATATTTTGCTATAAAGGATTTTGAGCATGCCTTAATAGAATGTGCTTAGTTTATTTCGCATTAAGGATAGATTGTAGTATATAATAGGGTCGAATAAGCGATCTGCGAACTATTGATGTGTCACTCGATCGGTAGCCCGGCCGGGGCGGTATCGGTAGTGTTCGCTATTTGATTGTTATAACCAGGTCAGCGGCCGTAGGACCGTGCGTGTTATAAAACCATGTCTAGGCTTCTGACCCAGTAGGCCGTCTGGTGACTCGATATCACTGTATAATGAAGACGCATAGGTTAAATTCGATTAAGGGCATAAGCCCAGATTGATGGGCATAAGCGAAGTGATTGTGAGCCAGATTGATTGGCATAGCTGAATTTATTTTCAAAGCGGATTGATTTCGAGTGAATTGAATGTTAGAACTAAATTGAATTTGTGAGCATATTTGAATTGATTTGAGATTGTGAAATATTGATTATGAAAATGTATTTATGGGATGATCAATGAACTATAATTTATTGTATAAATATAATAAAGTATATGTAATGCATTTATATTGATCATCGAATGATTGAAAGTTACGAGATTATTAAATTGCATAATTGATTTTAAGAATTTGGAGCGGGAATGGATTTATATAGAACCACTAAGCATGAAAATGCTTAGCGTATTGTTGATTTTACCAATGCGCGATGCGCGTGATAGATAGTGATCGATAGCGGACCCAGATCGAGGAAGCGTCAGTCATAAAGAAAGAAATCTCGGTATGCTCAGGCTTATGTGCCTCATTTCATGTGTTCTTTTTGATATGGATATTTGTATAAACAATTTGAATATTGAACATCTATTTGTAAATCATTTTTGAAAAGAGCTTGGATGCCTACATTGTAAATGGATTTTTTGTTAAAATGTATTGTTTATGGGCACTTGATTTCGTAATCGCTTACGCAGATATGATTTTGAGTAATTTTGAGTAATTTTGAGTGATTTTAGTGGCATCCGGACTCGGTTGGATCAGTGACGGTCGGGTCGGGTAAGGGCGTCCACAAGACGGCAAGTATATCCTTGACACACTAAGGAGTGTGTAACACCCCAAAAATACCCTAAAAATTTTATAATAAAAATTATTATATATTCCGGGTATAATTGAGCCAACTTGGGTATTTTTAAGGAGATTTTTTTATTGATTAGATGATTGTTGAATCCCGGAGAAATGAAACCAGTGAAAAAGAGAAAATATAGAAATTGTAAAATGGGGACCTAAAGAGGTCGATTGTAAATAAGTTTATATGTCTAAGTGATAGGAGAAATAAATGAGTAAAAGGAAAAAAAATCAGGAAATGACATGGCATGTAGGAAAGAGAGGAAGCTTCCTCCTTTTTAAAATACGATTAGAGTGATCCATAAGAAAGAAAAATGGAGAAAGGGAAAGTTAGAGGCTCCACCTTCTCTCTGGGTGCTAGACGATCGGACCATAGGTCATTGAAGCCACGAAGGGAAGTCTTCCTAGTGACAAGGCTACAAGTGGGACCGGAACCAGGGACTTCGACAAACTCTGTAAGGGAGTAGGTCTTCTCTACTTGGTCTTCTTCTACCCTAAGGATTGTTGGGTAGTTATCTGGCCTTAGGGGAAAGTTTGGTTGCATTTTAAACCATGGGAAGCTGCCACATTGTGGTAGTGCGCAGCTAGCCGGATCTTAGAACGAGTTTTTAGGTCAGAAGTAAAGGGAATATGGAAGTAAGTCCTTCTGATAAATTGTAGCCACATCAATTAAATTGATGCTAGGCTTTTGAATTTCTCGATTTGGACCTCTGTAGACTAAGTTATAGTCCTTTTCTTTTGAGGTCAGCCCGACTAAATATGGTAGGAATTCGGTTACGCAATTCGGGTCAACTAGCTGTACTTTAGAATGAGTTTTTGAACCAGAAATAAGAGAATTTGGCAGTAAATCCTTCTGTGAAGGTGTAGCCACATCAATGAGCTTGATGTTAGGCTTACTGAACTGATTCGGACCACAGTAGACCAAGTTATGGTCTTTTTATTACGAACAGTCAAATGGGTGCGAACTCAGCCGCAGAAATTCGTCCAAACAAAAATTCGTCGATGAAGCGATGGTGGCCCAGCGGTGGGCAATTACGTCAAACGAAGTGCGTGGTGACGATGGGCGAGAGGTCGTCCGATAGAAATTTGTCAATGAGCGGTGGTAGTCAACCCAGTGGGCGAAATTGCGTCAACAATAAATTCGTCAATGAGCGGTGGTAAGTCGGCGGTGGGCGAGTCGTCGAACAAAGTGCGTCGATGAGCGTTAGTGCGTCAACGGTGGGCGAGACCGTCGAAAGCAGTGCGTCGATGAATAGTGATCGCAGCGGTGGCTTGACTCGTCAAGGCAGCTGCGCGCGACCTAACCCGGAAGGTCATATCTCCTTCGTTGAACTCCGATTTGGGTGTTTCTTGGACTCTATGGAAGCCCATTGGTCGAGGAATCCATCCATATGCCTGAGAAGATCATTAGATGTCAGACCGAGGTGTTAGACTGAGCTCGTCACTTCAGTGTAGCTCGTCAGTTCAGGTCAACTCGTCAAGATTGACTGCGCATGACCTCCAACGGTGTATCTTCTTCGTTTGAACTCCGATTTGGGTGTTCTTGGACTCTATAGAAGCCCATTGGAGTCAAGAGCACATTAATATTCTGAGAATTATAGAAGATGTTTGACTGAGTTGGTAGATGAGCTCGTCAGTTCGGGTCTGCTCGTCGGATTCGAGTTTGGCGTAGTATGACCTCCAACCGGAAGGTCATGTGTGCTAAATCTGAACTCCGATTGGTGTTCTTTGACTCTATAGGCCCATTGAGTCAGGAATCCCATCTATATATATCTTGTTTCAAATTGGAACTCATAATAACCTCCGAAAATCAATCCTAAATAAAACTACTAGTCATGGCATGAATAATATTATTCTTTAATGGTTTTGGAATAGGGGCCCGAAAGAGGGAGGAGAAAAAGACAAGCTGTGATTGAGATTCCAAGGGTTGGAATCAAAGTGCAAAGATTTTTGGGTTTGTTCTTTACAAATCTATTCTCATTTCAAGTTTGAAATGTTTGTTCTCTGAGCTCCTGTTCACTCCTTTCAAGTTTTGCATGTTTGTTCAAAAGCATATTGAATTGATTTAATTGATTTGAGAAAAGTGATTGTGAAATGTTTGCACTCTCTAAAAATTGTGATTATTGAAAATAAACTGTTTATACAAGCGTAAATGTTATACTATATTTTGCTATAAAGTTTAAGCCCTTAATAGAATGTTAGATTTATTTCGCATCAAGGATAGATTGGTATACCAATAGATTCAAATACTTGATCTGCCAACTATTGATGTCCTCAGATCAGCGGCCAGCGGGACCGTATCGGTAGTGTTCACTGTTGATTGTATAACCGATCGGCAGCCAGTAGGCCGTCTTGTCCATTTATAAAACCATGTAATCAAAACTCTTGACTTGGTAGGCCGTGCCGGTGGCTTCGATATCTGTATATAGACACGCAGTTGAAGTCGTTAAGGGCATAGCGAATTAGATTGGCATAAGCGAAGTGATTAATGAACAGATGATTAATAGCCCAATTTATTTTGAGGCGAATTGATTTTCAAATTTAATTGAATGTGGAACTAAATTAGATTTGTAGAGCATATTTAGATTGATTTGAGATTGTGAATTATTGATTATGAAAATGTATTTATGGGATGATCAATGAACTATAATTTATTAATATATATAACAAAGTATATGTAATGTATTTATAATGATCATCAAATGATTGAAAGTTACGAATTATTAAATTGCATGAATTGATTTAAGGCTGGGGCGGAATGGATTTGTATAGAACCACTAAGCATGAAAATGCTTAGGCGTATTGTTTACCAATCTTGTAGTGCCAGGAAGTGATAGATAGTGATCGATGGCGGACCCGAGATCAAGGAGCGTCGGAGTCATAAAGAGAAAGGAAATCTCGGGTATGCTCGGAACATGTGCACTCATTTCATGTCATTTGCTTTTGATATGGATATTTTGTATAAACAATTTGAATCTTGTACATCTATTTTGTAAATCATCTTGAAAAGGCTTGGATACCACCACATTGTAATCTGGATTTGTTAAATGTAAATGTTTATAGGCTTACCCAATTTCGTATCGCTTCGCAAAAGATATGTTTTTGAGTGATTTAGTGGCATCCGGACTCGGTTCGGATCAGCCAAGCGGGTCGGTCGGGTAGGGCGTCACGAGTGGGTAAGTTGGAGATCAACCAACTTCGCTTTATCTACCTCTATTCCTTCTCGACACTATGTGTCCTAGCCTGATCCCTTGTGTCACCATGATGACATTTCTCCCCGAGTTCGGCCACTAAGTTCTCCTCCTTACATCTTTCCGATACTCTCCTTCAAATTTTCGAGACATCGGTCGCTATGAATCTCAACAGGAAATCGTCCATAAAAATCTCAGGAATATGTTCTATCATATCACTAAAAATCCCCATCATACCTTCTTGAAAAGGTCCTTGGTGCATTACATATCAAAAGGCCCGAGTTTCTAAAGGCAAATGTACCCGAAAGGAAGCTGATGAACATGGTTTCTCTTGATCTTATAGGAGCATCTCAGTTTGATTGCACTACTAACCCATCTAAGAGAAACAATAAAATTCATGCCTAAACTCTCTCCAACATTTGGTCCATAAGGTAGAAATAGTCTTTCCTAGTGCCAGCATTAAGTTTCCTATAGTCTATGCACACCCTCCAACCTGTGGTGACCCAAGTGGGAATGAGCTCATTGTGTTCATTTGCTACCACAGTGACCAAGGATTTCTTAGGAACTACTTGGGTTAGACTGACCCACTTGCTATCTGTAATAGGGTAAATAACACCTACATGTAGTAGTTTTAAAACCTCTTTCTTGACAACTTCTTTCATGACTAGGTTCAGCCTTCACTGTGGTTATCTAGAAGGTTTGACATCCTCTTCCAAGTGAATCCTGTGTGTGCAAATCTAGGGGCTAATTCCCTTAATATCTGCAATGGTCTATCCTATGGTAGTTTTGTGGGTTCTTAATATCTTCAGAAGTTTATTCTCTTGATCTAGCTCTAAAGAGGAGGATATGATTACCGGGAAAGTATCTTCTACCCCTAGGAATGCATACTTGAGATGCGATGGTAAGGGTTTCAATTCAAGCTTAAGTGGTTTCTCTTTTGAAGGTAATACTCTGTCCTCAATTGGTGGCAATTTTTCAAATCTGGGTGCCCACCCATTTGCCTCCATTACCTCATTGTGCTTCCCGATTATGGAGTCACGGCTCGATTCGGATGTGGTTGCCTCCTCGACCACCTGACTTGGGCGGGCTTGTGGAAACCGAGACTTGGGAGGGGGTCATCATATGAAACATGATCTACATAGTTCTGCACAACAGATTCTATCATATTTACCTCACTGACATCCTCATCATCCCCTATCTTCTTGATAACATTAAAGATGTTCAGATTAACAGTTATGTCACCAAAAGATAACGTCATTAATCCTCCCTTACAGTGTATAATGGCATTGGTAGTGGCGAAGGGCTACCCGAGAATCCTGGCTAGTCCCTTGATTCACCGAGGTTGAGTATCAAGAACAGCAAAATCCCACGGAAAAGTAGAACTTGTCTACTTACTGTCACGCCTTTCACTATACCTCACGAATTTTCACACTATGGTCGACTAGCTAAAGGATGATATCGATTGGGCTTTAACTCTCTAACCACTGGCTCGACATATCACGAGTATGGCAACAAATTAACACTCCCAAGTCAGCTAAAGCATGTCCCGATTCGAGTTTCCCACCACTATGGAAATAGTGGGGCTTCCCGAATCTTTGTATTTGAGCTGAGTTGTTCCTAATCAAAGAGGTGGATTAATACGGTCATGTGCATCTTTATTGACTTTGGCTTTCTTTTCACATTACAGTCTTTGAACTTGGAATATGACATAATTTACTTATAGCATCAACCAAGGAATGTCTACCTTAACTGTTTGAAACGACTCATATAGATTTGGAATGATTGTTCGATTTCTTAGAACTCTCGACCTATGAGGGTATGGAGCCGGGATAGACACGGTGGCTTTTTTCTTTCCGTCAACTTGTCAAACAACATCTGTCCCTAGGAACATGAGGGCTTGTCGGACATCATCATCCCTTGAGGTTCATTTTGGAAATCTTTTGTTGTTTCTTTGGAAAACTCTTTAGGCTAAATGGTTTATTAATTTTTCTTGAAGAGTGGTAGCGATATACGATGTTCAAAAGTTACATCATTTGGACTTGAGGTTCCAACGCTATTTTGACCTTGAGGGTTTTGGATGGTCTGAGAAGGGAGTTTCCCTTTTTCTTGTTGAAAATTGCCCATAGAAGAAGTCAACTTAGTGATTTGGGATCTCACAACATTTAAGGTTGTTCGAAATTCAGTGTTGGTGGATTGTTGAGCTTGGACAAACTATGTCACAATGTCCTCTAAACTTCTCTTATGTGGAGGTTGGTAAAGTTGTTGATTTTGATTCCCTTGAGAAGAGGGGTGAAAACCTTGGTTAGGATTAACGATCATAAGGACGATTTTGGAATTGAGGGGTTTTATTTGAAAAGCCTTGGTTTTGGAAGTTCTGGCCTTGGTTATTTGGAAACTGGTTTTTGCCTCCCTCATTCTTCCAACTAAAATTTGGGTGCTTACTCCACCCCGGATCATATGTTTTAGAGTATGGAGAGTTGAAAGGCTTCCTTTGGTAATTAAGAGCATTAGCTTGCTCTATTTGGATTGCTCCCTTGACTTGAGGAAGGTTAGGGCAGTTAATGATTGAATGAGTGGGGTCATCGTAAATGATGCATGACTCATCCACTCCAGATCCCATAGGCACCGAAGGTACCTTGGGTACAACAGTCACCTCATTCACTTTTTCAATTCAATGGCCTCTAACTTCCTAGTTAAATTAGCTATTTTCGATTGCAGGTCATCATTCTCTCTTACGTGATGTATTCCTCCTCCCCAGCCAGGTGTCTTATGCGCTAACGTGTCCCCAGGGAGGTATTAGTCTCTAAGTTGACATTTTGCTATTGTATCAAAAAATTGCACAACCTCCCTTGCGCTTTTCTCATAAAACTCCCCCGCACACATCATTTGGATGTATTGTTTATTATTTAGGGAAAGTCCTTGGTGAAAGTATGCAACGATTTGTCCAACATCCAAGCCATGATGAGGGAAAGTGTGGAGGAGGTCCTTATATATTTCCCATACAATAGCAAAAGGTTAACTCGGTTTTTCAAAAGTTTGGATTACTTGTGAGTGCATTAATTAATGGGAGGAATTTGTTAAATTCATTTTGCATGTCTTCCCAAGTGAAAAATTGATTGGGACAAGAGGGTGGGAAACCATATTTTGGCCTTTTCCTTTAGAGCCAAGGGAATAAAACCATACAAATTATATGGAGCGATCTGTAAAAGGAAAGCACTCTAAACATCCTCAAAATCTCTCTCATGAATGAGTAGGGGGTTCTGAGGAATCGACCCTTTATACACGGGAAAGGCAAATCATCTCAGGCTTCATAAGGGGTGGATTAGCCTCTTCAGGTAGGCGAATATATGAGTTTGTTATGGTTCTTTGGGGTTGCAGAATCTCTCGAAGGGTTCTTTCCACATTAGGTAAAAGGGAAGGGGGAGCTCGATATCGATTCTACTGAAAATTAATATTTCCCCCTCCTGCCGCCGGGTTTGCCGACGGTGCAACACCATCTCCTTGTCGTGGAGGCTCATAGGGTCTTTGCGTGTTACCAAGTAACCCTTGGTCATTTGGATTAAAATGAGTTTGCTGATTTCCGGGATGTTCCATTTGAGGACTAGGGTTCTCTTGAAACAAACGTCTTACTGTGGAATCTTCAAGATGTCTTTGAGGTATAACTCTTACAAGTCGGCGTTGCTCAAATCACGAGCCAAGCAGACACCAATATTACCCCAACTGGACAAGTATCCACTTACATTATCTACAAAAAGAATTAAAAGAAAAGGTAGAGAACGTACCGGATTTGCAATGCAATTGAAAATTACCACTAGCTCTCTATGGATCGACTAGAGTGCTCTCCACTCCCTGGCAAGGACGCCAAAAATGTTTCGTCTATTTCGTGTGTTGAAATTATTCCCAAGTGTAGGAACTGATGTCATCAAGCATTATGATACTGTGGGAGTCCACAGGTCATTTCTACAAGGAGTGGTTTCCTAGATGATCCTTAGGGATTGCTATCCAATGAATGTGCAAATAAAGTAAGATCTGGGGGGTTTTGGTTGATTGATTTGTTAACCAATTGACTTCAACTATTTTAAAACGAGAAAGGCGAATGATAGGATCCTAAAGTTTCCACTCTTCTCCAACTAGGTAACACTCACCTCTCACTTACATTCTCATCTAGGAGGCATTGATGAATGGTCTTTGATGGGGGATATAACTTTAAAAGCTTTTTTAAGACAAAGAATAAATGAAAGATATCAAATGCTTGCTTAGAAGATTTGATTAGACTCTTCGATTGCATTTGAGATCAAGCACAACATGTACCAAGAATCTCTCGTTCACACGTTGTCAAGAAGATGCCAAGCTAAGGTTTTATAAGAATTTTAGCAAGTGTTTAATATCCTACAAATCCCATTGAAGCATAAGAGAGGGATTGAGTGTTGTTACCTTGAAGGGGATGAGTTTCCATCGTTAGAACCCTATCATGGAGGTTTAGAACTCCATTAAAATTGAGAATTGATTCCTAAATGCTAGAACAATAATATTAAATGTGAATTGAGAAATATCACTTCAATTGAAAAGTTGAAATATAAAAAACATAGAGTTCCCTCAACAAGTACCAAGTTATAAAACCGAGTGAAAGATTACAAATGTTCAAAACCAGGAACGAGAAGAAACTAGCTACTCTACTCTATAAAACCCTAGAAAATATGAGAAAAACTCCAAAAGTGAGAGCCCAAACCCTAGAACACGAACTTCTTTAATTCTGCCCTCAAGTGGGCTTAAATATAATCCACATTAGTGATCTCGAAGTGGGAATCAAAAGACGAGCGTGCCCTTGCACCAAGATTGAAATTCCTCTTAAATCTTGCAAAGATCGCATTTCGGTACTAGTACCAGTTAGCGTGGTACCAGTAACAAAACCTCATTGGTTCTCCAACAGCACTTAGGTACAGGTACCACTCTGATTTGGTACCGGTACCAATGTCTCCACAATTGCCCAACTTCACTTCATAACTGCCCGAGGCCTCTCGACAACGCCTAGAATCGACGACGATGATCTACAATTGTCCCTTGGAAACCAAATCGCTACGAAAATGTGCACGGAACATCGAACAACTCGCGCAAGCATAAAAACAGTAGAAAAGGTCAAAAGCACCTATTATACACAAAATGAACGCAAAACATGAAAGCTTATGGGCGAGTAAAACCTATATAACACTGTCGCACTTTTTATGTATCCAACACACTACATCCTCCATCCTCCGGTCTAATGCGATGTCCTTGTGCATATGCAATGCAATTGCATGTTATATCATGCGCAGTGTTGATTCTTCAACCATGCGCCTTTGCATGTTATATCATGCCACATGTATAATGAATGCTACATAATCCACACCACTTACCAGGTGTCATGGACAATCACATCACCTACATATGACTTTCATACTTCATTTCATTCATGTCAATATATCATGAAAGCATATATCAACATCCACATACAACATGTCATTCTATGTTCAAGCAATGACACACACACAATCAAGTCATGTAATGGCCATTTGCACATATAAACTCATCACATGTCAATACATTAGAACACACATATTGATATTCAATCATGTCACTCTTAGCCAAACAATGACACTCTCAAACAAGTCATACAATGGCCCGAAAGCAAGCCACAAACAATCACAAACAGGGCCAAGAGACCATCCCCAAACAGGCCATGAAAACAGGCCTCACGCAGTCACAAGCTCACCTAGGCATAACCTGCCTAACTCACCTGTGGAAAGTGGTTCCTTAGGCTGAAAAGCCCTTGATTTCAGCCAGACTCGTAATCTCCCATTTCTCGTTTCTCATGCTCGCCTAGGCGAACCCTCCCTCACCTAGGCGGACCCCTTCACCTAGGCGAACACACCCTTCGCCTAGGCGAAGACCTCTTTCTTCCTAGGGAAGCCTCATGTCCTTGCCTAGGAGAAGCACAGTTCGCCTAGGCGAAGAACGCCAACAGGTTCTTGAACATTCAACCATTTCCAGCCCAAAAATGGAAAATAAACCAAAGTAGGAAGAATTCCCTACCTCTTGGAGAGTAGTTGTAACGCCCCAAAAATACCCTAGAATTTTTATAATAAAATTCTTTATATATTCCGGGTATAAAGGAGCCAACTTGGGTATTTTCCTGAAATTTTTAGATGAATATTGATTAAATGATTATTGAATCCAGAAATAAACCCAAGTGAAAAAGAGAAAATATGGAAATTGTAAAATGGGGACCTAAGGGTCAATTGTAACAAGTTTATATGTCTATGAAAATATGAGACTTAAATGAAGAATAATAGAGAAATGAGGGACCTGGGGATTTCTAAAAAGAAGTAAAGAAAAAGAAAAAATCAAGGAAAGGGCATGTGGCATGTAGGAAAGTGGGAGGAAGTTTCTTTTTTAAAAATACGATTTGTGAGTGATCCATAAGAAAAGGAAAACAGAGAAAATGGAGGTATTTGGAGGAGAAGCTCTCACTTTTCTAGATTTCCTAACGCATCGTAATTCATAGGTCCTGTGCTAAGCAAGAGGGAAAGTCCTTCCTCGTGACAAGAGCTGCAAGTAGAGATCGGAATCGGGGAGTTTCGACAAACCCAAGAGGTATGTCTTCCCCTACTTTGGTCATTTTTCTACCCTAAGTCACACATTGTGATAGTGTTATGATACCGACCATTAGCTGAATTTTTGCAAGAAATAAAGAGATTCAGGTAGTGAGTCCTTCTTGGTAAGTTGTAGCCACATCAATGAACTTGATGTTAGGCTTTTGAATCTCTCACTTAATCTGTAGACTAAGTTATAGTCCTTTACTGAGGTCAGCCCAGCTCAATCTGGTCAGCCGGGGCTTCGCCACCGGTCGAATCCACTCCTGACTCAAACGGGCTGAGTAAGAAATAAAGGCAATTCGGAAGTAAGTCCTTCTAGGAAAGTGTATCCACGTCCGTGAACTTGATGTTAGGATTTTGAATTTCTCAATTCGGACCCTTGTAGACAAAGTTATGGTCTTTTTTTTACTCCGAATACTAAACGGGTGAAGGGTCAGCCCATAGAGGTCGCCAAATGTAGGACGCCAGAATTGCCTCAAGAGCTCAACTCACTGGCAGCTCAACTCGTCATGTAGAGCTTAGCCGCCCGAAGAGCTTCGTACCGCCCTCAGAGCTGAGCTCGCCACTTCGTGTACTCGCTTCGTGCCGCCGTCAAGATCGAGATCGCGCATGACTCCCAACCCCAAGGTCATAACTTCTTCGTCTCAACCTCGATTCGAGTGTCTCTCGGGACCCCTATGGAAATCCTATCGAGTCAAGAATCCATCCATATGCCTGAGGAAGATATTAGATGTTAGACTCCAGGTGTTAGACTGAAAGCTCTCACTTCGTGCATTGTCAATTGTGTCGCCAGTTAAGATCGGATCGCTGCAGACTCTCCAACTTCGTATAGTCATAACTCCTTCATCCGAACTGATTCGGTATTTTCGACTCTATGGAAGCCCATTGAGTCAAGAATCCACCTATATAGCTTGTCAAATTAAAATCATATTAATCTATGAAAATCAATCCTAACCAAAACTACTAGTACGCATCGGTTAATATCGTTTTTAATACTGAATAGTGGATCGACGTAGCAGTGAAAGCAACCGAGATTGAGATTCAGTGATTAGAATCAAAGTGCAAAGATTCGGGGTTTGTTCTATCTAATTTCTATTTCTCGTTTCAAGTTTTTTTCATGATTGTTCTATGACTCTATTCTTATTCCAAGTATTTTGGTAGTTTACCCGGTAAATATGAAATAAGTATATGAATGAGAATATGAATGAGTATATGAAATAAGTACGTGAATGAGTGTCACACCCCTTCTCCGATCCGACCCGATTGACGGGTCCAAACCAAATCCGGGATGCTCTGATACCACTAAACTGTGACACCCTTTCGCATAGGATGTCAAGTGAGGGTCACTTTTTTTTTTTATTGTACTTATAACCTTTACACTTGCATATTCATATAATGTTAAACAGTTAACTTGTATTATATTCTGTAGCAGCGGATTACAAAATATATATATACAAGCTCCATGTATGGAAGTGTTCAACATTTACAATATTTACATTTGTTTACAAAATTTCATATACAAAAATGTACTCCAAAGGTCTTCCGCTGGGCACCTATTGATGTGTGGCCTTCTGACCGATGTGGATCATTCCGTCCTCTGCTTCCTTCTGCACCTACACCCGATTGAACACCCGTGCTAAGCTTTACGCTTAGTGGGAATAGTGACTCTATTAAGAGTCACCACAATTCTTTTTATACACATGCATATGACACATATAACATTCGATTCTATCATTTCTCATATATATATATATACATTTCTCATAACCGCTTTCTTTTCTTATCATCTTCCGATACTTTTCATGTAATCTTGTACTTTTACTTCGTTTTGTAATCAGATACTATCATCACATAGCAAAGGTATGCTTCCCATATTCTCTTCATTTCCTTTGCATATACCCGCTATTTCTTTTATGTTTCATGTCTCAGATAAACCTTGTGGAGTGGATAGAATACTATAATCCATGAGGACCCGGTTAGGCAGACCATCGTATGAAACAGTTGATCCATGAGGGCCCGTGAGGCGCCAGAATATAATATAACCGGCTGCATCATCATCGCTCGAGACGCTGATCATCCACGGCGGCCCGGAGGCGCCGTGGTGACCCTTTTCGTGGCCATTCGATCCAAACGGATCATGTCATCACCCACACTCCGGGGTCCCGATTCGAATATAATCGATATGTCAGCAGACTTATTCTTCCTAATGTGCATGCCCATCTATCCCTCTACCAAAGTTCTAAGGCGCACAATCATCGCGGTATTTTATGCTCCGTATATATCTCATATTCTCGAATAATTGTCATTCCCAGAATCATATGTGATATATAAATACAATCATTTATTCTATCTTTTCATTTTTCATATCTCATTACATGCATAAATAACTATGCTTACCATGTATGCTTATGAGTTATTTATGTGAATTCATAGCCAGGCATTCCTAATACAAATGTAACTATGCTTTACCTGTACCGCCTATCGCTTTCCGTGTTTTCTGGAACTAATATGAGTTCCAATCTTATCGCCGTCTATTTATGGATTCGACTCAACGGGCTTTCTATAGAGTCCAAGAACACCCAAATCCTGAGTTCAGACGAAGGAGATATGACCTTCCCTGTTGGAGGTCATGCGCAATACTCGATGAGCCGACTCGAATCGGGACAGCCATTAATCGTCGACGAAATTTTTGGCTTCGATGCCTTGGTCTGACATCTAATATCTTCAGGCATATGGATGGATTCTTGACTCAATGGCTTTCCATAGAGTCCAAGAACCCAAATCGAGTTCAAACGAAGAAGTTATGACCTTCTCCGGGTTGGAGGTCATGCTGTACAGCCTCGACGAGCCGGGCCACCGCCGGGCGATCACCGCTCACGACGACCCCTATCGACGACCTCATTCCACTGGCTCATCGACGGCCCCTTGTTTGACGACCGTCCACCGGTTGATCAATTCCTCACTGTTCATTGATCACCCTTGTTTGACGCACTCGCCCACCGTTGACTAATTAATCGCTCTCACGATTTCCACTTCTTGTTTGACAACCCCTGCCCATCGTTCACACCGACGAATTTTGTTTGACGACCACTCACCCATTTGACTATTCAGAGTGAAAAGACCATAACTTGGTCTACAGGAGTCCGAATTAAGAAATTCAAAAGCCTAACATCAAGTTCATTGATGTGCCTACAATTTCACAGAAGGACTTACTGCCAATTCTCTTTATTTCTGGTTCAAAATCCCGCTCTAAGGTCCCGGCTAGTTGACCAATTACAGAATCGACTCTACCGTATTTAAATTCGACCAATGGGTGACTATAACTTGGTCTACAAAGGTCCAAATCGAGTAATTAAAGCCTAACATCAAGTTCATTGATGTGGCTACAATTTACTAGAAGGATCCCCTGCTCCCTGTATTTCTGACTCAACAACTGCTTCTAAGATCCGGACACGTATATGATCGATAATAGGGAATTTTCTCTCGTTCAACTTGCAACTGGGACTCTTCTCAAACCCATATTTAGGAGCCTTAAAGCTCTTCTAACTCCAACCCTTACAAGAGTGAGTTTAGGAGTTCCTAAACCCAAACCATACACAAGATAGAGGGTTCTAAAACATGTATCCATACTGTCTAGACCAAAACTAGACTTCCATACAACCCAAGACATGTGTATTCATACAAAACCATATTTCTATACTCATTTTTAGTAGTTCCATACACCAGGAACTTCCACAACATACTCATAGTTCCATACCAATACTCAAATTTAGTAATTCCATACACCAGGAACTTACACAACATACTCATAGTTCTATACACCAAAATCCATACCTGTAATCTTCTTCTTCTTCTTCTTCTTCTTTTCTTCTTCTTTTCTTTCTTTTCTCTTCTCTCTTTATCCTATTTGCTCTCTTTTCCAAGACCAAAACGAGATATTTATTTTCCTTGCCTTATCCCTTTTTATTTCTCTTCTTTCTAATCAAAGGAGGAAACTTCCTCCCTTTCCTCCTCTTTCCTTTAAACCACTTGTCTCTTCCACACCATCCTTATTTCATTCTAATATCTTTCTTTTATTACTCTGTCCTTTCAACTTTATAATATTTTTTGCAAATCAATTTATAATATTTTTGCTATTAGCCTCAAATCTTCTTTATTATTTGTAATTTAACTTATGCATATTCCTATTTTTGTTTTTATTTTATTTTAGTCTAATAAATATATTTTTATGCTTATTATACCCAAAACATGTTATAAACCTGTTAGCAAGATAATTTCGTGCCATGATAAGAACGAAGAGGCTAAACAAA
This sequence comes from Tetrastigma voinierianum, assembly GCA_016808115.1. Taxonomy (NCBI): domain Eukaryota; kingdom Viridiplantae; phylum Streptophyta; class Magnoliopsida; order Vitales; family Vitaceae; genus Tetrastigma; species Tetrastigma voinierianum. Next base: position 632,522 of record JAEQBH010003577.1, read on the forward strand.
GATATGACGTAAAGATATCTTAAAAGACGATATTTAATGTGGAATATGGAATCTTGAAATGTGGTATTTGAAAACCGAATGAATTGAATGATATACGATTGAACCGCCGACGGATGTACCAATCGGTATCCCGGCCAATGGCAATCCTCGAAATTGTCCAATGTCCTACGGTAGGAGGCCGTACCAATCGCATCCGTCATGATGGCGTATGGCATTGAAGAAATGTCTCACTTGCGGATGCACCACACCGCATCCGTCCCGATGGCGATGGCATTTAACTGATATCACATGTCGGTGCACCCAAACGAACATCCGCTGGCTGCGAGACCAATTGTTAAATATGTGTAAAGTACATATCAATTATAATAAAGGGCGGGATTCTGCGCGCCATTAAACGGAACTGGCTGAACGTGAATTGAATAGTCATGTGAAATAAAATCAACATTGACGTAGTATAAATGGATTAAGTATATGCTTAAATTCATATATCAAATTGTAAATGAATTGTTGCATTGAAATTGTATATATTTGGTAAAATGATTTAGAAATTGAAAGCATGCGAAAATAAATAGCATGAGTATATGTTGAATTAATGTGCATCGCTTAATGTTAAAACATGCTAATCTACGCTTGAATATGGAAATAGAATCAGATAGAACCACTAAGTAAGAAAATGCTTAGCGTGAGGCTTTATTCTGGCAATGATTTCGAGTAGACAAAAAGCGGAGACAAGATCGCGCAAATACTGAGTCATAGAGAAAGAGTACGGCGTATAAGTATATACTCCGTCATTTGCATATCATCTCTTTTGAACAAGTGGTATTTTGTAAACAAAAAGGGTTAACCCTGAACTTTGATTTATGTATATCATTTTGAAAAGGGCATGAATGCCTTTCCTTGTAAATGTATTTCGTTAATGTTGCGGGCCTACCCAATTGCTTTGAAACTTGTAAATGATTAAGTGGGTTTGCCCAAACTGAAACGCTTCCTCAAGAATCCAAACAAATTTACTAAACGCTTTCTAATAAGATAAATAAAAACGCCGGAGTAAACCGCTCCGCTCGATCTCGCCGGCCCGGTCAGTCGGGACTCGGATCGCCGACACTTTGAAAAAGAAAACTTAATAAATGTAAAATAAAAGAATTAAATGGGGCGCTCCCCGGTTTTGGTTCGACTCGCTAATCGGGTCGGGCCGGGTCAGTCACACAAGAGAGCAAACCCTAGGAAGCCTTGACACTTTCCCAAACCCAAAAACCTTTATTTCAATGTGAATCCCTCATTTGGACCTACAAATCCCACTGCTGACCTACCGCTTTAGCCCTCCTCACACAATGAACTTTCGTTCGGGCCCGACAAATTCTGAGAACACGACAAAACTCCTTAGATCTTGGCGTTTCTAGCTCCTCTTCTATTCTCTCACTCACGCATACATAGCAAACAGTAAATGCATTTTTCGTCTAAGCCTTTATTTAAGCTTAAGCCGCCCATGTCATACCATGTGTCCAAACTTCTTACTTTGGTCCGGGCTTCTTGGCCCGGTTGGCTTATTTCACTCCCGCTTTAAGTTCAACCATTTTCATGAACTTAACTTGCTATTTCCTTAATCCTCCAGATTCAAAAATCGCCCTGTAGCTGGGCAAATGAACACTGCCACCTCAAAAACATGAAAATCCGACTGTTCCTTAATTCAACGAATTGCCTGGGTAATTAGATTTTACAAGAAAAATCCAACGGTGAACTCTGTTTCGTCATCCAAAATATAGAAAATTTCTAGGTTTTTCAACTTATACTATTACAGTAAATTACCGTTTTGCCATTTTTCAGAAAAATTCGATTTTTCTTGGGTTTTACAATACATGTTTCTCATACACAACAATTTTTTACTTGATCTAGATCACTTGGATAAACAAATCTATCAAGACATCAAATATAGAGTAGTTTCTTCTTATGTAGTAGTGTATGACCTCTCATATATGATCCAACATCCAAATTTTTATGATTACCTCATGTGTATCATCGATAGCTTCCAACACACCTTGACAACCAAATAAAAATTGAATATTCTGATACACATGAGCATTAGTGTTGATCTAGATTGGTAATTCCATTAATTAGAGATCACTTCAACTCAGATATAATTTTAAATTCTTGTACTTGGTTGACAATTTTGTTATAATTAAGGGTCTAAAAGTAGAGCTAGGATTTCTTTATGAAAAATTTAGACTCATTCCCTACGTCTATGTATATGAAATTAGAATCTATTAAGCAATCTTTTATAACAGCTACTTGATATGTTCATACTTCTTGTACATAGTACACAACAAAGTAGTGCTTATATAGGTCTTCACTTATTCTAACACTTCTAATTTTTAACTTTTAAGTCATTTGCATCGTCTTCTTGCTACGACAAAGACTAGGATAATCAAAAGTCATGTATCCTATTTCCTCACAATTGAAGTATCCAATTTTCGTGTTTTTAATGAACTATTCTTTTTTCTTTTTCCTTACTTTAAAAAACTTTCCATTTTTTGGCCTATTTTATGAGATGTTTTTTACTTGCATTTTTTTCTTATACTTTTTAGGGAAAAAAGAAAAAGAAAAGGAGAAAATTTAATGAAAGCTGAATATTGACCATAACATTACTTCACTTAAATTTAGAGATCTTCACCCCTAGATTGAAATTCGAGTTGTTAATGTCATGAGTTGTTAATATCATTTACTTTAGCTTTAAAAGAGTACTTTCACAACCTAGGAAAAAGCAGCCTTAGAAGAGTGCAACCTTTTTTTAGCTTAAAATATCTCTTTAAATTAGTCTCCTCTCTACAGTTCAACCTTTATTAAGAACATGTGTCAGCAAAGTGTCACAAATCTTTCAGATTAATTTGTTTGCATATACGAAATGCGCTTTTGAAATTCATACTGCATCGTACTAATTCCAATACAAACCGGTATTTACCACAAAGTTAACAATAAAACTCTACTATAACAACCTTACTTCATGAAAGAAGACATTGGTTTGACCAACGGGCCATAAGCCCTTTTTATGGACTCAGGCCAACAACTTGGGCTTTGGTCTGGGCCGTAGACTTACCCCTCGGACCCCAAAGGATTGCTTTGAGGGGCTTAATTTTTTTGAGAGAGACCCAGGCCCCAATGTTTTAAGCCCACCAAATGGTTTGAATTGTTTAAAAAGGGACGTAGTTTTCATTCAATGTGCTTTAGAAATTAAACGAAAATAAAAACCTATTAGTTTAAGATAATTAAATAAATAATCAACCTAGCTAGCATAACCTTTGAGTTTATTAATCCTTAATTATCATTTTCTATAGTAAAAAATAAATAAACAATAGTGTTGAAATTGAGGTTTCGGTGGGCTGTGTCAGAATCAATAATGTTGACCCGTGCATGAATATATCGCAAAAGTTTCGAAATATAAAACGAAGTTCAATTGATAAAATAATTTTTGTTCAACATGTCCACATGGTTGTGTTTTTATTTTTAAAATTTTAGAAGACGTTTCCCCTACTTACCTTTTCCTTTCATGCCTCCAAACTATTGAAACTAGTTAATGAGTTTTGTTTTTTTCTTGCCATTGCCATTGCCATTGTTAAGGGTTTACCAAAGAATTATAATCACAAAATACTTGTAAAAGAAAGTGACATCATAGATGATGATGATGTTCATTTCAATAACAGCTTAGGTCAAATAGCATTCCAATCATGTAACTCTAAATTCAAATCATAGTAAAAGCGAATAAAACCACGTAGATTTTCACATTGATTCGATATTATCTTTGCGTTAATGGGAGCAGTAACAGCTTTTCGTCATGCGAAATAAGGTTATATAGGAAGGTATTTATAATAAACTTGATATAATCAATTACAAAAATCTTATACCCAAAATATCTTATGTCGTGTCTATAGGCGCCTCGCACGATGCGTTCACGCTCCATCCCATTCAGCGTTTGCTCTATCGTAGTCTCGATATAATGCCATGTGCAGCGTTTCCATTATTTATAATACTTTTACAATATAATAAAATGATTTTCTTTCATATAAATAAGTATAATTAAAATATTGTTAATATGTATGTGAACATGGTCTCTTTTATATTTTTCTTGAACTAATTAACTAACGCATATGAAGCAACAAATATTATTAAACAAGTTTTCCAATGCGCGGGAGACGCGGTCTTGAGCTACATGCCTCACACGGTTGGTAGAATTTTATTCTAACATGACATGCCCCCAGCTCTAAATCTCATTTAATCATACAAAATGGGGCTTAAAAGGACAAAAAAAAAAAAAACGATGTTGATGGTAGTCGGTCTTCTAAAAGAATGGTGCCTGAATTATGTATTCTTTGAATGGGATGAGATGCATTCCTTCAACGTAAAACCTATGGGATATATATAACTCATTTGTCAACCACCTCTTAGGGATCATAACCAAAATTATCCATTTATTTACAAAAATTCCACTAGCCCATCATTTGTGACAAAATTGATTCGATATTCACACATTGGGGTCAACCACATTCACGGATTGATATTTTCGAGAGCCTCAACTAGACAATAAATCAGATCACTCAATTTGGCTCACTTGGATGAATAGTGAATTCATGTGCTACAATATTTATACATGATCCACAATAGAGAAAAAAACACTAAAACCACAATATCCTGTATCGGTTAGAAATGAGAAGACTTCTGAGTTTATAAATATGGACAACATTCAATCAATATGAGACCTTTTGAAGGAGAGTTCAAAATCAAAACCATGAGGATGTAGACCCGAAATAAGCAATATCATACCAATGTGGGAATGCATTCATAAGGTTTCCTAATAAATAATTACATGTACGTGCAATTTTTAAAGTTCTAGGATATAGGCTTTTCAAGGATTTTTGATGCCATTCCTTTCCGATCCAATTCGTTCAATCTTGAGGAGTCTTAGGAATAACATATAACGTGACCTTAATGACCCAGGGCCTAAAAATAGAGTAATTCAAAGTTTTTTCCAATAATTTTAAGTCGGATAACTTGGGTAAGTTAGAAGGCTAACTCAAGCCAAATCTGTCCATTATTATATCTAACTCACATGGGCATCACCAACCTATATTTTGACTCCGTTGCCATGAGGTCCTCGTTGAGTGTTCAATATAATTAAAAAAACAATAAATGAATTATATAATGCTGAAGTTGAGGTTTTAGTGGGCTGTCAGAATCATTAACGTTGGATGCTGACCTCTACATAAATTCTAATATATTTGGATTAATATTTTTCTACTACAAGCTTGGAGCTTGTAATTGTATTAAGCCTTCATATATTAGCAAAAAAATGGAAGCATAAAACTGAAGTTCTATTGATTAAATTATAATTTGGATTTAACGTGCCACCTTTTTCCTTTCGTAACTGCAAAATATTGAAACTAGTCAACGATCAGTTTGTTTTTGTCTCGTCTTTGTTAAGGTCAAGGACAAAAAAAATCGTTTTTTTTGACCGATTTTTCGGCGAAAAATCAGTTTTCGGTTGGGTTGGAAACGATTTTGGGAAGGAAAAATCGAAAGTAAAAAAATCGGAGAAAATGTCATGATTTTGAAAAACCAAATTTTAAAGCTAACAAAAAATATGAAAAATTATACAACGGGTTTAATAGCGAAATGCGGAAGTGTATAACTTGACCATATTAAGTGATTAACTATTATATATAATCTGTTTTTTTATATTCTTTTATTATTTATTTGTTCATGTCTAGTTTATAATATTTTATTTTATTTTTATTTTACGTATAACTTATAATATTTTTAAATCGAATATTAATTTGAAAAGGAAAAGGAAAAATAAAATAATGTCGTTTAAAATTTAAAAGAATTATAATATATAATATTTTGAATCTCATAATTATCTAATGTCATATAATAATAATAAACAATAAAATAATATATCTTTAACGTAATATAAGAATAATATATTAAATATAACGTATTTTAAATTTAATTTAATAATAGTAATCAGATTTTGATTTTAATCTGTAATTAAGATAAGAATCATTTCTCATAGCTATATAATTAAAATATGAAAAAATTTAATAATACGTATTTTTATAAAAATATCATTGAATCATTTACTACTTAGATATTCAGATATTCATTAAAAATCCCGATTACCGATATATCCGTGTTTACCGATATTTTGATCCTTGGTTAAGGTTAAAGCAAAGCTTTCACAATAATCCAAACAGTTGGGGTCAAATAGAATTCCATTTATCGGATATCAAGGACTTTTAAAGTCTTGTACAATATATGTGTGAGAATATGCTTTCTTTTATATTCTTGAACTAACTATCGAATATGGAGATTAAATGAGGAAATGGGAAGGAGCATTTGCCCGGTATCCTGTTCAAACAATTTTTCTAATGTATAGGAGACGCCGTGGGTTTTTTTTTTTTTAATCATGGTAGATTTCGGAATCGCTGGCGCCAGTTGGGGTCCAATAGAATTCCAATCATTAAGGGATAGATATAAGTATATAATTAATCGGATCAATTATTATCGTCAAAAAAATAAATTTATTGTATCAACGACTTTTTAAGTCTTGTACATGCCAATGTGAATAGGGGGAATAAACTAATAATCAATTACTAATAACTTATTACGGTTAAACAACTATTAAAAAAGAAAAAGTTACAAATTGTAGATACCAAGGGTTGTGCTCATTTTGGGACTTAACCTAACACCCTTATGGCATGAGCCGATGGCCATGCACTATTTGTGTCTGTGTTACTGAAGGCACCCCTCTTTTTCGAGGGGATTCATAGCATGTCAGTCTCTAGTAAGGTACTTCGCTTTGCTTTGAATTAAACCACATGCTCCATCGCTTGTGTGGGCCTTTATCAATTCCTTTGAGTTTCATCAACTCGTTAGCTACAACATTGCATTGGTCGATACGCAAAACGCCTAGGATCCATCGTTTATGGCTAGGACTATTGAGGTCTCACCCTATCTTTTTAAAATATCAAAATTCTATTTTTTTTTATCATTCTCTTTCTGTTTACAGCTTTATATATTTCTATCGTGTTTATATGGACAATTTAACCTTAATCAACTATTTCGTCAAACAGTAATTTATACTGAGTTACCCGGGGTGAACCAAATAAGCACTACAGAAATGGGAAGGAGCATTTGCCGGTATCCGGTTCAAACAAGTTTTATAATGTGTGGGAGGGCGCGGTTTTGAGCTAAGTAGATCTGTGTTTTACTAATCATGATCCAACGGGGAATCCCTGGGGCGCCCTTGTATAAGTAAATCGGAGGCGATTGCGCCTTCATAAATCATTACTATCCGTCATTCTCCGTCCCTCCCTCTCCCAGAAAAGATCTCAAGATGATGACAATCGATGTAGGAACTCAACCAGAGGAAGAGAAGAAGCCCTCCCATGGTTCCTCCACCTCTGGAACGAAATCGGCGGCTGAGGAACTCAACCACGGCTTCCCTTCTCTCTCAGTCTCGGGCCAGTCTTCTTCTACTGTTAGACATTTGGATAGGACAAAGGCAGCTGTCACTCACGCCTTGAAGGGACTCAAATTCACATCAAGACCGGCACTGGTGGCGCCGCCGGGTGGCCCGCTGTTGACAAGAGATTCAATGCACTCACTGCTTCCACCACCGACGGCCGCCTTCCCTTGTCCTCCTTCGGCGAATGCATTGGTAAATAATCGTTTTACTCAAAAAAATAAAAAACATTTTTTTTTAATTTGGATTATACTGTTTATTTGGTTTAATATTATTACTCAAATTATTATTGTCCATATAAACAGGGATGAAGGATTCGAAGGAATTCGCCGGCGAGCTGTTCCATGTCCTTGCGAGGAGGCATAGTATAACAGGAGATTCCATCGACAAGGACCAGCTCAAATCCTTTTGGGAGCATATCTCCGACCAAAGCTTTGACTCCCGCCTCCAGACTTTCTTTGATATGTAAGCATTAATGGTACTATTCTTAAATATTCGTCAAAGTTCTCCCCTTCATTATTATTATTATTATTGATAAAATGGTGATAATACAGGATGGATAAAAACGCTGATGGTAAAGTCACAGAAGAAGAAGTCGGAAAGGTATAATATTATATATATGGTGCTAATTGTTTTGAATTAAGTCCATAATAATACTTTTTCTCCCCTGCGTGTGAACGGTCTTAATTTCCAGTTTGATCATCTTCAAATTGGAAGATAGATATAATTAACTCTAACTACTAAACCCTCCATTTGCGTTTAATTTGTAAAAACAGCCACTTAGGGATTAGTACTTGTTCTTTCTCCAGCCTAAACATATAATTTGCTTATGTATTAGATTCTGGGTCTAAGTGCTTCAACCAACAAGCTCTCCAACATTCAGAAACGAGCGAATGAGTATGCAGCATTGATCATGGAAGAACTGGACCCAGACAAAGACGGATGCATCCTGGTGTGTGATCTACCTTAATAATCGAATTTTTTATATTTTATTGTCAGATATATCCCCTAATTCGTATGATCGTATCATATCCTCCTGGCATTGACTCTTTTTTATTTTGTAATATAAAATAGGTACAAGACCTGAAAAAACTGTTGTTGCAAGAACCAAATGAATCTGCTAGCAGCGTGGGAGATGGTACTCAAAAAATGGGTCAACTGTTAAGCCACAAACTCAATCATCCCACCGGCCAGGAGAGGAGTTGGTACCAGAAAACCAAGCACTTCGTCATGGATAATTGGCCGCAGATCTGGGTTTTTACGTTGTGGCTTGGGATCTTGATAGGCCTTTTCACATACAAGTTTGTTCAATATCGACATAAGGCTGCTTACGAGGTGATGGGATACTGTGTCAGCACTGCCAAAGGGGCGGCGGAGACCATTAAGTTCAACATGGCACTCATTTTGCTTCCAGTCTGCCGGAACACTATTACCTGGCTTAGAAACAAAACCAAATTAGGAGTCGTTGTTCCTTTTGATGACAACATAAATTTCCACAAGGTGCCCCTTCTCCTCGACAATTAATTCACTGCTAGCTATATATGAATTGATTTAATTCTTTCCCAACGCACGTAGTTACTTTAGCATGCATTTTTAGAAACTTGATTTACCCTTTACTATTAGTATGATATTATCCACTTTGAGCTTCTCTTTATGGTTTTGCCTTTGGACTTTTTCCTTTAAAAAGTTTCAAATCAATTGGATGTTATTCATGCTTTTATATTCATAAGTTTTCTCATTCTTAATAGAGGTGGAACATTGTGAGATTTTTGGTGCACACCCAATATGGATGATGATGGTTTACATTAATTACCTTCATGTATGTTGATGTTCCATAATTTTCAGGTAATTGCAATGGCAATAGCTATAGGGGTAGCACTACATGGCGGTGCTCATCTAACATGTGATTTCCCAAGACTTATTCACGCGACCAAAGAGAAGTACAAGCCTATGGAAGCTTACTTTGGGGAGGAGCAGCCTTCCAACTACTGGTGGTTTTTGAAAGGAGTGGAAGGGGTGACTGGCATTATAATGGTGGTCTTGATGGCCATTGCTTTCACACTAGCCACCCCTTCGTTTAGGCAGAATAAGCTGAATCTACCCGTAACCCTTAAGAAACTCACCGGGTTCAATGCTTTCTGGTATTCACACCATCTTTTTGTCATCGTATACACTCTTCTTATCGTCCATGGGGTTCACCTCTATCTCACCAAGGAATGGTATAACAAAACGGTAAGAACCCCTTGTTTTTTTCAGTGACCCAAAACAGGAATCTAGCTTAACATTAATTTAATACTCTAGAATTCAATTTCGTGATGGCAGACATGGATGTACGTTGCAGTGCCTGTGGCCATCTATGCATGTGAAAGGCTGATTAGAGCTTTTAGATCGACCATTAGGCCTGTGGACATTCTAAAGGTACTTAGTTTAATTTGATCAAAACTTTTTTCTTTCTTTTTTTATTTTCCTTGACACAAAGTAGATTGTGTAGACTAATTTTCATTGACAATTATTAAGTACATGTTTGGAATATTCCGATGATATATCTGATCGACACTGCATGCGGGTATATTGGTAAGGTTGCTGTTTATCCAGAACGCCTGTTGACATTGCGGATGTCAAAGCCCCAGGGCTTCAATTACAGAAGTGGACAGTACATTTTTGTTAAATGCTCAGCGGTTTCTCACTTCGAATGGTAAGTATATGTAAATTTACAAAGGCATGCATGCATGTGGTAGTACTAATACTAGTACTAGTTGATGAAGGCATATATAGAATATAATTGTTTGGCATATATGAACAGGCACCCATTTACCATAACTTCATCACCAGGAGAAGACTATCTGAGTGTTCACATTCGAGCTCTTGGCGACTGGACGGGACGACTCATAACTGTTTTTTCCGAGGTCTTACTACTTTTTTTTAGGAGGCGTTAACTAGCAACTTACAGCTCACATTACTTTTTAACTCCTTAATTCTCTCAACTAATTACCGTAATTTGTTCGTATTGATTAGATCTGCCAGGCTCCAACTGATGGCGGATCTGGACCACGCAGTATGGATTTCTCGCGAGGGAACTTTCCCAAGTAAGAAGCCTAGCCTTGTCCTGATCAGTACTTGTCTGCAGTGAGGGGAAAATTTTTATGTTGGGCTTAATTTGTTGAATGAACCGTGCAATTTTCAAATTTAGTATTATGAATTAATTGTATAACTAATGTCTTTTTTTTTGGGGGGTTTAAAATTAATCAATAAACAGCATTCCAAAGATCCTGATAGACGGTCCATATGGAGCACCAGCTCAAGAATACATGAACTACGATGTGGTGTTGCTGGTTGGGCAGGGGATAGGTGCGACTCCCATGATCAGCATAGTCAGGGACATCATCAACAACATGGAGGAGGAAAAGGATATACAAGTAAGAGTTGAGACTCCCCAGAATGAAGATGACGGCAACAGGAAGAATAGCACCACCGTGAAAACTTTCAAAACCAAGAAAGCTTACTACTATTGGGTAACCAGGGAACAAGGATCATTCGAGTGGTTCAAAGGGATAATGAATGAGGTGGCGGAAATGGACAAGAAGGGTGTGATAGAGCTCCACAACTACTGCACAAGCGTGTCTGAAGAAGGAGACGCCAGGTCTGCTCTCATAACTATGCTTCAGTCCTTCCATCATAACAAGGAGGGTGTGGACGTGGTGTCAGGAACTACAGTAAAATCTCAGTTTGGAAGACCCAATTGGAAACTGGTCTTCGAGAATATCGCTCTCCGACATCCTCATGATCGAGTTGGTGAGTTAATTACGTACCTTATAACCTCCATACCACCACCAAACCCTTGCTAGCTACCCAGCTTAGTATTTTGTATGACAGACTTCCACTCACAAAGGCTTTTAATTTTTCGGTGAAGTTGGAAGGCATGATTAATCAAGAACTAAATCATTCTGATTACTTCACTTTTGGTGCAGGAGTTTTCTTCTGTGGGGACCCGAGACTCTGCAAGGAGCTACAAAAACTAGCTTCGGACTTCTCCGGCGAAATCAAGTTTGATTTTCACAAAGAAAATTTTTAGACATGTCTATTGATTTGCTTTTTTTTTTTTAATAATAAATAAATGTTTTATTCTTGGTCAATCAAGTTAATTCATATTTTAATTCATTTTTTTCTCCCTTTAAAATAGCCATTGACCAAGCCCCTCTTCTCTTCTCACACATTTCCTTGAGATCTGTCTTTAGTACTTTCAAGCACACACTCTCAAGTACTGTTTTCCAAGCACAATTTTCTCGGAAGTATATTGTGAAGTTCAAGTTGTTCTACATCTTGTGAAGGGAGTGCACTCGATTTGAGATCTAGTTGTTGAATCCTAAAAGTATAGTGTTTCTTCCCTGTTGCACCAAGGTTACAAAGCTAAGGACGACGAATCTACATTAAGGATAGTGCAACTGCACGCCTTAGCTATCCAACCAAATAAGTTCATCTTGCCCTCTTGTTCCATGTTTGGTTGTTTTGAGCTTAGTCAAAATCTCTTATAATCTTTTACAATTATGATAAAGACTTTCTACAAGTGGTATGAGAGTTCAAGGCAATAGATGATAAAGTCGTGGAAAAAGTCATGGTAGAGGAAGAGGTAGAGTGTCTGAGCAAAGGAACTCCACCAATGAGCAAAAAGGCAACAAGAGTGGCATTCAATGCTATCATTGTAAGAAGTTTGAGAATGTCAAAGCAAATTGCTGGTACAAGGAGAAGCAAGTGAATTTTGCAAAGACAAATGATGACGAAAGTAAGTTGTTCATGAGTCATTATGATACTAATTAATGATGTTGCAAGCGATGTGTGGTTTGTAGATAGTGGCTACTCCAACCATATGTCTGCAGGCATAAAGACTATATTTAAAGAACTTGATGAGACACAAAAAATTTCAATCAAGCTTGGTGATAACAAGGACATTCAAGTTGAAGGAAAAGGTACGATTGCAATCAAAACCAACAATGGTAAAATAAAGCTTCTTCATGATGTTTAATATGTTCCTAGCTTAGCACATAATCTATTGAGTGTTGGGCAATTGATGGGTAGTGGCTATTCTATTTTGTTTGGAGATGGAGCTTGTGTTATCAAATATAAAAAAGTCAGGCCAAATAATGGTTAATATCCATATGAAGAAAAATAAAATGTTTCCTTTTGAAGTCTCAAATGTGGAGAATTTTTCCTTGGTTGTTAGTGACACACCCCCACCCCTTTCCAGCGGCGGGCGTGCCGGCCACTCCACGAAATCCGACCGTTCATACAACATTTAGAAGCTCACGTGATATTGCTTCTTAAACCTCCTATAAAAAATTTTCTTTTATTTTTCGGTTTAGAGTTTGGTAAAATCTTAGCAGCCCAACCGACATAATGATGCCACATAGTCTAATTCAAATCGCAATATACATCAAATTTACATGTCAAAAATATGGCAATAAATCTCTGCATTCTACTTAAAGCTAACTAATAATAAATACGTATGTTTAGTATACATATTCAAAGTCTTTTCTTATAATATTCTTAATTCTGACACTTGTACAAATGTCGGGAGAAATCCCTGTGTGCTCCGGCGCCTTTAGCATTACTGTACCTAGAAAATAGTTTTAAAATACAAAATAATGAGCTACTTGAGCTCGGTGAGTGTATGCTTTTATAAAGGTTTTGCTTTAGGAAAACATCTCAAAATGTAAAACTCTCTTTTACAATTATTTTCGAAGCTTTCTTTGCTTTGCTTGCTTTAAAAAGTTTCTAAAACTTTCTTTGCTTGCTTGCTTTGTACCTTGCTTGCTTTATTTTCTTCTTTAAGGCATAAAACTCTTATTTAACTGCTTTGCTTAGAAGTATATAAAACTTCTTATAATTTTCTTACTTGTATTTATAACACTTGAAAAGTTTCTTAAAACCTTTTCCTGAGCATACCGCTGGTTCTGAAAACTTTCATAAAAACGGGACACAGGCTGTATTATCTTTTGAAAATAAACGGGGCCCGATCGCTTTGAAATCTAAACTGAGCTCTGACTCAACCGCTGTTTAAAACTCCTAAGCCCTGGCGATCGAACTAATGGTTGATTTTTCAAAACTGTATATCGCGTTTAGAAACATCAACCATCGGAGACCTATTTTTGTTTATCAGCATCCTAGTGGAACGACGTAACTACTGGTCAACCGCGCCGCTGGGGCCGACCTTTGTCCCGTATCATACCTTTTTCCTGAATATGGTGGAATTGACCCGTGTCGCCATCACCATAATTCTAGTTAGAGCTCATAACCTTATATACCCCGCACGTGCTACACGGCCCTTTAAATGCATGATATGTCCTAAGCTCTGTCGCACTGTGCAAATTACAATGCATGTATGAGATCCTGTAACACTACCCGTGGCACGCACTAATAATTCCTCCTCACCGATTGCTTGCTTAGAACTAGGGAAGGCCTTGTTTTCTCAAACTTTCTTTGTTTGCTAGCTTGCTTGCTCTTTGTAAAATGGTTTTACACTTTGAAACCATTTACTTGCTTGCTTGCTTGAAAAATGGTTTAATTATTCAAAACCATTTGCTTACTTGCTTGCTTACTTGAAAAATGGTTTAATTATTCAAAACCATTTACTTACTTGCTTGCTTGCTTGAAAAATGGTTTAATTATTCAAAACCATTTACTTACTTGCTTGCTTTCTTAATTATGGTTTTACAATTTAAAACTAATGCTTTTCAAAAAATGGTTTAACTCAAAACCATTTGCTTGCTTTTAACCTACGGTTGTTTTTGAAATGGTTTGCATCTAAACCATGAAATACCAAAGCAAAATGGGGCTTATAATTATAATAATAATACACTAGTATTTGGAAAATGAGTTTAGAACACTCTCACCTCTTTGCTTTCTAAACTTGAGAGCACAGCTCCACACTTTTCCCCGCCTTACTTTTTTAACCTACACACTCAACCACGACGCACAAATTAATCGCCATGTAATCGCATAACTTAACTGGCCCTTATAATTTCCTTAATCATCATTCCTTTGTAATTTTTAAAGCTAAGATGCTAAGGGTTCTATTCCAACCTGAATCACCAATTAAGTACTCTAAACTCAAGTTACGTCCAAACAACCCGATCACTCATGTCCAAAGCCGGAACTGTACTCATTGGTTTGTATACGCCCCACTTTGAGTGAATTTTTAGGCCACTTAGGATCAGCATTTGACGATGTCTACTCTTTAGTTTGGTTCTCCTTGAAGTCTGGGCTTAAGTAGCCACTTGAATCAATTAAATCGTAGATAAGAAATGAGCAAGTTATGGCTAAAATACTAAACTGTCGAAATAGGAAAAGCAAATGTGTACCCTGAGACACCTAACATGTACCGTACACTTGTCTTCAGTGTGGTACCGTACACATCGTCGCGTACCGTACACCTTCCGAAATTTGCTCGATTTGCTTCTTTTTTCCACTTTTATACCACCAATATCATACAACTTCTATAATTCATATACCTCAAGAATTATCATGAATTCATCTTAAAAAACCACTTGCTAACTTAAATTGGTGGTCCACAAAAAACCTTAGGTGAAAATCCAAGAACTAACCTAGGCTCCACCACTTTTTTAAACATCATATAATTTGATGATTCCATGTTTATTTTCTCTCACCTGGGGTTTTACTCCTCATAACCCTAATAATTCAGTTAGTTCATGCTGAGCTTGCACAAAACCTGTGACCAAATGAGCATCTATTCTCTACTAAAGCCCTAAAAACCAACACACTTGATTCTAAGACAAACAATGATACCTGATTTTTGGGCTTCTCCCTCTCCTTCTTCCTCCTCTCTCTCCTGCTTCCTTTCTCTATGTTTGCTAGGCAAACTTTTTGAGATCTCAAATGAGTCTCATTCCTTATGGCCTTTAGTCACAATTTTCCTTAATTGCAAATAGATTCCCCATCTCTATAAATTTTGTAATTGTAACTTACTTTATTTGTACTATGGCCCATCTCTTGCTACTTAATGATTTTCATATTTATATCCTATTTGCTAAATCACCATTGTACCCTTGTTCTCATACACAAATCCTGTGTTCCATAATTTATCATTTCCTACTTAGTCTCCCAAATACTATAATGTGATACTTGTACTCTTTATACACCTTACAAAAGATCATGTACCGTACACTTTCTGACTCGGTGTTACAAAATCCTCCCTCCTTAGAACATTTCGTCTCTAAATGAATAAAACTAAACTCCAAAAGAAAGGAAAGGAACATACTTATCCGGAAAATAAGTGAGGATCATGGCGATTCAGTCTCGCCCTGCAAGTAGTCGCCTCCCTCTCATGATTCTTCCATAAGACTTAACTAATTGAATCACTTTGCTTCAACACTGCTCCTTTGCTATCTACTATCTCGCACGTGTATCTCTTCATAAGTCAAATTCTCCTTTAATTTGCATCGTTGCTCTTTCAATACATGAAGGATCCGGGATATTTCCTCAACATCGAGACATGGAATGTATCATAATCCTGATAACTCGGGGTAACTTCAATCAAGCTAACGTCTTTTCAATTGCTCATAATCTCATAAGGTCCCATATGCCCCCACTAAGCTTGCCTCGCTTCCCAACTTCAACACACCTTCCACAGAAATCTTCAAAAGACTGGTCACCTATCTCAAATCAAGGTCTCACGACTTGTCCGTGATAACTTTTATGTCTATCTCTTACTATCTTCAAGTTATCACGAACAACTTCACTTTCTCCTCAAGGATTCGTACTAGTTCAGTGGCCTACTAGTCTTTCACCAACCCATCCCAAACATGTTGGAGTTCTACATTTCACCATAACGCTCAAAATGGAGCCATATATCTATACTCGGTTTGATAGCTATTGTTGTAAAGTAAACTCCATTAGGGTGCTAAGTGAGTATCCCAACTTCCTTTTAAATTCCATCACACAAGCTCTCAAAGATATCCCTCTAACGTCTAATAGTTCCTCTCGACCGGCATCCGTCTTCAACAGGATAGAAATGCCGTGCCGCGGTAGCGAGTACCTAACGCCTCGTTAATCCAGCCAAAACCCGAGGTGAACCTGGGTCTGACCGACACTATCGAAACTGAACCCGCGAAGTCTTACCATCTCACCACGCACTTTGGCCAACCTTTTCCAATGAATCTTCAACATTAACTGGTAGAAAATGGGCAGACTTCGTTAATCGATCTACTATCACCCAAATCATCGCACGCTGCAGTCCGGGAAGAGTTGTAACAAAACTAGTAATCTTTTTCCCATTTTACATCGAATAGGAGTAAATCAGATTCTCCCCGCGAGCTCGATGTCTGGGCTTCACCGTTGATGCCAGGACACTTAGAAACGAACCTCATAACTTTCTCTTCTCACTCATTCCACCGCAGAATGTTCTTTCAGTTCTATGGTCTGGTACTACTGATGAAGTAGTATACTTTTACATCAAAATTTCTTCCATAATTTCTTCTGGGCCTAGCCATACCGCACACATTCTCCAGTCCTTCACTATCATGCCATCATCTCTAATCCGGAACTCTCGCTTCCTCCTTTTTCATCTCTTCCTAAGCTACCATCTCAGGATCCCGACCGCCTCAGGGCTAGAATAGCGATCCACTAGGAGGGTCTAACATGAAACGTGGCTAACACAATTCCTCAATCCTTAACCTCCAATATCGTTCCCAAGTCTCGTGATCTACAACAATGGCGATAACCCATCTCATGTGAGACAAAGAACTCTCTGGTCGCCACTCATGCATCCAAGCATGACATTGGGCTTTTCCTGGATGGTGGCCATCAGACAGTCGTAGTCCTTAATCAACTCGGGGCCATCTTCTTCTTGCCTCAGGTTTAACTCTTTTGGGTGAAAATATATCACACTTTGAGATCTGTAAAGATCCTACAAGGAACACCATATAAATAATGTCTCCATTTTTAAAGCAAACACGCACCGCCGCACCAAGTCGTAGGTACCCTCCTCATGCTTCTTTAGTCGCTCAGAGGCATATGTAATCACCCTATCATTCTCAGATCAAAACACAACCAAGGCCTTGGTTCGAAGCATCACTATAAACCAAATCCATCCTTCCCATTAAATAAAGCTAGAACCGAGCCGAAGCCACCCATCTTTCCAACCTCAAAACTCGGTTACGCATCTACCCAATCATAATACTTAATATCTTTTCTTTGGCTGCTGGCTGCTAATGGCGATCTCGAGAACCCCAACAAATTTCCGTAGTACCTCCTCAAACCAAGGAAGCTCCTCGACCGACATTCTTCTGGTTTCCACCTACCACCGTTTCATTTCTGGGATCACACTCACACCATCAAGCAATCACAATGATCAGAAGAGGCCAAATCGACACTTCAAGCCAATTGGGAGGCTAAATCGTTTTCCTTTAGGGTTCGTAATACAATCCCTGCGTGTTTCGAGAGGTTCCTCCGAACTGACCGAATACACTAGAATATCAATGACAAATCATGACAAAACCCTATCCAAATACTACCGGAATACTGCTTCATCAACCCATAAACGTCATTTTTGCATTAGTCAAACCAAATGGCATCACCAAAAACCCATAAATGCCCAGAGCGTTGTCCCCGAATGCGCCTTGGGTACATCACTCTCCGTACTTCAACTCCGATGATACCTTAATCTCAAGCATATCTTCGAGTATACTCGAGATCCTTGGAGCTGATCAAAACAACCCATCAATCCTGGGTGATGGATACTAATCGAGGTGATGGTAACTCATTTAGTCATCAGAATCCATATACACAACCGCAACCCCATCTTCTTTTCACTTAAGAGAACTGGAGCTCCCCATGGGGATATGCCGGCCCACAAACTTTACCAACAACATTCTTCTAACTCAGCCTTAAGCTCCTCACTTCATAGAGCCATCCATAAGGAGGAACGGAAATAGCTCCACCCCTCGACTAAATTAGTTTGCAATCTGGCACTTCTTTCTCGTGGTAATCTCGCAATAACCGGGGAAACACATTCGAACTCTCTAACAACCGAATCTCATCCAATAAAGTCCCCTTCTCGTTCCACCATAAGCCAGATAAACCCACAACCTTAATCAAAGATTCTCCGTCATTGGCGGCTGACTACATAGCAGAAGATAATCTCTACAATCCTCAACTTACCAAATTTCCCAGCCTGTCAGCCTTACTTCCTTTTTATAACAATCTAATGTGGCTTATGGCGACAACTAATCCATACCAACCACACCAATCTCACACTTAAAAGCGGCAAGATCCAGCCGAACTCAGCATCCTCAATCAAAACTCTACTATCTTCCGATCATCGTCTGAGTAACTCATTCCACCTTTCGGAAGGGAAAACTCTCATACGCCCAATGGATCGGGTCTCTATTCTGATAACGATCTAAGAATGGCTTCGATGCAAAATGAATGTGTAAACTTCGGGTCTACTTAAGGTATATACCGCGCTTCATGATAGAAATAATACCAAGACCAAAGACCGAGCTTTGATCCCGGCATCTTGGCCGAGTCGCTGCGATATACCGCCCTGAGTGCGGGCTCGTTTATATCCCCGGGCACCGCTTCACTACCACGGCTACCTCGCTTCGCGGCCGGTCGCCCTCTCACAAACCTCTCAAGACTTCGTGCTTCATCTCTGCACTGGGTAGCTAACCGGTTACTGTTTCAGATCAACTCACCCGAGGGGCACTTTCAATGAATGAAGCCTCTGCCACAAAGGAAACACTCCCGTATCAAATCTCCTAAGCATTCTATGCTGTGGTGTCGTTGAAGAGATAACATACGTAGTAATACCGGCGCCAACGCAGCAACCGTGGGCCTCACTAATCCTCAATAGAGATAGCTCCTAATTTTGCCCCATCGGCAACTTACTCTTGCTTTTCTTTCAATACTTATTCGAGCTTTGTCGATGCCCGTGTACCTCTTACTTTACTTTCCAAATTACCGACATGCGGGTCGAGTGCTTTCTTTGTCGCTAACTCTCAGCGGTCCCAACTAAGTCCCCAAACTGCTCGAGAACCCACCGACAAATGCACTCTGACTGGCACGTAGTCCCGACAAAAAACCTTTTGCACTCGTAGACTTCATCCGCTGAATATAGGAAACTAACGAATTCAGTTCAGAACTTCTTTTCTACTGACATCATATGTTCTTTGTTCGTGACTGAAGAAACTCTCAATTTTAACCCCATGACTTGAGGAAAGAATCACTGAATTCTGGCCGGTCCCATTATTACTGATACCTCTCTGCATTCCACTAATCTTTTTAGCCTTGTCTTCCAGAATAGGAAACTGGAAAACAAGACTTTGCTCATTCATGCCCATAACTCCATAAACTCATTTACCTGGCTCAGCCATACAGTCGCTTCGGGATCACCACCGCGGTCATATGGCTGGGCGCCGTCAGACCCCCATCACCTCCCGCCTTCCATAACCTCTCAGTGGCGCAAGGTGGAGGTCGCGACAGTCGACTGGTCGCTATAGCTACTATCTCGTGCAATCTGTTCCACCCGGCTTCGTCAAATAACCCGCACTTGAGCTCCCTCCAGGCCCCGATGGTCCAAAATTCGACCCGCTTGAGGCCGATTCAGAGGCTGAGGAACCTACTCATATCTCTCTCGTGTATTTCAGATTTGGATAATCACGTAATAACTCCTCTAGGACGACCCCCACGTCCTCCTTCCCCTACATAGTGTCGTAATTACCAAAATCAACTATTTATTACTTAACCACTATATGTATGTACTTAAGTTTGAACATGCATGGCTACAATATTTATGCTCGATACCACCTCGCTACAGGCTATCATCTTTACTCAAGTCCTAGGTTATTATACACCCGCTCGATATCACACTATGACACACCCCACCCCCTTCCGGCGGGCGTGCTAACACCCACAGAACCCGTTCTACCCCAACGGACTAGAAACCTCGCGTGGCCGTTTATCGCCGCTTAAACCCCTATATAAAAATTTTTCTTTTATTTTTCTTCACTTTAGGATTTGCAAATCTTAGCAAAATGAAAACTCGACAAACACGACAATGCATATACCTAATTCCAAATCTCGTATACATCCAATTTATACTATATCCAAAATATGGCAACCACATATTCTACATTCTCACAAACTACTTATGTGTACATACATATGTTCCATTATACATATTCAAAGTCTTTTTCTTACATAATATTTTAATTTACGACTTGTACAAATGTCGAGGAAACGTTATTGCTCCAGTTGCCTTAAGGTGACCAGACTGAAAATAGTTTTTAAAATACACAAATAATGAGCTAAACGAGCCTAAAGAGTGTATGCTTATAAAAGGTTTTGCTTTTCCGAAAACATCTCAAAATGTAAAACTCTCTTTTGCAGCAATTATTTTCGTGCTTTTCTTTGTTTTGCTTGCTTTAAAAAGTTTCTAAAATTTCTTGCCGTTTGCTTTTGTACTTGCTTGCTTGCTTTATTTTGCTTTTCTTTAAAAGCTTATAAAACTCTTATTTCTTGCTTGCTTAGAAGTATATAAAACTTCTTATAATTTTTCTTGCTTGCTTGCTTTATCTTGCTTGAAAAGTTTCAAACCTTCACATCTTGCTTTAAAAAGCTTCTCAAAACTTTTCTTCATAAAAACGGGAGTCCGGCCCAACCGTATGTTTTGAAAATAAACGAGCCCTACCAACCGCTTGCTTTAAAAATCCCATGGGAGCTTTCTGGCTCAACCGATCGCTTTTGAAATCTTAACTGATCGACTAACCGCTTGTTTTAAACTCTAAGTCTGGCGACGGGAAACGTCAATGGTTGATTTTTCAAAACTGTATATCATGCTTGTAAAACATCAACCACCTGGAGGATTATGGTTTATCATACCCTAAAGTGAACACGGGAACCCAGGCTCAACCGTGTCTGAAGGACCTTAACCAGCATTACCTTTTTCCTAAGGAATATGGTGGAATCAACCGTGTCGCCAACAATTACAATTTCAATAGAGCTCATAACTGGTATACTTTCAGACGGTTGTCACGGTCTCCTTTAAATGCATGATGTATAATCTAAGTTTGCCGACTAGACAAAAACTACAATGCATGTATGAGATCCTAACACCACCGTGCACGTACCTAATACCTCTCGACCGGCTGTTTGCTTAGAACCAGGGAAGGCCTCAGATTCTCAAACTTTCGCTTGCTTGCTTCTTGTTCTTTGTAAAAATGGTTTTACACTTTGAAACTATTTACTTGCTTACTTCTCTGTTTGAAAAATGGTTTAATTATTCAAAACCATTTGCTTACTTGCTTGTTACTTGAAAATGGTTTAATTATTCAAACCATTTACTCGCTTGCTTGCTTGCTTACTGTTGCTTCTGAAAATGGTTTAATTATTCAAAACCATTTACTGCTTGCTTGCTTGCTTACTTCTATTGCTTGAAAATGGTTTAATATTCAAAACCATTTACTTACTTGCTTGTTTGCTTGAAAATGGTTTAATTATTCAAACCATTTACTTACTTGTTGCTTAATTATGGTTTTACAATTTAAAACTAATGCTTATGTTTTCAAAAAATGGTTTAACTCAAACCATTTGCTTGCTTTTTAACTCATTGCTTGCTTCTTGAAAATGGTTTGCATTCAAAACCATGAAATACCAGTGTAAACAGTTTATAATTATAATAATAATACACTAGTATTTGGAAAATGAGTTTAGAACACTCACCTCTTTGCTTGCTTCTTGAAAATGGTTTGCATTCAAAACCATGAAATACCAGTGTAAACAGTTTATAATTATAATAATAATACACTAGTATTTGGAAAATGAGTTTAGAACACTCACCTCTTTGCTTGCTAAACTTGAGAGCACAGTTCCACACTTTTCCCCGCCTTTACTTTTTAACCTACACACTCAACCGAATACGACGACAAATAATCGCATAACTTAACTTACTCCTTATACTTAATCACTATCTCTTTGTACTCTTAAGTTTTCTTTTCTTTCTTCTTCTTTTTTTTTTTTTTTTTTTTTTCTCTCCTCCTCCTCCTCTCCTCCCTCTCCTCCTCCTCCTCCTCCTCTCCTCCTCCTCCCTCCTCCTCCTCTCCTCCTCCTCCTCCTCCTCCTCCTCCTCCTCCTCCTCCTCCTCCTCCTCCTCCTCTCTCTCTCTCTCTCTCTCTCTCTCTCTCTCTCTCTCTCTCTCTCTCTCCTCCTCTCTCTCTCTTTCAAGGTGCCATGTCTCATTCCAACTGAATCACCCACCCGGAGCACCGAAATCTCAAGTTACGTCCAAACAACCCTGACTACTCTATGTCCAAAGCTGGAACCAGAATTTGCCTTTGCATAATGTCCCACTTTGAGTGAATTTTTAGGCCACTTAGGATCAATATTTGACGATGTCTATTTCTTTAGGTTTGGTTCTCCTTGAAGTCTAGTTTAAGTATCCACTTGAATCACTCAAATCGGATAAGAAATGAGCAAGTTATGGCTAAAATCGGCCCGGTCAAAATAGGGAAAGCAAAGCGAGATTATGCAGGTACACCTGTTCATGCTGCGTACACTTTTGCCTACGGTGGGGTGGCACCCGGTACACCACTGTTCATGTACCGGTACACCTTCCGAAATTTTCCCAGATTTGCTTCTTTTTGCCACTTTTGCTACCAATTAACATCATACAACTTCTATAATTCATATACCTTAAGAATTATCATGGAATTAAATGCCCAAAACCATATGACTCTTAAATTGGTGGTTTTTGGAACCTCAAACCACAAAACCTTAGGTGAAAATCCAAGAACTCAACCTAGGCCCACCAGTGCTTTAAGCATCGTATAATTTGATGATTCCATGTTTATTTTCTCCCGATTGAGGTTTTACTCTCATAACTTGACAATTCAAATGTTCGTGTGAGCTTTGCACAAAACACAGGCCAAGAAAGACGTCATTCTCCTTACCAAAGCCCTAAAAATCCAATACACTTGATTAAAGACAACAGCATACCTGATTTTTGGGCTTCTCCTCTTCCTTCTTCTTCTACTCTCTTCCTCTTCTTGCTCTCTTTCTCACTCTACGGGTTTGCTGAATGAACTTTGAGACAAATGAAATTTTGGCTTTGTCTCATAGGCGCTGGTCACGATTTTGTAATTGCAAATAGATCCTCATCTCTTAAATTTTGTAATTGTAACTTACTTTATTTGTACTATGGCCCATCTCTACACTTAATGATTTTCATATTTATATCCCTGTTGTTAAATGACCATTGTACCCTTGTTCTCATACACAAATCCCGGGTTCCATAATTTATCATTTCCTACTTTAGTCTCCCAAAATACTATAATGTGATACTTGGTACTCTTATACACCCCTACAGTATCATGTATTGTACACTTTCTCGGGACGGGGTGTTACAGTTAGTACAATAAATGACTCAAAATCATGGCACTTGAGGAATGGGCATCTCAATTTCAAGGGGTTGCAGTTGTTGGGACAAAAAGGTATGGTTCTTGGTTTGCCAAAGATAAATTATTTTGACTTATGCGAGGGTTGCATTTATGGAAAACAGAGTAGAAGGTCATTTCTCATTGAAAAGGCTTGGAGAGCATCTACTTGTCTTAAGTTAATACATGCTGACTTGTGTGTCCAATGAATACAAAATCTTTTGGTGGGAAGTCGATATTTTCTACTTTTTATAGATGATTTCAACCGCATGAGTTGGGTGTATTTTTTGAAATTCAAGTCCTAAACTTTAGAGAATTTCAGAAAATTCAAAGCCTTGGTGGAGAAGCAAAGTGGGCTATGCATTAAAGCTCTCCGTTCGAATAGAGGTGGTGAGTTTACATCAAATGAATTCAATTTTTTTTGTGAAGAAAGTGGCATTTGTAAAGAACTAATAGCACCTTACACCCCATAGCAAAACGAAGTTGCTGAACAAAATAATCGTATCGTTGTTGAGATGGCAAGAAGTTTGTTAAAAGGCAAGGGACTTCCAAATCAGTATTAGGCAAAAGCAGTGGCTACTTCAGTGTATTTGCTGACTATATCTCCCACGAAGGCAATGCTAAATCAAACACCATATGAAGCTTGGAAAGGTACAAAACCTTTGGTAAGCCACTTAAGAATTTTTGGGTGTATTGCTTATGCTTTGGTTAACTCTCAAACTCATAAAAAATAGATGAAAAATCAGGAAGATGTACTATCATCAGTTATAGTCTTGAATCCAAAGCATACAGGCTATATAACTCACTTAGTGGCAAAGTGATAATCGATAGAAATGTGATTTTTGATGAAGAAAAAGGCTAGAAATGGAGTGGCAATAGTGCTAAAATTCAGTATGAAACTTCATTAGATGAAGTGATGGATTCTACATCAACAAATTCAACAAATTCCAGTTCTTTAACTAAAAAAAAGTACTAGTCCAGAAAGTTCACCAAGTTCAATATATATACTACAAGAAAAAATGCATTCAATGACAGTTTTTCACTGTCAAGATAAGGTGTATCTGTTAAGGTAGATCGATATGCACATATGTCATCTATGCTAGTGTCAAGAAAGGCTAAAAGCTATGTTGACATATGCATATGTTAAGATTGTGCTTATTTCTACTAATATTGGGATCTTCTTTAATATGAAATATGTTAAGGTTTCTTCTACATCTGTTAAGATTAGTTTAAAAATATGTGAAGGTTGATTCACTATTCTATCAAGGTTATATTCAGTATATGTTAAGCTTGAGTATAATATATGTCAATTTGTTTGATATGCTCACGTGAGGTTGCATAAAGGTTGTACCAATAACTGAACCTATGACCAAAATATTATGTACCAAATTGAACCTATTGTCAAATTAAATCCATAATTAAAACTAAAAATTAACTTTCATATTATAGAACAAAAATCTAAATATCCAATTCTATTAGGTGTCCCATCCAATACATCACGACTATTAATGAGGGGCTCTTTTGATAACTAACAGTGCTTGGTCCCACAACTCAAGTTTGTTTGAACTAGTTGTGGACCCCTTCCTAGTGATAGGGAATCTGTCGGCAACTCCACAGTAACCTCCCGGCCAAAGCTCGCTCGACAAGTTTTCAAAAGCTAAAGCTAGATTAAAGCGATGAGCTGTCTTTGAAACGTGGGTTATAAAAATTTTCACTTTTCTATCAAAATCACCTTTAGATTTACTTGAAAATCCGCCTGCTCTTTGCACGGTGGTTAAGCCCGAAATACAAAAATCACCTGTATATAAAAATTACACTCCCAATATTTTCCAAAATCCAACTACAATCATAAAGCTAGGACCTCTGGTCCTCATCAAAATATAAGATAAGAATCAATCCAACATAATATCATCGCAACCTGTTTTTCTCAAAACCATGCATGCATATTTTACAAAAGATATTTACATATACAAAATGTCACATTTTAACTTTTACTACTTTTACTTTACACCTTATCTTATATATAATCACAACACAGCATCTAGGACTGAGAATCCTAAAAAGGTCTTTCGGCTTTAGCACCTACACCTGAAAAATTATTTTAAAAACAGAAAACCGTGAGTCAAACAGGCTCAGTGAGTACTATAAGTTCTAAATGTTGTTATCTGCTTCATTTGTACCTCCTAATATGAAAATACACATAAATAGTTTGTAAAAGCATTTTATGAAAACTGAGTTTTGCTATGAAAACCATTTAAAGCGTGCTATTGTTTAAAACTATTTACTATTTATTGTTTATTGAAAACTATTTACATTCTTGAAAGCCCATTTCGATGATGGTTAATATCTGAAAGTGCTATCTTTAAAATCAAATACCTTCTTGTGGCCATTTACGAAATACCCTAGGCGTGATGCCACGGAACCTCGAACACAGGCGTCGGTAGTGACATCGAACACTACCCGAGTCTAATATGGTCTAGATGTTTCTGGTAGGATCTCTAGAAACTAATGGAACCTCGTAACCAAAATGCCGGTGATGGAACCTCAGAACCAACACCTCATCGCCATCATGCTAAGTCGACGCGCTAACTATATACGAATGTGCGGAGGAGCGGCTCACTATATAAATATATATACTAGATCTAACCCCCGATTCTTAGACGGGCAATATAGTTAGTCATAATATCCCATAACCTTGCCTGCTGTCAAAGGAAATACATCGTAGGAATGAAATTTGTGTCATCAGGGGTTTTTCTAAACCGAGGCCAAAGCTGTTTCTTAAATCTTTTGAAATCGAACTTTTATATTGAGTACATAACAAGAGTGGGAGGTAAAAAAATGCTTTATAAATTTATATTTTTCAAAGCACTTTACAAACTTGTAATTTAAACACTTTCGTTTTTTAGAAAAGGATTTTGATCTTCGCCTTTTGCCAGCTAATTTATTTCAAATCTTGTCAAAACACTCTAGATTCTCGTCGAATGCTCAAATCGATACACACACAATCGATACAAAGTCTGAAATGCCTTCAGTTGGCGTTTTAACCATAAAACATACGGGGCTTTGAAAAGTATATCGAGCAAACGATTAACAAAACTTTGCGTCTTTAGTCCCAGCATTCGATAAGGACATCGATAATATGATGTGAAATTGACCAAAATATCCTGCATTAAATCATAAGCTATACATTTTAGCAAGCTTTTGACTCAGGGGACTTTCCATAGAGTGCAAAACATTTCCATTTAAGAAAAGTGCATTAAGACTACACTCCTGAAATTTCAGCGACCTATTTAAAAGCAGTTACGAAGTAAACCAGGATTTGTCGAAACCTGATCCAAAAAATTCCTAAATTCTAAACTTAATTCTAAAATTTTACAGGCTGATTTCTACGTTGCTTTCCACGGCCTCTAAAGATTTCAAGCCACTACACTAGCATTTAGGCTCAAATAACACAATAGGAAGAAAATTTCCTACCTCTTGAAGTGTGATGAAATGCTAAGCTTTTGGTACTTACGCGTAGCTCTCATCGCGTAGACCAACTTTGCCTTCTGCTCCGATGAAAATCTACGATCTGATTTCCGTAAATCTAAGAAAGAAATGAATAGAAGAAAATTAAAAATAAAAATAAAATCTCTCTCTCCAATTCGTTCTCACGCACGGTCTCTTTTGACTTTTCGTTTTGCTTTTATCTTTTCTTTTTTTTTTAATCTTTTTCTTTAATTATTATTATTATTATTTGGATAAATAGTTTCTATTGTCTCATTGGTCCAGTTTCTTAAAGTTTATTTATTTTCGGTTTCTTTGTTGCAAATGAACTTAAATCAAAATTTCTTACGGCTGAATTTTTGTAAAATCATCGCGAAGTCTCTGACGACTTATCGCTGAAAAATTAAGTAAAATATTCCGATCTCAAAATTAAATGAAAACTTTCACGAGGTAACTAATTTCGCGAAGACGATTTGCTGGCGATCCGTTTAGATCGTCGAGATCTAGAGAATTTTCTAGGCTTCTCGAACCATTTTGATGATTATTATTGACTACTATCTGTACCCAAAATTTCATAATTAGAATTTCACCCCTCCCGCTCCTTAATTGCAAAGTATACAATTCTTTGAAAACTTTATAATTTCACCCTTAAGCAACTTTAAAAAATTCTATTATGGCACTAAATTAATTAAAGGAAGCCTTTAGTCTGTCTGGTCTAGCATCACAGTACCTTACTCTGAGACAGGCGTTACACTAGTACTTCCTTCCTTTGAGCTCACATCATCAAATCTTTTATTCACGATGTTAAAAACCCGATTTTGAATTTTCTGGATTCTGCAACTAAGCGACTGACATACTTTTTGGGAGGAAATGAACAAATACACCTACAATCATAAGGATGAAGAAAAAATATCATGGATTAGAAATTGGGATTTGAGAATCATTTTTTGAGAATCAGTCTACAAGCCAATAATGCTAAACTTCATTAAGATTTAGAAATAATTTTGGGGAAAACTCGAGGATGAGCATTCCAAGAAGAACAAATGATATTGGAAAATATAAAGCATATGCTACAGTTCGTCAAACATAATAATTGAACAAGTTTAGCAGATAATTAAGAATTTGTTGAATATGCATATGGGAAGTTCATGTATGGATTGTGAGTAGAAGCGATAAAATATAAGTTGATGTGCAATCTCTTATACTTTCGAAATATATTTACTTAAACAAGATAATGGAACATCGCCATTAAGGCATGACTCAAGTAGTGAAGGGATGGGATAGGGTTATAGAAAGTTATAAGTTTGAGTCTCAATGTGATAAAAAAAATATATAGAAAAATACATTTATATATCAAAAAAGAAGAATAAGAAGCAAAGTAAAATTCGATGTTAATGACCTTATAGTTTTTTATGAAAAATTCATCCACCACCAAGTTCAATCTCCATCATCTTTATAACTTCATGGACCTTCCAATATAATAGAATCCCAATCAAAAGTTCCCAACAATGACCAAATGTCAAGATCAACACATAAAAAGCTCCACCAATCAAATCCAAGAACAAGAAATTAATAGAAACCTTGTTCTTATGAACGGGAGGGTCGCCATCTAATACCAAAATGACTTGTCCCCTTCCAGTTGAAGGCATATTATGATTCTATCATTGCACCAACCCTATGAATTTAAATGACAATATGACCATAAAACACAAAGACAAACCTAACAAGTAAGCCATGGTAAAATTTCTACAAGGGAGCTTAGTTGAATTCCATGCAATTGAAATTCTTGTGGAATGCCTTGTAAACTTGTTGATCCCCTTCATTCCATTGGTTTCTTTGAAGTCTCACCAATGAAACCACCATTTGTCTCACCTTTTTCGCTATAGAACATAATCAAAAAGCCTGATTCAATGAAAAAAATACAAGAACCCAAAAAAAAAAAAAAATCTTCATCACCCTTCCAAGAAAAAGGAAATAAGTATACATGGATATGAATTTTGTGTGTCATAGTTTCTATAGTCCTAAGGTTCGCGAGTATATAATTTTTATTTTTTAAATAGTCAAAGCTTGAAATTTATTAAGAAAGAATCACATGAAACAGAGCATGGTTTAGGCTTAGAGTGTGATTGATAGTGAACGTGTGAAGGAATAGCACATAGGTGAGTGTGTGGTAATTGGAGGCAATAAAGTGAGTGAGAAAAGTAGGATAATGCAGTGGCAAAAAAAATACCTTTAATAGACCATGTCAACTACCCTTGATGCCCCCACCATCTGGAATAATGAAGTGAATTCATATTTTTCCCCAAATAAATAATAATGCAATTAGAATACAAACACCAAAATCAGTGCTTAATGAAGATACCTTAGAGTGATAGGTGTTAAAATTTGGACCAAGCAATTGTAATGCTTGTATGTTCGTTACCCCTACCATACTCATATAGGGCTTCTACAAGCTGAGTATTTATAAAACATGAAAAAAAAAGCCTCAAATTGCTACCAAAAAAAAAAACAAACACACACACACTTTGAAATAGATCAAATTCAGAGTAATATTCTGTTTGAGATAACCTTTAGATTTTGGACTTCTATCTAGAAATTGAAACTAAATATACACCCAAAGCCCTAGGCATAATTTTCAAAAAATAATATTAGTTCCGTAAACTATAAGCTTGTAAAATGATCCAAACGAGAAGAAAACTAGCCCGACATTTCTAATTGAGGCAGCTTCAGTATAGTGATCAATAGTCAATTATCCTATAGAGTCGTATACTTCATCATTTTTTCTCATCTTCCGTTGTTTTGATTCAAGTGTAACTACGGTTAACCAGGATGAATAATACAACAATGACCAATACAGACAGTTCAATAAATGCATTGGACCAAAGAGATATCATCACGACTATAAAGCGAGATCATCATAAAATCCTGGTCCAAAACATTAATATTTCTATCATAAGGAACAGATTAAAATCTAAAAGGATGAAGAGATGAAGAAAAAAGGCTAGAGAGACGTTAAATCATTGTATCACAAATATAACCTTTTACATTAAAAAAAAAATGTAAGGGAACTGATCAAATAGAAAGAAAATCCATAAAAAGGCTAACAAATACCACCTGTATGGAGGTCTCCTTTCTAGAAAAACCCCCATTTCTCCAGAGTAGTACAACAAGTGCACACTTAAAAACAAAATGCCACATTTTCATTATAGAATAAGGAAACAAGGAAAAGTCATTGTGTAGTACCCATATTTAACCCTTGAGCTTTTGTGTACTTATCGCTCAACGAAGTGTATTAGTAGGTTGTGCCAATTGTAAAGAAAACTACATAGAAAATAAAAATCCAAATCAATAACTTGAATATATATATATATATATATATATATATATATATATATATATATATATATATATATATATATATATATATATATATATATATATATCTTCTTATACATGCTAACAAAACAATGTAACTTTTTCCTTCCTATTTCTTTTAATTAACTAAATATCTAGACAGTGAGAAGGGTCATTGAGTATGAATACTGCATAAGAACTACCTTGTTAATAAACACCATGGCTATTTAAAGCAGCCATATGACAGGAAGAAATCAAGCTATATAAATTCATAAAATTAGATTAATTTAAATTGTCGATCACACATTTTTATTTAAAACCTGTCATCAAATAGATCTATCTATAGAAACACGAATAAAAGCGACTTTGAAAGCAATAGTAGAAGAATCTGTTAGTTGTGCGTCATAGTCATCAATATGCGTGGTGACAATAGCATATATCATGCGATCGATCTAGGGCTTGATAACAAGATTTTCATTAAAAAAATCAAATGAGAATACAATAGAATCAGTTAGAAAATATTGAATCCGGACATGAAAATCAAAACAAATTTCACCAAACCCCAATATAAAGGAGCCTTAACTTATGAAAAAAGCATATCTGGCATTCTGAGGCGTGCAAAATCAAGCGATCGAGATAGAACAAACCTCAAAAATAGGACATCATGGTCAAAAATATTTGAAACCAATATGAAAAGTCACCCTTTTCCAAGGCAATTTCAATCTCACCCTCTGACCTGATTACAAGCGCAAATCGAAAAACCTTTTGTGCCCAATTTTCCAAACATAGAACTGGCAAACAGGAAACAAACCATGCGCCTGAAATAAGTAAGAATCGAGATGAAAGGAGAGATCATGGGCTCAAAGGTTGTGACTTTGTTCATTTCTTAAAATTTTCTAAAACTGTTTCAACACACAAACATAAAATAATTAGGTCATCTCAATTAGAACATCCAATGAGAAAATAGTAAAAATCTGAAATCGAAGAAAGCGGGGAGAGAGATGACATCTACCTTGAACAAAGAGGATAAAGGAGGATTTGAGCAGAGTGGTGGCTGGAGATTGGTTCTCCGCCCAATACCGTAGCGGCCCGACGAGTACATTTGTACCTCGCTATCTCGACCTTGCCCTTCGGAAATCGCAACCACACTTTTGTTCAAGATCTAAGAACACAGGTTGTCTATCACACTTAGCATTATCTTCCTTAGCTCATTATACACATTGAAAAATCACTTTTTTTTTACATTTAATCATTTTGCATTACATTACATTATTCTTTGTTTCTCACAAATTTGTCCCCCTATTATCTCCCTATGCATACCTGAGCTCTTAACCATTTGAGCTAAACTTTATTGACCATTGAAAAATCACTTTACATAAAATAATTATAGATTTTATAACTTTAATTTATCATAAGTAAGTTATAAAATAAAATATTAATTTCCTAATATAATTTGTATAGGTTAGCTTTAGAAATAAAACTGTAATATTTGAAACCTAATATGATTAGTATCCTTTTATAAATTAAAATTTTGATTATCTTAATTCACGTTACATCTTTTCAAAAAAAAAAATCACATTACACAAATTAATTATTTTCAATTCAAAGACGAGTTAATTTCGTAATTAATAAGGATGAAAATTAATTTATGAAAATAGATTATATTAACACCAATTTAATAAAATTAATTTCATTAGTATTAATAAATAAATAAACATAATGTAGAAAATTTTGAAAACTATTTTCGAAACTTTTGAAAACTATTTTTTATTCACTATTGATGATGCCTTTCAACGGGCTGGGGTGGGTCATTGGAGATCGTTGAGACTGGACTAAGACTATGGAGGCGGGGGTGAACTAGGGATGTTGGAGTACGCTGGGCTGAGGTATGGTCATTTCAATGTTAGTGGCGGGCTTAGATCGGCACTTCTCTACAAGCCGAGGAAGAGGGGGTCTGTGGGAGTAGCCGTGGCCGGCCTCGATGCCTAAGTCAGGTTCCTTTACGAGGAGAGAATAGAAATTGCTTGGAGGCCGAAGGTTACTAAGAGGTAGCCCAGAATACGTACCTTTCACCGTTGGGGTGGCCATGTATTTATAGTGTATGTTATTCCCAATTTGAGGGTCGTAAGGATTCTTTCCCATTGAATGGGATATTTCTTGCCTTTATCGAATTTTATTAAGAGATATTGAAGGAATAGCAGTTATTGAGAATTATCCTACTTCCCTTATTGATATGATTTGATTTGATTTATAGGATAAGATATTATTGGGGAATATCCTACTTCCTTGTGATGAATTTGATTTGATTTGCGGGAATGTGGGCTTCCTCAATTATCCATAACCGGCCTTTGGGCGAGCAGTAGGCCTTCGCTTTGTTTGGAAGCCGAGGGCTTGGAGTGTTCGTGGCGCTTCTTCTTTGGGGTACGGGCACAGGCCCATTTTCAAACCCCATCGGTTGCCCCAGCCCCTTGTGCACGGTGCACGTGGACAAAGGGCTTCTCGCGCTAAATATCGGGTGTGATTTCCATGTGTCAACTCGGGGTTGGATCAGTTAGGGCTTTGTCGTCGTCATATGTCTTGTGATAATGATGACTTTTCGGTTCTCGTGCTCATTTCTTCCAATTATTTCTATTTCTTTCTGTTTCTTCCGCAAATATCCTCTGACCGTTCATCTTGTGTTCCCTTGGTCCGGAAGCTTTTTCTTTGCTTTTTAGTGAGTTCGGACTTCCTTTTCCCTTAGTATTCCGTCTGAACCTTCTATGCAGAGTCCTTTTTCGGCATTTTGCTTGAGATGGCTTTTTTTTTTTTTTTTTTTTTGCTTGTATTTCAGTTAGGCCTGGGACCCAATACATATGTAGCCTTGTCCTTAATGAATACTCGTTTTTGCACTTTTCTTTTTTCGTCTCTGCTTGCGCTCTTCCCGATGTTCTGTATGAACCGAGTGGCTTGAATTGAACGTCACGAGTTGGCTTGATTGAGCTTCTTCAAAGCCCGAGCGGCCCCGGGGCTCAGGTGGTGACACTGGCTGGATTGATTCATGGGGGGCTGCGTGGCTGTTTAGAGCGGAGACTCGTCAATGCGCGTTCTTGGGCTCAGGTCGGGTGGTTGCATGGGCTGGATTGAGTTCAGGTTGCATGACCTATTTTTGGTAGAGGTCGTCAATTTTGAGCGGCCAGGCCTCCGTTCTTAACTTGCATGAGTTGAGCCAGTTCCTTGATTCCATGACTTGTTTTTGTGAGCTCGTCAATCTGAGCTAGCGACCTCGTTGGGCGACTTGCTGAGGTGTATTGATTCCTTGGTACGCATGACTTGTTTTTTGGCAAGCGCTGCGTCAATGCGGCTGCGACCTCCGTTGGCTAACTTGTGTGAGCCGGGCCCGATTTTAGGATCGTAGCGCTGCGCGGAGCTCGTCGATCTTATTCTTTGCTCACCATCGGCTAACTTGTATAAAGCGGGTGATTCTTTAAATTGCCGCGACCTGCTGTTGGTGGAGGTCGTCAATCTGGCTTGTTGGTCTCTATCGGCTTCTTGTATAAGCCCGGTGATTCTTAAAACACGACTGCTATTGGCGCAGGTCGTCAATGCGAGCTGTTGGGAGCTCGTCCATGTGAACTGCTTGGAGGAGCTCGTCCATGCGTATTGATGAGGGGAGCTCGTCCATGCGTATTGATGAGGGGAGCTCGTCAGTGCGAACAGTTGGGTAGAGCTCGTCCATGTGAACTGCTGGGAGGAGCTCGTCAATGTGAAATGCTGAGAAACTGGGTAGAGCTCGTCCATGTGGTTCTTTGGGAGGGCTCGTCGATGTGAGTGAGAGGTTGGGTAGAGGCTCGTTCGTGTGAGCGGTGGGAGGGCTCGTCGATGTGAAATCTTTGAGCAGCGGGTGGGGGCTCGTCCATTAATAATTTCTTTGGGAGGAGCTCGTCAATGTGAAATGCTGAGAAACTGGGTAGAGCTCGTCCATGTGAACTGCTGGGAGGAGCTCGTCAATGTGAAATGATGAGAAGCTGGGTAGAGCTCGTCCATGTGAACTGTTGGGAAGAGCTCGTGAATATGAAATGCTGAGCAGCTGGGTAGAGCTCGTCCATGTGAACAGTTGGGTAGAGCTCGTCTGTGTGAACTGTTGGGAAGAGCTCGTCCATGTGAATAGTAGGAGCTCGTCAGAGTGAACTGTTGTGAAGAGCTCGCCAATGTGAGTAGCAGGAACTCGTCAGAGTGAATTGTTGGGAAGAGCTAGTCAGAGTGAACTGTAGGAGCTCGTCGGAGTGAACTATTGTGAAGAGCTCGCCAATGTGAATAGTAGGAGCTCGTCAGTGAGCTGTTGCGGAGCTTCCTTGATGTGAATAGTAGGGCTCATCCGTATGAATAGTTGCGGAGCTCGTCGAGTGGCGGCGGGAAGAGCTCGCCAATGTTGATCGACGGGGAGCTCGTCAGGTGTGAGGCGAAGGGAGGAAGGGGCTTCCGATCCAATGTGGATATGAGAGGCGGGCTCGTCAGTGTTGTCGGGAAGGCTCGTCAATGTGAACAGTTGAGTGAAGCTCGTCCAAGTGAATTGGAAGGAAGAGCTCGTCAATGTTGATAGGAAGCAGGAGCTCGTCCGTGTGAACTGGAGGAAGAGCTCGTCAATGTGAGCCGATTGGAGGCTCGTCTATGAATGGATTGGCGGGGAGCTCGTCGAGTGAATTTGGCGGAAGAGCTCGCCAATGTTGATAGAAGGCAGGGGCTCGTCCATGTGAATAGTTGGCAGGAGCTCGTCCATGTGAACTGAGGGGAGGAGCTCCTTAGAGTGAATAGTTGGCAGGAGCTCGTCGAATGTGGCCCCGAAAGGAAGAGCTCGTCAATGTGAGCGGTTGAGCAAGCTGTCCAGTGGCGGCCGAGAAGAGCTGGTCGTATTGATAGGAGCGAGGCTCGTCGGTGTGGGCGAAGGAAGAGCTCGTCAGTAGCCGAGACGATTGAGCGGGAGCTCGTCCGTGTAATTTCTTTGGGCTAAATGGCGCCGGTGGCTAGTAGTAGCGTTCTGTTCAGTGGCGATGTAACTGGTACGGTCGACTCACGACGGCGTGGCACGTCTGCGAGTAGGTGGGCTCGTCGGGAGTGAGCAGCGGGCTCTGGCGCGGTGGCGAGTGGCTTTCAAGTGAGCGATGTAGCTGTTTGGTCGCTCTGGGCGGCGTGGCTGTCGCGAGGATGGTTGAGCTCGTCAGTGAGCAAGCCCCGGGCTCCCAGGCGCTATGGCACAGTGGGCGTTCAGTAGAATGAGCGTATGCTGTTGGGTGACTCTTGAGCGGCGTGGCACGTGCGAGTGGGCTCGTCGGGAGTGGTAAGCATTTGGGCTCGCCCATTTTGTGGCCTTGATGGCGTCGGCCCGAATGTGATGTGAGATGGCGCGATGTAACTGAGCTGGTCTGACTCCACGAGCGGTGTGGCTGTCTGAGTAGATGGGCTTTCGTCGGGGTGAGCAAGCTGGGCTCCCCATTTGTGTATGAGTGGCGTCGGCCGAGATAGCGTGTAGCCCAAGTGGCAATGTAACTGGTAGTGCGACTCTGAGCGGCGTAGTGCGTGCGAGTAGAGGAGCTCGTCAAAGGGAGCAACTGGGCTCCTGGCGTTGTGGCCTTGGTGGCGTTCAAGCCGAATGGCTATGTAACTGGCGACGATCTTGAGGCGTGGCTGTGCGGAGTAAAGGCTCGTCAAAGGGGGCAGGCGGGCTCCTGACGTTGTGGCCTTGGTGGCGTTCTGGTCGGAGTAGCGATGTAGCTGAGTTAGTCACCCACGAGGGGCGGCGTGGCTGTGCGGAGTAGGTGGGCTCGTCGGAGTGAGCCAGTGGGCTCTGGCCTTGATGCTTTAGTGGCGTTCGGCCGTGGCGATGTAACTGGTAGTCGATCTGAGAGCGGAGTGGCTGTGCGAAGTAGATGAGCTCGTCAGAGTGAGCAACTGGGCTCCTGGCTATGGCACAGTGGGCGTTCAGTAGAATGGCGATGTGTGAGTAGCGATGTAGTGAGTCGACTCTGACGTGGCTGTGCGGAGTAGATGAGCTCGTCGGGGTGAGCAAGCGGGCTCCTGCGGCCCCCGTGGCCTGCCCGGTGGTGTTCGAGCCGAATGGCGATGTAGCCGAGTGGCGATGTAGCCTGAGCTGGTCTGACTCTTGAGGCAGCGTGGCCTGTGCAGAGTAGATGAGCTCGTCAGGGTGAGCAACTGGGCTCCTGGCGTTGTGGCCTTGGTGGCGTTCGAGCCGAATGGCGATGTAGCCGAGTGGCGATGTAGCCGAGTGGCGATGTAGCTGGTAGTCGACTCTTGAGGCGGCGTGGCTGTGCGGAGTAGATAGGCTCGTCGGGGTGAGCAGCCCCGGGCTCTGGCCATTTGTGGCTTGTGGTGGCGTTCGAGCGATGATGGCCAGTGGCGATGTAACCTGTGGTCGACTCTTGAGACGGCGTGGCACATCTTGATAGATAGACTCCGTCGGGGTGAGCAAGCGGGGCTCCTGGCTGGCTATGTAGTGAGCGTTCGAGCCCGGTCGTGATGTAGCCGGTAAGCGATGGCAGTGGCGATGTAAGCCCAGTGCGATGTAGCTGGCTGGTCGACTCCCGAGCGTGGCTGTCTGGAGATAGATGAGCTCGTCAGGGTGAGCAACTGGGCTCCTGGCGTTGTGGCCTTGGTGGCGTTCGAGCCGAATGGCGATGTAGCCGAGTGGCGATGTAGCCTGAGCTAGTCTGACTCCTGAGGCAGCGTGGCCTGTGCAGAGTAGATGAGCTCGTCAGGGTGAGCAACTGCGTGCGACCATTCGACTTCTAATTTTCTTGGAAAAGTGCGAGCGTCTTTAATGCTAATTTATGGAGAATTTGAAGCGTTTGTGCGAATTTCCGAGTGCTTTGGCCTTCTTATGGATGGCGGTTTTGTTGCTCACATAACCCGTATTTTGGGATTACCGCCTGTTGCCCGGCTTCTCGGGGAGCGCGAGATTGTAAAGATCCTTCGCGGGGGAAGGTCATGGCCTTCTTAGGCCTATCAGCCTCCATTAGTGCGTCGCATCAGATGCGGTAGGGTTATTCTAGCTCTTTTGTTAGGCGTTGATTGGTGAGGGGCGGAGCGCCTCCACCTCATTCGTGTTGACTTGCATTGCCGCGTGTCGGGAGGCTGTTGTATGCACGTCGCTGACGGATCCTGCATCCTTGGCGGATTAGGCGTTGCTCACAGCGTGTTCAGAGTTGATACCATCCCGATGGCGAAATCAGTTATATTTATAAAAAGGCGTCGTTCCCACCGGTGTGGCCTTGATGATGTTTTCAAGCCGGGCGGGAGTGCGACCGTGTGGGAATCGTTAGGCTGGAGCCGGATTGTTTGTGGGATTTGGGATGCGGGCGTCTGGATGTCTGGGGCTGGTAGGATCGTGCCTTTGTTGATCTGCGGGGCTACGGACGTAGCACTTCTGCAAAACAAGGAAGAGGGGGGTCGCGAGGGGGTGTGCGTGGCCACTCCGTGCCTAAGTCGGTTTTCTTCGATCGAAAGAGGGCGCAGAGGGGCGAATGTGTTGCATATGAGTATGCGTCTAAGAGTGCGTGTGTAGGAATGTTGGGCTGTGAGCCCATTTTCCAAACCCCATCAACTATTATTAATATAATATTGAAAAATATTTTTATCTACTAATATTAATGAAATATTTTTTTTCAAAACATATAAAATAGTTTATTAAATTTTATTTTAAATTACTTTTTTTAATTGGATATCGTAAAATCAATCATAATAAAATATTTTTTACTCATTGACTCTGATTAGTGAATTAAAAAATAGTTTATGAAAA
Source organism: Tetrastigma voinierianum (assembly GCA_016808115.1). Lineage (NCBI taxonomy): Eukaryota > Viridiplantae > Streptophyta > Magnoliopsida > Vitales > Vitaceae > Tetrastigma > Tetrastigma voinierianum. The sequence continues at coordinate 671,106 of JAEQBH010003577.1, forward strand.
ACTATTTGTTTATTATTGATATAAACTAAAAAGGGTTAAATCGGTTTGATTAAAAAATAAAATACATCTAAACATAATTATAAATTACAAATAAATATTATAATTCATTTTATGAAAAACAAGTGATGATCACTTCTAATTTATAAGACTTGTTAAGTAAATTATTAACACACAAACTATATGTCAAGGTTATACCATATAAGTCATGGAAAAATTCAGCATATGTCATTATTGGTGTAAACAAGCTAGATATGTCATAATTATTCATTTAAATATGCAATATTGACATATATTACCATTAGTCAAGATAATATATGTCAACAATCACTCTTTTTTCTTGTAGTATAAAAAAATAGCAACTCATCTTCCTCAAATGAGTAATCCAATGAGACACCTCTATGGATGTTTAGATCCTTACAATAAATTTATTAATCTTGTTCTTTTGCTTTAGTTGTTTCAGATCCTACAACATATAAAGAAGCAACAAAAATGGAGGAATGGCATAATGCAATGAAGGAATGATGGCAATACAAAAGAAATGAGAGCACAGGAGATAAACTTGCCCAATGGAAAAAATGTAGTTGGCTTGAAGTGGGTATTCAAAACAAAGTATCATGCAAATGGAAGTGTACAGAAGCACAAGACGAGACTTGTAGCAAAGGGATATTCACAACAAGGTGTTGATTTTAAAGAAACATTTTCTCCTTATGCTCGATTTAAAACCGTGAGAACACTGTTAGCCTTGGCCACTCAACTTAAATGGCAACTTTATCAACTTGATGTTAAGGCAACCTTCTTGAATGGTGAGCTAGAGGAGGAGGTGTATGTTGCACAACCTAAAGGTTTTGTGATAAATGGAGAAGAAAAAAAGGTGTACAAGCTGAAGAAGGTACTTTATAGCACCACACCATGAGCATGGTATAGCAAAATTGACTCTTATTTCACAAAAGGGTTTTGAAAGGAGCAAAAATGAGCCTACTCTTTACTTGAGACAACAATGTAACAATGATTTTTTTATTGTATGTCTTTATGTTGATGACATAATTTATATGGGCTCATCTCACTCTATTGTAGCTTAATTCAAGTCTAGTATGATGAGTAGATTTGAGATGACAGATTTGGGTTTGTTGCACTATTTCCTTGGGCTTAAGGTAAAGTAAGGAGAAGATGGAGTGTTTGTTCACAAAAGAAATATACGTGTTCTCAAGGTTTGGCATAGTTAATTACCAAGTTGGCTACGCCATGAATGTGAATGAAAAAATGTAGCTTGAAGATGGTACTGAGAGAGCAAATGCAAATGGCTGCAGAAGTGTAGTTTGAGGGTTGATTTATTTGGCACGCCACAAGGCCCGGATATTTCATTCTCGGTGTAATTATTGTTTCAAGGTTTGAACAATCCTTCAAAGCCTCTTTGGGCTCACCAAAAGGATTTTGTGTTATGTTGTTGGAACTTTGGATTATGGTATTTGGTATTCTCATGTTTCAAATTTCAGATTATATGGATTTATTGACAATGATTGGGCAGGCTCTCTAGATGATAGAAAGAGCACTTCAGGAATCGAAAAAGCAAGTAACAACCGCATTGTCATCTTCAGAGGAGGAATATGTGGTTGCAACTTCCTTTTCTTGTCAATGCATATAGCTTAGAAGAATCCTTAATAATCTTCATCAAAAGCAAGAGAAGGCAATTGAAATTTTTTGTGACAACAAGTCCATAATTTCAATGGCTAAAAATCCTACATTTCATGGAAGGAAGAAGCATATTTGTAAAACCTGAGAAAAATTCAATTTTTCTGAAAAAGGGTAAAACGGTAATTTCGGTTGAAACCGGAAATTCTCTAGATCTCGGATGACTACACGGACTACGCCGTTAAATTCGTCTCGCGAAATCTAGTGACCCAGAAAAGTTTCATTGAATTCTGAGACAGTCAGAATATTTTACGAATTTCTAGGTGATAAATCGTCAGTGACTTCAAGGGCGAGATTTTTACGAAAATCTCGAAAGTCAGAAAATGTCATGAGTTAAAGTTCATTTAAAATAATTGAAGTAGAAAGAAAGAAATAAAAATTTTTTAAGGAGACGAAGAAATGAAGGTCAAATAGGACAATAGAAATTGTTTATCCAAATAATAATAATAATAATAATAATAATATTATAATAATAATAAGAAAAAACATCAATATAAAGGAGAGGAGCGTCTCGGACGGAGGGAGAGAGCAGTAATGAGGGAGAATATTTTTTTTTATTTTTTCTTCTCTTCGTTTTTTTCTTAGATCTATGAAAATCGGACCGTCGGATTTTGTCGGGGCTTAAGGCAAAATTGATCTACGCGATGAGAGCTACGTGTGGACACCAAAAAGTTGGAGCTTTGACAAACTCCGTGATGTAGGGGTTTTATCCTACTTGTTTTACCCCTTGTTTAAGTGTTTTGTAAATGCTTATGTTGGTTTGAGGTCGTGGTGACCATTTGATCGGTTCAAATCTGGAACCGAAGTGTAAATTTTGGAGAATTTTGACCCATTTGGATAATTCTAATAAGTGTGTAAGATTTGTTTGGAGTGTTGTTTAATAATTTATGAAATAAATTGTGTTTTGGTGTATAGGTCATTGGAGATAAAATTGTGATTTACTCAATTATATGGAATATAATTGTGAGTTTAGGCCATTGGAGATGAAATTGAATTGCTCAAGTGAGCTAATTTGGGTGTTGTTTGATCCATATTGTTGAATTACATGTAGTGTGAATTGCAAATTTGAGAATGTTGCATAATTAATATATTGGTATATATATTGTATAAATGGTTTGGAAATGATATAATGCATTTTCATATGCAACTGGATAACTAGAGATTAGGTAATCGATCACGTGACATAGTCTACGAAGCGAACATGGTTGCGAAAGGAATTTCACGCAGTGATTTTCCGGAGGGAGGTGGGTTGGGAGATGGGCAGCCAGATCATTTACGTAACGCCCGTCCCAGAGGGTGTCTGGTATGTGTAACCGTATGTGCCTTAGAGAACTATTAATTATTTTTAGCGGAGTGTCGTAATAGAATTTTTGAAAGTGGTTTAAGGGTGAAATTATAAAATTTTCGAAATTATAAAATTTTCCAAGAATTGGCACTTTTGCAATTAAAAGTGGATGGTGTATTATAAATTATGGAATTTCAAAGAATAATAATAATAAATTGTCGAAAATAGTTCGATGCAGAAGTGCTCTGATTTCGGTATTAAAACGGACTCTTGTAGTTAAGTTAATTTATGAAAATCTGGTAACTTGGGAAGGAAGTTTCATTAAATTAGGGTGATTGGAACAATATTTCACATTTAAAATGACGGGTTTAGGTAAAACACAGAAAACGAGGATTTTAAAAATCTCGAAAAATGACAAATATTTAAAAGGTATTTCAATTAGGATAAATAATTTTTCGGGACAAAAAATGGGGCCAGAGAATGAGATAATGTAAATTATTTATCTAAATAATAATAAATTAAAAAAAAAAGAATAATTAGAAAAATCGTAAAAATAAAGCAGATATCGACAGACGGACGGAGTTGGGTGGGAGAGGGTTTTTTTTTATTATTTTCTTCTCTTCATTCTTTCTTAGATTTACAAAAATTGGATCGTAGGTTTTCATCGGAGCATAAGGCAAAGTTAGATTCTGTGAAAGTACACAGTGATCTGCGATACCTTAGCCTTTTTGTCAAACTTTGGTGAAAATTGTCTACTTGTGTTATTTCAAGCCCACAAAGGCTATGTGAAGCAGAAAAATTTTAGAGGCCAGTGAAAGATCGTAAACTTAGATCCAAAGGGTACCAGTAGCGGGTTTTGGATTTTAGGATACAGGGTATCATTGGACAAGTCAGGCTTCCAAAAACCATTGTTTTTGAGTGGAGTTGGTTATTTGAGAATATAAGTGTTGAGACAAATCAGGATAAATTTTAAGAAAATCATTGAGGATATTTTTAAGTACACAGCCCAGTCGCGGGATCAAAAAGTTGGTCATGGTGAAGATTTTTTATAGGGCATTTAATGTGTATGGAGCGTTTTGGTCGATTCATCCATATTATCGATAATCATGTCGAGATGGGATTTGCGGCGTAAGGATTTTGTTAAATTGAGTTGGTCATTAATTCATTTAGAAAGCCACGTAATATGTTTATGGTTAAAACATTAAGGCGAGGCATTTTTAAATGGTGAATGAATTAATGTAGACAATTTAGACATCCAGACGGAATCTAGAATTAACAGCGAATTTGAAAGAAATTAGTAGAGAGAAAAGGTGAGTACTCAGAAATCATTTTCTAAAGCGAAAGTGTTTAAATTACAAGTTTGTAAAAGTGCTTTGAAAATATATAGATTTATAAAGCATTTTTTACCTCAGTGTATATATGGAAAAGTTCGATTTGAGTATTTAAAGCAGTTTGGCCTGGTTGCTTAAAACCCACTGAATCGCACGGCTCGAGTTTAGGTCAGATGTATTTCGAATTATTGCATAGCAAAGTTAGGGGATATTATATTTAGTATATTCTTTGCAGTCGGCAATTGGGGGTTAGATACAGAACTCCTGTATATAGTGAGTCGCCACTGCACATTAAATTATATATAAGTTAGTGACTTAGTACATATGTGATGGTGTTTCAGTTCCAGGAGGTTCCATCAGAGGCATTTTGGTCCAGGGTTAGGTATCTTTGTATAGATCTGTGTGTGCCGGACCATCTTAAGCTGGGTGGTGTTCGGGGTTCACTACGATACCCGGGGTTCAGGATTCAGGAAGGCATCACTTCTAGGGTATTTAAGAAATGAGCCCGCGATGGTTGATACTTGATTCTGAGTATAGCGCTGAATTATTAACCACTCGCTGAAACATTTTCACGCATGGCATAAATAGTTTGAGCGATTTGTGGCGAATTAGTTTTCGAAGAGTTTTATTGTGAGAAAGCGGTTTCCCAGCTGTGATAGTTTTCGAGCGGGTTTTTCGAAATGGTTTATAGCAAAAACTTCGGTTCTCATAAGCGGTTCTGACCATTTTAAATGCAGTTTTCATATTGGGAGGTCTGAAGCATTGACATTTAAGAACTTATAGTCTTCAGCGGCGTTTAGGCTCGCGGAGTTTTGTTTTTAAAATAATTTTAGATGCGGTGTGAAGCGAAAGATCTTTCGAATCTCACGTCTGACGTATTTGGCAGTTATATATAAGATAAGGTGTAAAGTCAAAACTAGTAAAAGTTAAAATGTGGCATTTTGTATATGTAAATATCTTTTGCAAAATATGCATGCATGGTTTTGAGAAAAACAGGTTGCGATAAAATTATGTTGGATTTATCCTTATCTTATATTTTGATGAGAGGAAGAGGTCCTTTATTGTTATAGTTGGACATTTGGAAAACATTGGGAGTGTATTTTTTTTATACAGGTGATTTTGTATTTTAGGCTTGACGCGCCGTCGCGATCGTTCGCACTGCCGGATTTTTCGTTAAATCTAAAGGTGTGATTTTAATAGAAAAGTGAAAATTTTATAACCACGTTTTCCAAATACGATTTCGGCCGGTTTTAACGGCTTAGGCTTCATGGTAGCTTGTCGGTCGAGGCGAGCTTAGGCGGGAGGTTCTTGTGGAGATTCTTAGACCAGTTCTGTCACTAGGAAGGGGGTCTATCAGCTTGAGGTATCAGGCTTGATTTTAAGCGATAAGTTTGCTTTGTTTTTGTAGCGTTTTTCCGCCGGTATTTCCTATAGAATTGTTTTATAATGATTTTCTATCGCGACCCACCATTGTTTGCCCTTTAAATCCTTGCATCACGTCAAATATTGAAAAGACCTTTGAATCTTTTAACTTTGAAATTCCGGCGTATATGCGGGCGAGGTCGTAGAGGTCGATACAGGACTTATACCAAGAAGGCACCACTAGAGAGAAATGTCGAGGCACGCTAGATCGGAAGATGCTTGATGAATCAGCCCCAGTGAGAACCATCGAGGGGCGCGGACCCGGGTGGGTGGCAGTACGCGGCGGTGGATCGGGTGCTCTGCAGTTATTCCCGGCGGCTGCAGGTCGGGTGCGGGAGCCTCGGAAGACGGATGGGCATGATAGATGCTCTAAATTAGGGTTAAAGCGGTGATGGTAAGCGGGCCGGAGCGGGGTACTTATGGTTAGATAGGGTTAGTGTTCTAGGTATTATATGGTGATGTAGACATGAGGTCTTTCCACCGTAATTCTTTGGAAAAGGTGAAACGTGGACCCACGAGGTTCTTCCGCTTTTAGGCACGGTAGAGACCTGCAGGTTTCGGGTGTTTACTGGGATCACGGTAGCCAATGACGGCGATGTTATGAAAAGTTTGAGGAGCACACGCCCAGGTAGAAAGGGCGGAGTTTTAGTTGGCTTCGGAAAAACGGTGGTAGAAGGTGCTCCGGCGCACAGTCGACCAGGCACAGTGGTCTAGTAAGAAAGAAAGGAAAGAAGTGGACCAGCGGTAGGAGAGGCTCGGGGCGAGGAAGGCGGCGTCTAGCTACAGGGATGCGATTCGATCACCCGGCTTGACCCGAGGAGGGTGGTAGATCTTGAGGATCATCTTTCCATTGTATACACATGTCGGAGGTGGCATCTCGGAGTCGCGGGATGAATATGACGGGGATGTTTCATTGCGGGAAGGAAGGTCACTTTATCAGAAGTTGTCCCACCGGTTAGTAGGCGTAGAGACCTGCGAGGTGGTCACCGAGTAGCATGCCCAGGGCACGAGAGGTCCAGTCAGGTGCAGGTAAAGGGTGGTTCGAGCCGAGGTGGCGATCCTGACACTGGTAGAGGTCGAGGTAGGGTGCGGAGGCGAGAGGCGGATTACCGGGTGCCCGAATTGAGTCGTACCATTTTCGGGCTCGGGTATTCTGATCACCGCAGCGGAGCGGTCATCACGGACGTGATTCTTGGTATGATTCGATTGGCAGCGATCGCGATGCATATGCATTGGTGGACGAGCCACTCATTCATGTTCTTTTGACCTCATTCACTAGAGGCGCAAATAGAGTCGGTCGTAGATGAGGTGGGCGTAAGGTGGTGGTTTCGGTACCCTGATGGGGATACTATGATATCGAGGATGAGTTTCAGTGGCGATTGGTGATCAGAATAAGGATTTTCGGCATGCTTGATATTGAATATCCGTGATTTTGATATAATCTTGGGTATGGTGGTTATCCAGGCATAGAAACCACCTTAGATTTTGCTTATAAGAAGGAAGTAAGATTGGTTCGACGGAGGAACCGGCGTGATATTTCGGGGAATCGAGAGAGAGATCGCCCACGTCTCATTAATGCCGCGATCACACCAGAAGAAAATGCTTCGGAAGGTTGTCGGGGTTATTCCAGCATTGTAGTGGATAGGAGACAAGAGGGGACAGATTGGAAGACATCCCGTAGTGAGAGTTCCCGGATGTCTTTCTAGTGATATTTCGAGTTTACCCCGGATAGAAAGTGAGTTCGTTTATTGAACTAGTTCCGAGGGGGCTAGAAGTAGATATCCGTTTCCTCCGTACGAGAATGGGCGCCCAGCGAGGAGTTAAAGGGTGAAGGCTTGATTAGAGGGGTGCTAAGCGAGGGCCCCATCCACACTGTACCTCCAGGTTAGGGTGAGCTCCGATTCTCTTAGGCAAAGAAGAAAGATGGAGCTTCTGTTTGTGTATATACTATAGGCGACTAGTCCCGGTGACAATCTGCGACCCGATGTCCAAGCTTCCTCGTATAAGATGAGCTAGCTGACCAATTGCATGGATCACCGGGTATATTCGTTGACGGAGTGTTTACCATCGATTGAGGTCAGGAGAATGATGTTTCTGGGCGCCTTCGGGCGAGATACGGTCACTCGAGTTCCTAGTGATGCCATTCGGATTGACTAATGCCGGTGTGTTCATGGATTTGATGAGCGAGTGTCGATCCGTATTTAGATAAGTTTGTGATCGTATTCATTGATGACATTCTAGTGTACTCGGTGATCGGAGGAACATACGAGGCATCTGGACGATGTGCGAGATTCTTAGAAGCATCGGTTCTCTGTGGTTAGTAAGTGCGGGTTTGGTTGAACAAAGTAGCTTTCTTGGGTCATGTCATTTCGTAGGTATTAGTGTGGATCCTCGAAAGATCAGTATAGTGGTAGGCGCCACAATGTTTCACGAGTTCGCGGAGTTTTTCATGGATTGGCGAGGTTATTACGAGGAATTTGTTGGGGATTTTCGAAGATAAGCGACCAGTTGACCATCATTGAAAAGGATCGAGTCGAGTGGTGGATACACCGCGACATAGTTTGAGGGTGAGGCGAGAGGTGCTTTGTGACTCAGTGTTAGCACTACCATCGGGGGAAGAATGGTTGTGGTGTACGGAGTGATGCCTCAGACGAGGGTTAGGGTGTGTTTGATGCGGGATGGTAGAGTGATATCTTGTAAACCCGTCGGTTAAAACCTGAGGCAGAACTTCAGACCATGATTTAAGAGAGACTAGCGTGATGGTTTCGCTCCTAAGATTTGGAGACATTATCTATATGGTGTTCCGTATTACGGATATTTTCACTTGGAATCATAGGCACCACCGGTGTATATCTTTACTCGAAGCAACTTAAGGCGGCGCCCGGAGTGGTTCGGAGTTGATTAAGAGTTAGTTGCACGATGAGTACCTGCATCGGGAAGGCCCGATGTAGTGGCCGTGCCTTAGCCGGAGCCGGAGGGTTCACATGCTTATCTGCCGGAGATAGCATATCTCCGTTGTTGATAGAGTTACGAGATCTTTGGGAGTTCGGTTGTAGGTAGCTTATACGGGGACAACATTGGCATCATTTTTATGTTCGTCCTCTTCTTGTGGATCAGATCAAGGAAGGCGAGAAGCGGGTTTGAGATGATTAAGAAGTTGAGGGGCGAGAGATTAAGGGTGGCGGGAGAGCGAGTTCCAGTCCCGGAGGCATGATGATGAAACAATAGTTAGAAATTGAATGTGTACAGAAATAGAGTGAACTAAAAGGGAAATCTTGAAGAGCCACTCTTGACCTTTGCTTTATGCACCACACAGTAGCACAGATGTATCATACTTTGAGGAGCATTATTGGTGGAAGGGCATGAAAAAGGAAATTGTGCGAATTTACGTATCAGGATGCCTAACACATTTTTAACTTGTAAGAGCACACGAAGCCGCGAGGAAAGATACAGCCCGCCGGAGTTCACGTATGGAAGTAGGATAAGATTACTATGGTTTTGTTCTGGGACCCCGGGAACTCGAGAGACGACACGATCTTTATATGGGTGATAGTGGATAGTGAAATCGCATTTTTCTCCAGTTAGTAATGATGACGATTGGACAAGTTGGCTAAATTATATGTGGAGGGAGATAGTTAGATTTACATGGTCAATTTCCTATATCGATAGTCTCGGTGAGACCCGATTCACATCAGTTTTTTGGTCCGGTTTACGAAGGATGCCATGGACTGGTGCACTTTAGCACAGCTTTCCATCCCTCGGGGCGATGGTGGGTCGAGGAGAAGGCCTATTGACGTTAGAGGATATCTAACTGACATGCATGATAGAGTTTAAGGGAAGGCGGGATGCGCATTTATCTGTTGGAGTTACTTCTGACAACGGTTATCAATCCGGTATAGGCATGGCTCCGTTGAAGCATTATGGAAGTGTCGTACTCTCGTATCTTTGGGATGAAGTGATGGGAGAGAGAGGCCCGATGGACGGAGTTGATGCAGTTACCTTAGATATTAAGATCAGTTGTCAGAGACGGACTGAGATAGTGGGGAGACCCGGACAAAAAAGTTATGCGGATGACAGGCCAAGATACATAGTTTAAGGTAGGCGATAGGTCTTCCTGAAGTTTCCCTTGGAAAGGTGTCCTGAGATTTGGAAGGCAGCGGAAGGCGAGGCAGGATACATAGGGCCATGAGATTATTGCCCAGTGGGACCCCGTTAGCTTATAGATTAGACCTTTTCACTCGAGAGTTGTCTAAGGTTCATAATGTTTTTCATGTATCCATGCTCCATAGTACGTTCGAGATCTCCATGTACTTTCGGTCGGCCCGATTAGAACTAAAGGATAATTTGACCTATAAGGAAGCGGCCGTGTGCGGATAGTAGATCGCGGAGAGTAGATTTTGCGAAATAAAGGTCATTCGGGTAGAAAGTCAGTTTTATGGGAATCATGGGATTAAGGAGGCTACGTGGGAGTCGGAGGCTACGTGGAATGGGGAGGCTCGAAATGCGTGAGTCAATATCCTCGATTGTTCCGGATTAAGGTATCCACTTTATATTAGTTCATTCGAGAATGAGGAAATGTTAAGGAGGATTTATATGGCCGTCGAGAGGGTGTCTGACATGTGCTTAGTATGTGCGAGGCTTCCTTAATTATTTTAGTGTCATAATAGAATTTTTGAAAATTAGTTTAAGGGTAGAAATTATAAAATTTTAGAAAGAATTGTGGCACTTTACAATTAAGGAATGTGGAGGGAATTGAGTACAAATTATGGAATTTCAAAGAATAATAATAATAATAAATTGTCAAAATAGTTAGGGGAAATACAAAAAATTCTCTAGATTTTCGGATGACAAAAGCAATTTATCTTAGATTAAGTTAAATCTCATGAAATCTAGCTTAACAACCATGAATTTCGTTAAATTCGAGATAGTCGGAATATTTTACGAATTTCTAGGCGACAGGTTTAGAGTGAAACCTGAAAACGGGATTTTAGAAAAATCTCGAAAAATGGCAAATATTTAAAGAATATTCAATTAGGATAAATAAAATTTTTCGGGACAAAAATGGACTTGAATGAGGTAATATAAATTATTTATCTAAATAATAATAATAATTAAAAAAAAGAATAATAATTAGAAAAAAAAATCAATAAAAAGCAAAACGAAGGTCAGACGGACGGGAGGACGAATTGGGAGAGGGAGATTTTTTTTTATTATTTTCTTCTCTTACAGGTGAGAAGTTGCTTTCTCGAGATTTCTGAGGAGATTGGGTATGGTTTTCATAGGACAGAAGGCAAAAGTTGAAGATTTCTGCAGAGCTACGTATAGGTACTAATATCTTAGCCTTTTGTCGAAACTTTAAAAGGTAGAAAATTTACTACTTGTGTTATTTAAACTAAAGACATATGTAATGGCTTGAAAAATTTTAAGGTAGTGAAGGTCGTAAACTTGAATCCCAAATTTTAGGCGGGTTTAGAATTTTAGGAATTTTGGGGCGTGTTCGGACGGTCATGTTTAGTGTCCGGTACATTTTGAGATAGTTTTGGTTGAAATTTAGGGGGCATAAGTAGGACGAAGTCGGACATTTTGAAATGTTCGGTATTTTTAGACTCATGGAAGTCCCTTGGTCGAGTTGACCTAAAACGGATAGTTTTATAGGGGGCATTTAATGTGTATGGACATTTTAGTCAATTTCACATCTATTATCGATGTCCATATCGAATGGGACTAGCACGTAAGAGTTTTACATTGCAGAATTGAGTTCATTCGATATAGTCGGCTTTGAAAGCGCCGCTGTGTATGTTTTATGGTTAAAGCATTCTCGTAGAGGCACGTTTAGTAATTTGAATGAATTGTGTAGGCGATTTGAGCATCAGTGAGGAATCTAGAGTCAGCACGACAAATTTGAAAGAAATTAGTGGAGAAAAAGGTGAGTACTTTCAGAAATCATTTTCTAAAGCGAAAGTGTGTTTACCCAAATTACAAGTTTGTAAAAGTGCTTTGAAAATATAGATTTATAAAGCATTTTTTTTACCTCGATTATTATATACTCGTGAGAAAAGTTCGATTTCGAGTATTTAAAAACGATTTAGCTTTGGTTTTTATGAAACCCCTAGATGTACGGCTAGGTTCCGGTCGAATGTATTTAATTGTCGTATAAGCGAGTTATGGGATATTATATTATATATTGCACAGTCGACAATTAGGGTTAAGTCTAGAATATATTTATATAGTGAGTCGCCTCTGCGTGAGGGTATATATAATGTTAAGCGTGACCCGACTTAGTACATAGCGATGAGTGTTTACAGTTAGAGTTCCATCACGAAGCATTTTGGTTCAGAAGGTTCCGTACTGCTATACTAGATCCTCTGCGTGTTCAAAGGCAATCTTAGCCCGGGTAGTGTTGGTTCACTCTGATGCGGGTTCAGGGTTAGGGCATCCACTTCTAAATTATTTAGAAATGGTCACGATGGATTTGACGCTTACGATTCTGTTATAGCACTTCCGGATATTAACCACCAGCGAAGCGGTTTCGTGACATAAATAGTTTCGAGCGATTTGTGTGAGGAATTGGTTTTGAGCAGTTTTGTGTGAAACGGTTTCAGAAATAGTTTTGAGCAGGTTTTAGAAATGGTTTTCACTTGGCAAAAACTCAGGCTGCCCTGCTCTCGCAAGCGATTTCTGACCATTTGTCTGATTTTCATATTGGGAGATACCAAGCCGACCGGACAACGGCATTTAGAACTTATAGTACTCCTTTAGGCAGATTTAGCTCGAGTTTTACATTTTAAAATAATTTTTCGGTGCGGTGTGAAGCTAGAAAGATCTTTCAAGATCCTCTGTCCTAGACGTTGTGTTGTGATTATATATAAGATATAAGGTGTGGAAACTAAAACTAGTAAAAGTTAAAATGTGGCATTTTGTATATGTAAAATATCTTTTGTAAATTTTTGTACATGGTTTGAGAAAAAGCGGTTGCGATAAATTATGTTGGATTTATCATTATCTTATATTTTGATGAGGACCGAGAGGTCCCTTTATTGTGTAGTTGGACATTTGGAAAACATTAGAGTGTATTTTTTTTATACGGTGATTTTGTATTTTTCGGCTTGACCCTTAGTGCGGTCGTTATCTTCTTGGGATTTTCGATTAAATCTAAAAGGTGAGATTTTAATAGAAAAGTGAAAAATTTTATAACCACGTTTTCAAAATCTCTGAGTTTACCTGGCGATTTTAACGGCTTAGCTTCATGGTAACTTGTAAGTCGAGCTGACTTGGTACGCGGGGAGGTTCTTGTAGAGTTGCGGCGAATTCGCACATCCTTTAGGAAGGGGGTGCTGTGATTGGATGAGGATCGTAGGCCCATTTGGAAAGCTCTGACGGTCGCCTCGGGTAGCCCGTATTTTTGCAGACACTTGATTGTATATTTCAAAACAGCCCGGTTTTGTTTTGAAAATGATTATTTTCTCATACATGGCTTAGAGCGAGTGTGAGGTGAAGGTCGGTGAGGACCCGAGGACATGGGAATGAGCATGTAGACATTCAGTAGAATCACGCATTTACTTGGAGTGTGTGTTTATTTTAGAGCATTGCATATGCACTTAGGTGGAGAGTAACCCATTTAGGAATTGATTCCTTCACTCTTGGGCGATAGCTCACCACATCGAGGAACATTTTTCGGTCTGGAGGGGGTGTTGAGGAAAGGCGACTCTTCTTAGAGGCCAGATTTTGAAGAAAGTCGGGTTATTATTTTGATGTTTTTTGGATAATATGTATTAGAATTATAGATTTTTAATATGCTTATTTGTATTAAGAGAAATGTTATAACTCTTGAACCATGTAATATATTTGGTTGGGATATAGATTTGTGAGTTGAACTATTGGAATATAGTTGGGTATATTTGATGAGTGTTGATGCGGGGACAGTGGCCGTTTTACTCGGGTATCGTCTCGTGATCTGAGGGCGTATGGAATTCCAGCGAGGTTGACGGGTAGTCAACGGACCCCCGGGTTTTGGGGCGTCACAACATTAACATTCGTTTTCACTTTATACATGAGTTGGCGGAAAAGGGGGAGATTATATTGAAGTTTTGCAACATTGAACAGCAAGTTGTAGACATATTTACAAAAGTTCTTCGATGCCAAAAGCCTAACTACTTCCGGTCAGTTTTAGAGTGTGCAATTTTGAATCAAGGGGGAGTGTTGGAAGAATGATTTAAAATTATTAACAGCTCACTCTCTTCCCATTTTCATTTATGTTGTTGACTTAGACTTAGTATGTGGGTCATTCCTTATTTTTGTCTCTTAGTTTAAAAGCATTTCTTTAGTTTACCAAAACTACGTTATTAGTTCATTCCCCCAATGAGTGGGGTGTTCTCCATATAGTTGGTTGTTTCGGTACATTTGTAATGCCTATTTGAGGCTTATTGAGTCATAGATAGCAGGAGGATTACGCATAAACGGGTTTCACCCGATTTTCTGCTCTCTTGATTGCTTGACGAAATTCCTCTTCCATAATTATTCCTTATTTTTTGCAGTGTTTAAAGAGCCTTGACACACCCCCACCCCCTACTAGCGAAGGGTGTGTAGAGCCACTCCACCAAATCCACGGTAGTTACATAACGACTAATTCTGTGAAGCGAAGCCAGATGTTTGCTTCTTTGAAAACTACGTATAAAATTTTTTTCCTTTTCTGACATGAATTGATAACAATTTACACTTTCCAAATATGGCAACCCGACAACGTTCTTTCAAAGAGCCTAAGGCTCAACACATTTCTGAAACTACACTATGTACATACATATGCTCATTACTCACGAATTAGTATTTAATTACAAAATATTAATAACGACAACGTCACCAAAGTGGGGAGATACAATGCGCTCCAGTGTCAGGTGTGCCCTATGCACGGAAAATAGTTTTTAAAGCGAGGAAAATAATGAGCTAGCGAGCTCGGTGAGTGTATGCTTTTATAAAATGTTTGTTTTTAAAATATCTCAAAGCGTGAAACTCTCTTTCACGAGATATTTTCCAGCGAGAAGCCTTGCTTACTTTGCTTTGCTTTAAAAGTTTTAAAACTTTCTCAATTCTCTTGCTTGCTTGCTTTAAAGTTTATAAAACTTTTCATAAATCTCTTGCTTTAAAGTTGATAAAACTTTTTTACTTAAACACGAGAGCCTGAGCTCGGCCAGCGTGCTTTAAAATAAAATGGAACTGGGCTCGACCATTTGCTTTAAAGGAAACAAACCGCAGGGGAGCACATGAGCTCATCAGGTACTGATCAGTTGATTTTCAAAAGCTACGTATAAAACATGCTTATAATATTCAACCCTTTATGGGGGCACTCACGCTTCTTGTACCCTAGTAGTGAACACGGGGAGCACGGGCATCGATCATGTCGGTGGGTGCGGACTGGAATCCGCTCACCCCTGGAGTGAAAGACACAGGCACACTTCCGCCTTCCACCTTTTTCGGTAAATATGGTGCAGGTGCACGGAGTGCTCCATCACCATAATTCCCAGTTAACGCGTTAACCTTATATACTCGATACCGTACCCGCAGTCTCCTTTAAATGCATGATGCATGAACTGGATTTCTTGAAACCGGTAGGAAATCTAAATGCATGAAGGATATCCCCAACACCAGGTACCGTGCAGATACCTCACGGCCGATATGCTTGCTTAAAACTAGGGATTTTAGTTGAGCTGTTTGAAAATATTCTTTTTTTTTTTTTTTTTTTTTTTTTTGCTTGCTTACTTGCTCTTTTGAAGCATGGTTTAATAATTCAAAACCATTGTTTGCTTACTAAAACTCATTGCTTGCTTTTTAAGTATGGTTGAACTAAATCAACGCATTACTTATTTGCTTTTCACATATGGTTTAAATCGAAACCATTTTGCTTGCCTTGCTAAACTCGTTACTTGCTTTTCAAATATGGTTTCTGATCAAAACCATTAAATACCAATAAAAACGGAGTTTATAATATAATACACACTATAGTATTTGAAAAATAGGTTTAGAACACTCACCTTTTTGCTTACTAAACTTGAGCACGACTCCACAGCTTTCCCGCCTTTGCTTTAGCTACATACTTTCGAAGCAGTCACGAACACATTAAGCGCCTATGTAATCGCATAATCGTAACGTATGTCATAGCACTTATTCATACTCAACGAATATCGCTTCGCCGAGGCGGCGAGGTATGCTACGTTTTTCATTGAGTTCCAATATTCTTCCCCAAACCTCTCTTAATCATTTGAAGCCAAGGTTCTATCTGATCGGTGTGAGAATTTAGGCTTAAATATGCAAAACTACAACAATCTGGACATTTTGGACACTGTGGTACCGGTACCACTCTGTTCGGTACCAGTACCATACACATTCTGTATGGTGGTACCGGTACCACTTGTATCGGTATCGGTACCAGTTGGGTTCTATTGGGTGATGCAGAGTACCACCACACATTTTGTGGGGCTGCAGCCAGTGATTTACCCGAAATGCAGGCTTTGCATCTTTTGGTACCAATTCTCTTCAGCACAGCTTCTCCATTCCATAATACCTCAAAATCAACATGGAATCTAACTCGAAACAACTCCCTGACACTTGAATTGTTGATTTGGAACTCCCTTATTACCAACCTGGTAAAATTCCAAGAATTAAACCTAAGGTCCACTAATTCATACAACCCATATAATTTTGATGGATTCCATGTTTATTCTTTACCAATTAGTGTTTTTCCCCACAAAACTTAAAGAATTCTAGGGTTAATGTGATCTCTCCACAAAACCACTAGAACGAACAACTAATCTCCATACGAAACCACAGGAATCAAAATACACTTGATTTCATACAGAACTACCTTTGTTCTTCTCGGCTAGCCTTTCCTCTTCTTCCTCTTCTTCCTATAATACTACTCTTCCCTCTCAAAGCGTGGAGCCACTATGAATGGGAAGTAAATAGTTTTGTTTGTCTCACGGCCTTTATAAATCTGACTTTCTCTTAATTCTGAGGAGTCTTTGCATCTCTCAACAATTTCACTTCAACTTTTGTTATTTCTATTATGGCCTATTCTCTTCTTTGATTATGGTTTTCATATCCCATTTTGCTCAATTACAATTTTACCCTTGCTCTAGTACAACAATTCTGGGTTCATAAATTTATGATTTCATCATTTCATCTGAACACTTGACTCTAAAAATCACGCCATGGCACTTGGTGCACATATGTATCGCGCCCCTGATTTATATATTGTACATCTCTCGGGACCAGGCGTTATAGATTGAGGTGTGTCATTTCTCACTAGAGTTTTTCTAGCGTGATACAGAGCATGTGATGTGATTCCTTGAAGGACTAGTGGGAAAATATACAAATAGAAAAATGAAAAATAATGTAAAGCAAATCAAATACGCCGAAATGACCGTATCGACTAGGAAAATTAAAAATACAAAATAAAATAATAACAAAAATAGCGAAATTATTATTGGATTTGAATCGAGTAGAGTTTTTGGATTAAAATATTGTTTTTCCCGAAAAATTACTAAGTAGTTTTGAAACCAAACTGTACTTAGTAGTAAGCTTTGGGTAAGCGTGGGGCGCTGACTTAGTATAAATATCGATGTCACTGACAGCGACTTCACCATATTTGAATTCAATTCTTGCTTCTTGTGGATAGCTGACTTCACCAACCCAAACTTCAATTTACGTATCTGAATAAGCGCGCGTTTATTATATTCTAAAATTTCGAATAACCCTTCTTATCCCAGTTTCTCCCTTTTATCCTACATTCTTCATTGGCTCCCTTGGTGTGATTAGGGCTTGGAAATCAAGGAATTTTTGCTCCATATTTTCTCTTCTAGGACTCCATTTGACTCCACAACAGGTAGCCCTCCTACATTGCACTGTTTTTTATTGAAAATTTCTTAAATTGTTGGTTTTATTGGTGTGTATTGTTGATAATATGGTGATAAATTCTTGGGTTTAGTTTTCATTTTAATCTGTGGTGATAATATTTTGTTATGTGGTGTGTTTTGTTGATAAGGTGGTGACTATATGTATATTTTCTTGAGAAAAAAACATAGAGTGTGACGCCCCCAATCGAAACACAATGCACCTTCAAATGTCGGATCTCTCCGGGCAGGGGATTGTCCATGATATTAGGAGCTTTAAATGTCGCACCACTACTGCTGGCGAAAGAGGAAACGTGGCACGGGTGTGATCTTTAACCCGTATCTTTCTATAACAATTGGCCCAGTTTTGCTATATAATTCCATAACATAAAAATAAAGGCTTCTAATCACACTGCAGAAGTAATGGTGTTTAAACTATCTTGTGTACATATTCACGAGTCTCGTTTACTTGTCACATATGGAAATTCATATTATTATCAAATGTGCATTACGTTCGAAAAAAAAAAAAATCGAAACCTAAATCGGGTAGACTCCTATTGTGTTGTGTTATTTGTTGTATGAGAAATGCTTCAATTGTCTCTTGATACCTACATGGATGAAAGCTTGCATGTGTTAAGTTTATAGCTTATTGGGAAACGGATCTAACTTGATTACTGACCACTTGGAGTGGTCCACAATTACAAGATACATATAACATATGTCAGATTTTACGTATAACAGAGTTTTCATATAACATAATTCTTAACGGGTTTTCATATCTCAGTAGGAATTCAAAATAAAGATCTTGTATGAAATTTTAGTGGGTACATTCTGATCTCTGTATTTCTTAGTATTCTTTATTGTTCATTATTCTTATTCTTATCATGTAAATGTTTTACATCATTTATTCAGATACTTTTCATATAAATCATTTTGTTTGTATGGTAGTAGCAATGAATGATAGGAGATACTGAGCAATATGTATCTTCGAAGGTACGGTATAGTACTAAGCAGATCGTATGCGCACGTAACGAGGATCATAACGCCCAAGTACCTACAGATTTTTTGACCGATTTTATTTATATATTTTGGTGTAGTTAGCCAAACTTGGGTTTTCAGGGAAAACCTGTAAATTGTTAAATGTGAAATGAATATGTGAGCATATGATTAAATGTTATATGCTAAAATAGAAATTGATTGAACCCACATGAAGCTAAAAGCAAAGTGCTAAAGGGAACTGTGATTTAGAATTGGTAAAATAAAGACTGTAGGGTCGAATATAATAAGCGTAAGAGAAATCTAAAGTGAATTAAATGATAAATGATAAAATGAAGACCAAAGGAGAAAAATGAATGAAATTTGTGTACTTAAACTGAACTGTGGCCTTACACCATGAGAAATAAGACCATCTGGTCTTAGAAGAGCCACATTTGGTCATTTTGACCCAAAATTTGAGAGAAGAGGGAGAGGAGAAAAGCTTGGGTTTAGGAAGGGGATTTTATTGTAAACCTTTGAGCTTAATTCAAGATCTTGCGAGAAGGAAAAGGAAAAGGCTGGGGCTTTAAGTGCGAAGGTAAGGTAAGGGCAGAGCCAAATTTCTTTGAAGATGTTTGGAGTTGGAAAAACCCTAAACCCATCCTTGATTGCTTGTGGTTGGTTTAAGGGATCATTATTAGAATTGATTCCCATGTTTTGTTTTTGGGATTTTTGAGGATTTTGAAAAAAATCGCGGAACCAGCGGAAAATGCGGGCATTATCGGGGTTCCTGTATAGCATAGAGACCCGCGCGTGGCGTAGACTCTTTTCACCCCAGTGGGATCCTCGTGCAGTGAGCCAGTGCCAAAATGGCACCCCTCGGGTCTGTTGGGGCGTGTAATATGTCGCGGCGTAGCGGTGCTCGTCGATGGAGTAGCTACGGGCGTTTCCATAGAAACGATTTTTGGATTTTGTTTAAGACACCTCGTGTTCGTGCCTTTGCGATAGTTTAAGGACCTAATAAATTATTAATGGGGGGTTCAAATAAAGTCAAAACTAAATGAAAAGCGTCACGTGCCTTGCGCTCGACGGAGTTAAATCGCAAAGCGGAACTTAATTAATAACCTGGCTGACAGCGAGGAAGCTAATTGCCATTCACTAAAAATGCATAATAATTTGTTTGCTCCACTAAGAATGGTGTAATTGTTATTGACTAGGGGCAGTGAGGATCACTAACCTAGGGCCAGAGATCGAAGGAAAGGAAGCGAGGCGAAACGGCATTGGTTAGTTCTTCGGACCTGTATTCCAATTCAAGTATTGTTAGTTCTTTGTTCATCGTAATCATATTCGGATTTCAAGTGTTTTGGTAGTTTACAAAATAAATCTGAAATGAGTATATGGAATGAGTATATCTTTGAAATGATAATACGAAAGTGCATATGGATTTGAAAATGTGATATTTGAAATATTGACAATTAATTTATCGGTGATTAATTGGATTAGCAGCGAATAGGTCGATTCTTGACATCTTTAGTGAATCCAGTATCAGAAGAAGACCCAGCGAAAATGGTAGGACCGCAATGACATCAGATCATGATGGTGTATGACATTGTTAAAATGTCCTACTTGGCGGGATGCACTAATCGGCATCCGTCATGATGGTGTATGACATTTTTAAATGACCACATGGTGAGGTGCACCAATCGGCATCCATCGTAATGGGAGACCGGAATTGTTAATTGTGGCTTTATTCTGGGAATGACGAAAAGGATAGAATTCATAGAACGAATCCGTCCCTTGAATGTGAATTATATAGACAAAAGTGAAATAACAAACTTTGATGAGTATAAATGCAGGTTGTAAAGCTAAATACATCCTTAGGGTATATGTTTGAATCTCATGATTTGAATTAAGTAAAATGAAAGAATATGAAAATGAATAAGCATGAGTATAGTTTGATATAAAAGGCATGGTTTTATGATAAATGCATGTCTTGTTAAACTAAGAATTTGAATAAAACTGTATAGAACCACTAAGCATGAAAATGCTTAGCGTATAGTTTTTATCTATGCACAGGTTTCGAGTAAACAAGAAAGAAGGCAAGATCAAGAAGCGTAGAATCATAAAGAAAGTTGCAACGTATAAGTATATATACCCTATCATATGCATATCATTTCTTTTGAACATGATATTTTGTGAACAAAGGTTAATCTACGAAATTGTAATTTTACCTCATTTTTATGTAAAGGTGTGATACACCATTTTGTAAATGTATTGTATAAAGTAAATGTTTATGACTACATTTGAAAGCAGCTTAAGCGTAATTGAAAACTCTAAAATAAAATGACATAAATAAAATGTTTTGATAAGATAAATGAAAATGGTAGGAGTAAACCGGGCTCTGGTTCGGATCCGCCATTCGGGTCAGGCCAGGGTTTCAGGTCACGACGCTTTAAAAAAAATAAAAATTAAAATTAAATAAAAATAATTAAACGAGCATCCCAGAACAGGTTCGGACTCGCCAATCGGGTCGGATCGAAAAGGGGTGCTACAAGAGGTGTCGTAGCACAATACATGAGTGTCTTCATAGCTGATCGGACATGCTATTCATTTATTGACCCCACGGTCTTAGGTAGGCACCACGATTATATATATATATACTATATATATATATATATATATATATATATATATATATATATGCTATGCCTATATATATATTACTAAGTTTGTTATTTTGTTCTCTTAATCCATTAGCAAATAAGAGGCGAGAAACTTGTGTTGTAAAATGAAGCTTAGCCTCGAGTGGCGGAGTCTGAACATTTTATATAAATTTTATACATATCGGACCCCTTTCGTTCGGAATTTAACAAAAGAATAGAACAAAAATAGGAGGTTCTGAAGACACATGCTCGGCCGGACCTGCACGACTTGGAGTCACAGGTGCCTCATCTTTGGTACTAATTACTCAGCTTAGTATCGATCTTTAAGTTTAGTCTGGTACTCACATGATTTCTCTGAGAAATGATAAGTTTGCCTCTCTTACTTTGAGAATTTCCAGCCAAGGCTCAAAACACGTCGAAGAAAACATCTCTCCCCAGAACTTATTTCAAATCAGCCAGAAACCCATTAAAAGCCCACAAAAACCTGTAACGTCCGTTGCACTACCAATACTTTTACTTTTAAGATATATTCAAACACCAATACAAATACAAATACATTTTAAATACCGTAGCTCTATGCTACTTGTGCTTTGATACCATTCAAATCCAATTGCAATTTCTCATTTAAGACACATTTCAAATGCTCATTTTGTAAAGGATAATTAACCTTATGAACATATATACATAAACATCATTTTAATTTAAAAGGGGTCCATCATTTATTCACAAATGCATTTTTTTTTCTTTCATCCGATATGGCATTATATGCTCATTTGGTCCATTTCCTACCTTGATACAATACAGCATTATTAGCCGTTTTCAATATAAAAAACATTTACAAAAATAAAATCAGGATTAGCTTTTGATTATAGTTTCAATACAAAAATAGTGAATCAAATTCATGTATGCATATGTGAGGCTTTACTTATCCTCCGTGTGGCTTTGGCGTGAAGCTCACGAATCTCAACTGACCCTTGCCTTTGTACTTGTTCTCTAGAGGTACAACGCGATGATAAACAATGCAAGCATTTTCATGCTTGAAGTAGTTCCTACTCTAATTCTCTTTCATTTCAGTTTAATTCAAATCATGCAAATTTTTTCTAAACAATGCTTTTTAACCTTTTTGAATGATCCCGTCTGATACAATACGTATATTCATTCATGCCATTCATTTATAGTTGACCCAGTCATTCCAAATATACCTTTCGTATATCTGATAAATCATTCAAAACACATATCATGCATTTAGAATTTTTCTTATCATTTTCAAATTGCCCTTAAACGAATTTAACCATATGCTTTCGATTGCACGGGATAAACGGAATCCGACTTGCAGTCGTCACGTGAAATTTGCATGAAGCTAGTATAAAAACATTTTGTTTATAACGATGCGGTCAGATGGGCTGTGACTAGTTATTAAAAATCAGATTACGTGAACACCAGTTTGTCTGTGGGTATACGGATCGGGTGACATCATTCATTAAATTCGCGATGCACTAATTGACCCTTATTTGGTACATACGATTATCCTGACCCTTTCAGTTAGCGGTAACATTATATTAGGGCGTTCAAATCATTCACTTAGCAAAGTACATTATAATAAGTACATTTATACAAACAATTCATTTTCAATACTCATTACAATTTTCATGCGCAAATCATTTCACAATCATTGCACCAAATCAATTAAAAAGCAGAAACTAATATACCTTTTCTTATAAATCATTTCAGCAATTCAAATCATTTTGTAATCATTCAAACACTTTGGAATTAGAGAGAGAGAGGTGGAGAACAAACTTTAAAATGGAAACAAAAGAGAGAGTTGAAGAACAAACCAAAAAGCTTGTTGCACTTGATTCCAATCCTTAGAATCTCAATCAATTCGAGGTTTCCTCATAAGTCGACCCTTATTTGTCACAATTAACAATCATATTATTAGTCGAGTGATACAGGAGTTCTATTCAGGTGTACTTTCTACCTAACTCCCCTTTTCCATACATTCTTCCTTTCTTTAGAAAATCCTTAACATTTGTTTTAGGCATTGTTATGCCTCATTTTAATCCTATTTGTGGGTTATGGGACACCCACACGGTTCACTTACATTTAGGGGGATTCGGGAAGGCTTCGGCTTCGCATGGCCCAGCGACCCAGTGGTGGTACATGGTGCTACAATCAAATTTTTAGCAAATGTCTTGAGAACGATTTGCCATTCAATGCATATGGTTAGATTACGAAGCTCGATTATCTTTAGGTAGAGTCGAGCGCCCGCAGGAAATCAGTTTGAATGAAAAAGTTATAAATAGATTGAAGTTTGGCTGGCGCTAATTTAGAACAGGCTCTGCGCCGAATTTACATGAAACCTCTGAGAATTTGCTAGGCTCTCTGAAATTTGTAGGCTACCTACGAAATTTTGCGAGAACTCTGAATTTCTAGCCACTGCTTGAAATTTTTTTATGAGGTTGAAAATTTTCGCGGAGTTGCAGAATTTCTGCATTTTACATTTTAAATTTTCTTTTCCTCTTTTTCATGTTTAATCAGTGAAAGCAGTTAGCCAACACTAAATCAATCTGCTGCGGTTCTTAATAGAACACACATGCAATTTCTATGATGATGCATTCAAGAAATCACTTTACACCACTCAAAACATCATTTTTGGTTTCAAATAGAGCACATTCGTGTTCATCTGAAACGATGAAAGATTTGTTTTAGAGCAACCTCAGAAAGCAAATGAGGAAAGTAACAAACGGAAACTAAAGTGATTTATGATCTCTTTTCCTTTCGGTCTTGTTGATCTACCCACTTCAGGCTTTATCTTCTCAGAGCTCCTATTCAACCTGAGCCACAATAACAATATCGATCGGTCATTCTAGGGTTTCGATTAGGGTTGATTTCTACGATACTCTAGCTTTCCATGCATTTAGACTAGAGTTACACTTACCTTAGAAGGCGAAAACCTAGTTTTACTTGACCTAGTCGGCTTCTGCCATAAGATCAACCTACGTTTTGTATGGTTTAGGTGCGAAGATTAGTTGTAGAGCAGACGAGAGATGAGCAATTTGAAGAATGAGACAATTTCCAGCGATTTTAGGTTCTTAAAATGGAATGTGTGGGAGATAAGGGGTTTGAGAGAGGAGTTCGTGCGTGAGAGAGTTGGGGGTGGAGAATGGAGGAATGAGAGAAATGTCTCTCAAAGAGACTAATATTTGGTCTTTTAATCCAAATCACTTCACTAAGCCTTGTGTGACTACACTAAATTCCATTCTCCTTTAAAAAGCTTTATTTTACTTTCATTTCAATTCATTTCATTTCATTTCATTTTAACATTTCACTCTTCATTTATGACCCTTAGGTCCTCATTTGACATTTTACCAAATTTATTATTTACATTTGTAAATTACGGGTTTGTATCATTGTCGTTTTAAACCATTTAAACAGAAAAATATAATTTAATTTATTTTACACCCTGAACATGTTATAAAACTGTTAAGGTATTTTTAAGACATTACAAAACCAACCAACAACACTTTCATAATGGAAGTTAGGTTTTTCCTAACAACCCATAAACAAGTAGGACTTGAGATAGTTTCCATACTTTAATACCAAAAGAAATATTTCAAACAAAAGAGATGTTCCAAACCTGGATTTTCTTGTTCTTCTCTTCTTCAAATTTCTTCCTTAACTACTCTTCTCTTTTTCTCCCTATATAGAGATACAACCTTCAAACCAAAATGAATTTTAAGACCATGTTTGGTCTTATCCCCGATTTTGGCTTATTTTTTCTAGCTTTTCAATTTAGTCCTCCAACTCCACATCTGTTGCAAATGAACTTATCACAATTCCTATTTTAACATATACTCTTTACTTGTTTTATATGACCTTTAAGTCCTCTTTTTACCATTTATCAATTTGCGCCGGCTTTTGTATTAGTCCCTGCTTTATCCTTTTTCACTTTTAGCACTTAAATCCCAAAAATACAATTTTGACTTTTATTATACCCTAAACATGTAATAAACTACTAGGGTATAATTTGGGGTGTTACATTAAACTTGATTAACTTATATAATCCTGACAATAATTTTCTAATCCAGATTATAACTCTTGGAAATCTCAAACTTATCAGAATTATAAAAGTTTAAGCTCATATTCTTATAAATATTACAAAGCCCACTATAGGGTGTATGTAAAATTATTATTTACATGTCATACAAAATATGATATGTAAATATTTCTTCAAAATTAAGGATGTCTACCACCCAGATAAGTCCCTGCGGGTGTGGTCTCGGCCCGGATGTAAGGATGTCTTTAGCGGTCGCTTTAGCTCCAAGACCTACACGCACAAAACACTCGTGCTAAGCTTATATCTTAGTATGGACCATATAACATGGACAACCATTATTGTCATAAACCTCGATTATATATATGGACATATATTTGACAATACCTCATTCATTTGTCATAGCATGACAAATAAGTATAACAGTACAAAGCCATAATAATTCAGTATATTAATCATTTTCATGCTCTTGTTGTTCATTACTCATAACACATATATCTCAAAAGCACTTGCATGCACTTGTTATTCATTATTATTACTATTATTATTATTATTGCTATATAAATTCCATTCTTAAAATCAATTTATTATGATCATGCGATAAATCATACATACGGTGGTCGGGTCACATGTGTGATCATGTGAAATATTCATTGACATACTATAACACCGTTTATAACATCATGTTCTTTCACATGTTATCATGATCGTTTAATGGACCCACACTAATTCATGTAGCATTAATGCATTAATTCACATCAAGCATCATCTAAGATTTGTTCTGATTTTAATCCACGTAGTGAGATTGTTTTTGAGCCAGTGATCATCTAATCAAATATTCCCCTATGTCTCCCAGTTCTATAGCTCCCGCAGGTGGGTCGTTTAAACTTTTCAATTGGAGGGATTTGGTCTATTTGCTGGTTGTTCCGAGACAAGTTTTAGGGATAAAATTGTTCCTTTACTTTGACAAATTTTTGGTAACAATGTACATCTGCTGATTTGGCTATACTTTCTTCATGAGGATTTATTTCTCTATATGTCTAGTTTGTATAGAAATTTGAATCACTGTGAATCAACAAAACTCGAGTTATGATTGAACAATTACTCTCTAATTCAAGAATTTACATTCGATATAGATTTAGGGGGACGAGGTGCCCTGCGCTACTGCACGATAATTCTAGTAACAATAAGGATTAAATTTGCTATACTTCTTTCATGAAGAGAGGATTTGTTTTCCAAATTTCTAGTTTGTACGAGAAATTTGAATCACTATTCTAGATCTGACAAAACTCGAGTTATGATTCAAACAATCGGAATTATCCCGGTTCGGGGGATTGTTAGATATCGACTTCAAACTCGGGCTGAGGTCTTAGGACGAGAATTCGATCTAGGTCTCTCTTCTAAGAATGTAGCCATGGGTCTTAAATTCCTTAAAAACTAAAAATCATTCAGTTTTGGTCGGTGGCAAATTATGGCAAGCAGCCACGGGTTTGAAAATTTGAATGACATCTCCCACAGCAAAACCACAACACCTTTTTCACACAAATTGTTCATTGGGGTCCTGACCAAAACTACAACATAACCAAATCAAAATATATACACAAACAAGGTTAGGATCCCAAACCTTAGATCTACTTGCCAAAACGTCACTCTACCCTCTTCCTCTTTTTTCTTCTCCTTGAATAAGGAAACCCAAAGATGGAGAACTAGGAACACCAAAAATGGCTTCTTCCCCAAACTGTAGCCCTTACTCTCTCTAAAGCCAAAAATAAGAACTTGTCATTGATGACAGTTTGTGTCTGTCCAACTTTTGGGTTAATTTCTTAACCTTGCTATTTGGTCCTTCTTCTTTCTTTCATTTGCAAAACAACTTATCATATTTCTACTTTAACATATTACATTTTATCTTTTGTCCTTTGGGTTCTTAATTTTTAGTACCATTTTACTCTTTTCACATAATACTTCAATTTTCGAAAAATACAAATTTATTTTATTTTATACCCTAAACATGTCATAAACTACTAGAGTATAATTTGGAGTGTTACATATAATGTATAAGGCCTTGTTTGGTAGCCGTTTTTTAGGTCATTGTTTTTTTTTTTTTTTAATTTCTAAGTTGTCCTATTGTTTTTTTGTTGAAAATTTCTCTGTATGGTGTGTTTGTTGATAATGTGGTAATTAAATGTGTATTTTTCTTGATAAACAAATATACAGAGTGCATAAGGCCTTGTTGGTAGCGTAGTTTTTAGATCCTTGTTTTTTATTTTTATTCGGGTTGTCCCTAAATTGTTTTTGTTGAAAATTTCTTAATGTGGTGTGTTTTATTGATAATGTGGTGATTAAATGGCATATTTTCTTAATAAACAAATATAAAGTCATAGGCCTTGTTTGGTTGCCCTTTATATAAAGTCAGCATTTTTTTTTATTTCTAGGTTGTCCTAAAGCTTGTTTTTGTTGAAAATTTCTTAATGTAATTGTGTTTTTTGTTGACTAATGTAGTGATTAAATGTGTATTTTCAAATATGTGTATTTGATTTGATATTTTTGTAATTGAAAAATACTATTTTGGTCGAAAACTCTTAAAATCACCTATATTTGAAAAGTAGTTGACAAGAATTGCTTCTAAATTGGATATAGTTTTAAAATTGTTTTTTGTTTTCCGAACAAGGAGAACATTTTTTGTTCATTTTCCTTGTTCACTTTTAGTTCAGTTGGGACCAAATAAAAATGCTTTGATCCTAACATGAAAATTACATTTTTGATTGTTTGATAAAATTTTAAAAATATAAGAAAATGGTTAATGTGATATTCATGTTTTACATTTTTCTCCAAAAAAAAAAAAGATGAATGAGTAAGGATGTAATTGATAATATTCTATTTCTAGTTGAAGTGGTTTATTTAGAACTCTTTTTAGTTTTTTAAGTTCTATTTAAAATCAAGTAAAAACACTGAACCATTTATATTTTGTTATCTAAGGGAATATAGAATATTTTCTTCAAGGGTATAGAATAATGTTATCTAAAGTAAAAATAATCTCCTCTTCAAGTTATTATACTATTTTCCTTAATTTTCCATGAGTCATAAAAATATATATTTTCCTTAATTTTCAAGTTCAATGACTAAGAACTACCAATATAAAAATTTGTAACTACAAATGACATCTATAACCATTGACATCTTTTAGAAATATTAGTGGAATTTCTTAATTTATGAGTTATGTGATGAAACCATGACTCACTTTATTGATATCATTCTATGAGGAACATATATATATATATATATATATATATATATATATAACATATATATATATATATATATATATATATATATATATTCAATCTACATATTACATTATAGTATACTCTTATGGATTCGAATTTGATTAACTTATTTGCCCATCTCACCTTTTCACTACTTGAGCCAAGCCTTTAATCTTCAACTGCCTTCCTCATTAATTCTATGCATTTTTCATAATTATTACCTTATGTAAACTTTCATATAGCCAAACTTGTCATTTGCCTTTGGAAGTATCGGTTGATTACTGCGTTTAAACGGGTTGGGTGATATATGATATACCGAGAGACTGACCATTGTGAACAAATGTTCAAGGTAGTGCTTAATTGAGAAGGAGACGTGATATCCCTAAAAAGTGGAAATAAGTTCCAAGCTTTTTCCAATATGGGGATAAATGATAGTGTTAATACTTAGAATGTTGAACATGGATTAACACAAGCTAAACTTATGGGAGAAGTGAATGTATCATTGAGGTCGTTTGAGTCAAACCACAAAGTTAAATGATATGTTTGAACAATTCTTAATTCTGATTGACAAGAAAATTCTATATGCGAGTTTGAGTATGGTTGTGGGCTAGTAGCGGTCCCGATCACAGAATCTTGACATATGTGGGTATATGGAGATGATGTGTTTGCAAATATGAAGAGAGAAAGCTAATGATGTGGAGTATACTTATTTGGTGACTTTTCTCAATCGTGCTTGCTACATCATTTGTTGTATCTTAGAACTATCTACTAACTGATTTTATAACATGTTTAGGGTACATAATAAAAACAAATGTATTTTTTTTTCGAATAAAATAATATTAAAAGAAAATAAGCAAACCCCGAGTGTGTAAAGATTAAGGAGTAAATTAGTAATTTACCATTAGGGACATAAAGTCATAAGATAGAAATATTATATGCTAAACAAGATATGGAATAAGAAGTTGATTACAAATAATCAAGATGAAGGACGATTAGAAAAAATGGATAAGACCAAACATGGTCACTTAAACATATCCATTTAGCTTAGAATTAGGGCAATTACGTAGAGAGAAAAGAAGAGAGAGAGAAGAGAAGAAGAGAAGAAGAAGAAGAGAGAAAGGAAGGAGAGAAAAGAAGCTTTTAAGGTACGGATATTAGTTAAAGAATTGTATGGAATATGTGTATAGATTTGTATGAAATTCATGTGGGGTTAGGAATTTAAAACCTCTTTAACTTTTTGTCTATATGTGTAGGTTAGGGAAAACCTAACTTACAAATATGTTTAGTTTGGTGTGGTCTTGATGGAGGAAAATTTTGTATAGATAAAATGTTGGGTTTTAGGGGAGATCTTTATAGTTTTTTAAAGCTAAATGTTTTTGTTTTGTCATAACTTGGCCATAAAACTCATCAAGTGCTGAGTGATTCAAAATTCTAGATAAACTAGACTTCTAGAAGAACAAATCTCCTTGAAATAGGTGTATGTAAATTTGGATCCTAGTGCACCAAGAAATTCTTCAAATGGGAGCTAGGTTGTATGACACAGCAGTTTCTTTTTTGACATTAGAGTAGTCCTAGTTGTTTTGGCCATAACTTGGCTATCACTCATCCAATTGTTGATTGAGTGCAGGTATTATACTTATAGGATAATACATCTCCTTGAAATAGGTATATGCAAATTTGGACCCCAATTGCATTTAGAAGTCGTCAAAGGAGCTGGTTGCATGACATAGCTTGACATTAAGAATTAGTCTGGTTGTTTAGGCCATAAGTTGGAGTTTCACTCGCTGAATTGAGTGATTCAAAGTGCAGGTAAATTAGACTTAGGAGAACAAATCTCTTTGAAATAGGTGTCTTGAGGAATTTGGACCTCATTGGACACAAGAAAATTTGTCTAAAGAGAGCTACGTTTATAAAGAAATAGTTGAATTTGTATACAAAAATACATGAAAATACAAAGATAAGAGTAAATGATCGTATTAAATATCGTATATGATTGTTGGATAACAATAGTTATTCGAGGGGATATGAGATATATCTGAAAATGAAATAAAATGGATTAATACACTTAGAACTGGTAGAGGGATAGATGGACGTCTTTATTAGGGATAAAGTGCGCAACATACTTATCGGTTGGCCCGGATTGCGGGTCATTCTGACCTGCCGAGAGCCCTTATAGAATTCGTTTGTCTGCGTACAATGATAGCATGTCTTCGGGCCCCTTATAAAGGTCATTGTCTATTCGCGATACTTGACGCCTTTAAGCCCTTATAGTTTCCCTTATCCACTTCTAGAACATATGCGAGACATGAAACATAAACATAAATGGCAAGAATATGCAAATTACATGAATATGATAAATGATATGTGATATGAGAAGCATGCAACTAACATGTGATGATAAGTATCTTGTGACGAAACCAAAAGCTTGAGAAACAGGTGTAAAATGATACTAAATGTATATATGAATAATAATAAGAAATGAAACATGATATGATAAGTAAGTATAGAGACCATGTATAAGCATGTGTAAATGATATATATAAAATATGTATATCACTGTGTGTCCTAACGTGTGATAGGCTGTATTAGAGGTGATGCGTCCATGAGTATTATTCCCACTAAACTACTGAACACGGGTGTTTCATCCAGGTAGAGTCTCTGAAAAAGAAGGAACTTCCCGGGCTTGGGACAATGCATCGGCCAACGAGAGTCGACAATACCAGGTGCACACTAAAGACCTCTTGAGTCTCTATTTTTTGTATATGTATTTGTTTTTCTTTTTTGTAGCTTGATGTAAAAAGTTTGTATATGTTGAACACTTCATTTATAGGTTTGAATTAAATGTCCATTTGCATAATATATTTCAAGTTAATGTTTAATAGTATATGAATGAACAAGTTTATTAAAAAAAAAAAATGATATCTGAGTGTTACAGTTTAAGTGGTAAATGAGCGTTACAGCTGCCACATTTGTTCTTGACATTAGAGCAAGCAAATCCTAGATGTATTGTAATTTGGAAAATATTTATAATGTATATTAAACAACGAGATATTTCAACATGTGTTACGGTCATTCAAGCCATCTGTGAAGAAAGTTAGAACATTGTCGTCTCGTGCTAAATATTGATGGTACACATTTGTATACGGAAGTATAAAGTGGCGTTTATTGATTCTTTATGGGGTGTAGCGAATAATCGAGTTGTTTCTATTGGCATTTGCTATTCTGAGGAATGCGAGTATTGATAGTTAGGGATGGTTCTAACGCTTGCGTATCTTCGGAAACATAGTTACTCGAGCGGAAGGATTTGTGTAGCGCATATCGGCCAGAGGCATCAGGTGTGTAGCGGTGATGGCGATCCTCATCTTGGTTGGACAACATCATCTGCCCATCACAAGATTTGCATGTGTCATCTTGCAAACAATTTTATGACCTGCTTCAAAGATAAACTCTTAAAGAATTTGGTATGCGAGAGGCCGGCTTGAGAGCTACGGCATAAATTCAATAAGCATGTAGCTATAAATTAGGAGAATTAATTATGAAGCACAACAATTGTTAGAGGCGATCCCTCTTGAGTTATGGGCACTTTCCTTGATAAAGGTCAGAAAGATATGGGATAATGATGACCCGACATGTCTAAGGTATTTAACAGTAATTTAGCAAAATGAACTCCTAACTTACTAGTGGTGCCAAAGTGCTATTTTGAACCCTATTTATTATAGGTTTTGAGTGCTTTTTGTGTACTAATCATTCCTAATTGGATTTGCACATTAAGGTCCACATTATTCCTCTGATCGCATTTATGGCTAATTTTGTAGTTTATGCAAGAAATTGTTATGTCGAAATTGTTGATCGATCAAGTCTGGAAAATTCGAGTCAAACTAACATTGCAGATCGAGAGATCAGAAGGAAGAAGAGCAGAGAAAATGCAAGTGGAGCACGGCCAATTGCCGCGTTTGAGAAATTATACTGCCCTTTGTTCATATCCGACCACTATTCACCCCTCAAGCACTGTTCACCTGCTTTTGACGCTTTGGTGTTTTTTTTACAATTTCTTGTTTCTTCCCATTTTATCCTTCCCATAATAGCTTTTGTTTGACTTTTAGCCAATTTCTATCACCGGTGAGCTTTATATAAGCCTCAGTTTGTACAAACTTTGGATCAATCACTTGTGATGGGACGGTGGGCGGCCGGTTTCCCAACTGCTTCCTTTTCTCCCATTTCTTTTCCTTTTCTCTCTTTTTCTCGGCCACCAGCCTCCTGCGAGGATGACAACTCAAAGGATGGTTGGCTGGACCTCTTTCTCCTTAGAAGAGGAGGGTACTTTGGAATGCCCAGGTTCCCGAAGGTAATGGCAATCTCATTTTAGCATGAGTTTTTTATTGGCATTTATGTTCCTATTTCTCACTCTAGGTTAAAACTCCTTTGATGTGTGCCTTCATTGTTGATCCAGTATTTGGCAGCAGTGTCTTTAGGATTCGATGGATACTTGTTGCTAGATCCATTGAGATTCGTTGGTTGCTTTCTATTTATCCTTTGTGAGGTAGGTCGGGAGGCAACGCGTTTTCAACATGCAGAGCATTGTGATAAATGCTACATTTTTCAAAGGAAAATCATAGGGTTTAATTTTTTAAAAGCTAAATGAAGATGCGATTCTGAAATGACTCTCAAATCATTCTCCCTGACCTGAGGAAATGGACAG
This sequence comes from Tetrastigma voinierianum, assembly GCA_016808115.1. Lineage (NCBI taxonomy): Eukaryota > Viridiplantae > Streptophyta > Magnoliopsida > Vitales > Vitaceae > Tetrastigma > Tetrastigma voinierianum. The sequence continues at coordinate 704,369 of JAEQBH010003577.1, forward strand.
GAACCCTCGAGTGAACTTTAGAACCCAAATTCGTGGCGACATGAGGAGACTTTTACATTTTATTTTATTTAAATTTCAGTTTGCCAACCATTCTTTCTGTTTTTACAAAATCCCAAAATCAAATTGAATTACCATTTTGGCCTTCAGCATAAATCATTTATGCCGAAAACCCACACCATCCCTTTGTGTTAGGCCACAGAGCCTTTATATTCTGGGTAGCTCTCTTTACGGCCAGGGATTTAGGATATAAATTTTGTTGATTAGGATACCCTGCGTAGCCTTGCGAATCAGTGGCATAGTTGCGGGGACGGTGCTAAGTGCATTTGACATTTGTGGAACATATGATCCACCATCTGAAACAATATTTAGTGAAGGTGTTACCTGCCTTTATTTTTACATTTTTACAGTTCCTAATTTGCGATTTTTCTCTCTATTAGTTTTTTTAGTTAACATTACCTTTTTAGTAAGATTGTTTTCCTTTTTCCTCTTGTTTTGGTGTTTGCCTTGCTGTTCTTTGCGAGGAGAACCGTTTCGGTGGGTAAGGGATGAGAGGAAGGTTGATCAAAACGTTTACAGCTAACATGTCACGAACTTAGATTGTGACCAAATGGAAGAGGGGAGAACAATACAGTCAATACACTATGGAAAGAAACCACTGAAGCATACATGTCAATGAGGAATTTATAGAAACATTCCATGGCGGAATCAACGACACGGCTGGAGAGAAATCGAGCCAAACTAGGTCCGTGAGGGGCCCATAGAAACCCTCTGTGGATGAGTGCCTTTCTGAGTGCTCCCAGGCCCCAGTACTCTACTTCTCCATCTTGTGCTTCAATTCCTCAACCACCACAATTAATTTCGTCAGTTGAGAAAGCAATACTGAACCTTACCAAGTTTGGTGGGTGGCGTTTGTGGAAAGGCTTGGAAGGTCGATGCCCAGTGGTGAAAAATTCATCATATGGAGAACTCTACGAACAGTGATGGACTTGAAGTGGATGGAGCATAAAGTTGAGCAACTGATTACTCCATTTTGGGAAACTGCAGGTCAACATGTTCATCGAGAGAAAGAGTGAGAGGAAAGGAAAAAGAATGCCTAAGTGACATCGTGGTAGAAGCGATTAATGAGCAATGTGTTGTGTGGAATCTTGGACTGGCTGGTGCTGTTGTATACATGGGAGAAGGAAGCGATCCCATATTCTTGGCCCGAGGAAACAATGGAAAAATATAACAATTACCCTTGCCCCACCCAACTACAGTCCACGTGTCTGCCTTCACACACCTCCCATGATGTTTAAAACTCATAACTGTAAAAATTTAAGGCCATCCACCTTTCTTTGCCCATACTACAAAACCCCGGGAAGTTGTGCCTTGCTCGAACTTTTGCCACTACATACGAAGACAACGCGTAGCTCATTGCATGGCATAGTGGATGATTTCGTGTAGCGACCCTAAATATCAGGCAGAAGGCGATCGGCAAAGCTTGGGGCCTTGGTTTATTTCTTTTAGTTATCGTTTTTATTAACAAATTTCTATTCCAATTGTAATCACCCGATTAGACATGAGAGCTCAAGTTCGATCCAAAACAACCCAGAACTACTACATGTTCAAGGCTGGAATGAGTTGGCTGCATGGCCCACTTTGGGTAGATTTTGTGACCTCTTAGGATCCGGAATTTTGCGATGCCTATTCTTTAAGTTTTGTTCTCCTTGAAGTCTGGCACACGTAGCCACTTGATCCTTTCGAATCGGATAAGAAATGAGCAAGTTATGGCCAAAATACAAAAACGGTCGAAATTGAGAGCGGGCCGTGGGTGCCTGAGTGCACCCCAAAGTGTCTTAGGTACACTTCTTCTAAAAATGACCAAAAACTAAAGTGTACCGGTACACTTTCAAAGTGTATCAGGTACAAGTCACGAAATGCCTTAAAATGTGTGGTGTTTCTCATTTTTCTTACGATCCCAATCAATTCACGCTAAACGCACATCAAAACCATTCCAAATTCACCTTGGAATCTACTTTTCTACTAAATTCCTCTTTCAATTACATATATTTCTTCAAAATTCTTACTCTTGAATTTTCTTTCTAAAATCATTCCAACATAGGTTTATGACCCATTCTCAAACCCAACCATGATGATTAGTTAGGGTTTATTCTAAACCACAACTTCAAAGACTTCTCAAATTAACCATGGATCCATCTAAAGAGAGGACTATATAGTTATCTTAGCCACCATATATGAGTTTCCCACAACACCTCAACAAGTTAAGGGTTTGTGTGATCTCTTCCACAAAACCACTAGACAAGGAAGGGACCATTCTCCCGAGAAACAAAACCTTAGGAAATCAAACACTTGATCCTAAGATGAATACATCACCTTGGTTTTGATCTTCCTCTAACTTCTCCTTCTTCTTCCTCTTCTTCCCTCTTGTTCTCTCCCTTCTTCCTCCTCTCTACTTGTTTTTGTAGGCGAAAATTGGAGACAAATAATTTAGCTTTTGTTTTCCATTTTTATATTTTCAACTTCATAAATTGCGACTAGCCCCCTCATATCTTTAGTTTGCAATTCAACTTGTTTTTTATTTCTACTATGGCCCGTCTACACTCCCTTTTGATTTTTTATACACTTCCTTGGATCAAAATTTATCATAATTCTAGTGCGAAATTTAGGGTTCACTAAATTTATCATTTCATAACGGCTCCAATTTATCAATTTTCGGAGAAAAATTGAAATTTAGCTCAATTCATACCAGAATATATAAAAAAATTTATTATAAAAATTCAGAGATTTTTAGGCGTTACAATTCTCCCCCACTTAAGAAAATTTAGTCCTCGAAATTTACCTTGGTCATGATTCGCAGTGCTAGCTGCGCATCGTTTCTTCACTTTCCCCAGTAGGCATCGGTCTTGTGATTTCTCTCTGACACTTATTCCTTGGAATATTCTTCTGCTTGTTCGCCGGAGTTGCCTTTCACTTCCCAGAGGCAGGAATTTTCTTGGTTCTTCTTCATATGTCAAATCCAGGTCTAAGCTCTGGTGTCTCAGAAGAGACTACATGTGTCGAATCAAACCCGATACCTCAAGTAACATTGGACATGGAAAACATTATGGATCTTTCCGTCAGGAGCGATGCTAGCATCTGTATGCCTCACCCCGGACCCACTTTTCAGATTCGCCATATATGGGCGATAAATACAGGAGCTCGACTTGCCCTTTTCTGAATCTCATCACCTTCTTCCAAAGCGATACTTTTAAAAACACTTTTTACTTGAGCCTCATATCGAATAATCACTTCTCTTCGTAATACGGTATATGACTTTACATGTCGGTGGCCACTTTCAATTTTTCTCTAATCATTTTAACTTTTTCTTGAGTCGTATCAAATCGGGGCCAATCACTTCAACCTCGATTCAGTCGACACAGCGATTATTTACATTTCTTCCATATATGTGGAGGCTACCGTGAGGCGCCATTCGATACTTGATTGGAAGCGGTATGCAAAGGAATTCAACGAAGGGATGTATCGATCGACTACCCTCACTTAATTGATCGCCTGACTTCTTAGCATATCTTCGGAGTCCTGGATCACTCTACGATTGTCCATCGATGGGTGAGCGGCTAATACTAAAATTCAATCGAATGCCCGTAGCATCTTGCGATTTTCCCCAATCTCAGTAAATCTCGGATCTCGATGCAGGAAATTATAGATGTGTGGATCAGGTGTAAGCGTTCTTTCGCCCTTGATATATAGCTCTGTCGACATCGAATGGCCTGAATAGTCGGTCCTCAGGTAGGAAGTGGTACGACTTAGTCCAGTCTGTCACTACGACTGAGCGGAGTCATCTTCACTCCCTTTATCGATAGTAACCCAAACCACAAAATCCATGGTACGATTGATTATTTCCTTTCGTGATAAGTTGCGCAATAATCCAGAAGGAACTTGATGTTACGCCTTTACTCTGGTACACGGACACTTGGTTACAAATTAATTACATCTCTTTTCATTCGGACCACGAACAACATTTTCAAATCTTGATACATCTTTGTGCTACACCCGGGATGGATAGCGAAAAGATCCCACTATGTCACCCTCTTCAAGTATGGCTTTTCTCAATTCATCATCATCGAATTTACCTGACCGTCCTTATATCTGACACTTTCCATTTTCATTCCTTTGTGAACTCGGTTTCTTTACCATCTCGATCCCGATCTATTATGGCAGAAATTTTCTCATCTTTTTGTGCCTCTTCTTTCGATTAACAAATTCGGTCTATGCAATTACGCCACTATTGCACCATCGTCGATAATTACAAATTGGCATTTAACGCTCAGAAGCGTTTACGCATCTTCTACTTTCGAGGCATCGTAACTACATTGGCCTTTCGGGTGATAGTCGATCAGCGGTCATAATCTTTATCAATTCCATCCACCTCCATTTGTCTGAGTTAAGCTCTAGTTGCTGAGGAGTAAATACTTAAGACTCTTATGATCGGTGTAAATAAAACACTTTTCTCCGTCTGAATAATGTCTCAATTTCAAACGCAAATACAATTGCGGCGATTCGAATCATGCATGGGGTAGTTTAGTTCTTTTCATGTAAGCTTCAATTGTGGAGATCATAAGTACCACTTTACCCTCTTGCATTAGCACACATCAGTCCATTTAATTGAAAACACAGCTATAGATCACATATTCTTTACACATGGTCCGGTGGAGTGCTTCAGGAGCCTCGATTAAAGAATGCTTTTAGCTTTAAAACTTCCTTGACATTTTTCCTCCATTCATACTTTACATTTTTTAAGGCAATCATTTCGTCATCGGGGCTCTGTTATAGAAAACCCCTTAACAAATCTTCTGTAGTAACCTGCTAGTCCAAAGGCTACGTACTTCGGTAACATTTCTTGGTGGCTTCCATTCCATTACAGCCATATTTTCTTTAGGATCCACCAGTTCCTTCTTCGATACAATGTACTTGAAAAGACATGGTCGACAAAACTCACACTTGAGTTCGCGTACAAGCTAACTCTTGCTCTTTCTCAAAATCTCGACCTTGCAGAAGGTGTGTGTCATGACTTTTCTCGATCTTTTCGAGGCACGAATGTCGTCTATGAACACCCACGACAGACTGATCCACATACGATTGGGAAAACCTGGTTCATTAGGTCCATGAAGCCGCTGGAGCATTGGTGAACCAAGCGGCATTTACAAGGAACTTATAATGTCATATCGTTTCCTAAGCGTCTTATGCACATCGGCATCTTTAATTTTCAAGCTGATGATACCGGATCTGAAGTCGATCTTCGAAAGATACTTGCACCTTTCAATTGGTCGAAGATAAATCAGTGCAGGTAGCGGATGCTTATTCTTTACGGTCGATTTGTTGGAGGTTGTTTATAATCAACACATAGCCGTAACCCCATCTTTCTTCTTGACAAAAAGCCTAGGAGCTCGAAGCGGTGATACACTTGGTCGAATAAATCCTTTTCTAGCAGTTCTTACTTGCATTTGCGCAGTTTCAGTCCTTTAGCTCGAGTGGAGCCATTCTATACGGTGTAATGGATCTGGGTGCTTTGGTCTGGCCCGTCGATAGCCAATTCAATCTCCTACGTGGAGGCCGGATCGGCAGCTCTTAGGAACACGTCAGAAAAGTCAGCTAACGGTAGAATGCTCCGGATACACTAGGCCTTGCCTTTATCGTATCGATCACGCCAAGCCAAATAGGCTTCACATCCTTTTTGCTGCATCTTTCGCATTGTGCGGATATCACATTAGAGAGGTGATTCAACCTCTCGTAGATGAAAATAACCTCATCGTCATTCGGTGTCCATACGGTCCTCTTTTCATTCCTACTATAAACTATTACCGGTGTCGGGATAACCCCGTTCCATCCCGATATCACATCAAACTCACGAAGGATAAGCGATCAATCTCCCAAAATTCATACTCGTATTTTTAGTAGGGCAAATCTCGCCACACTTGTTCACAATAACACTATGCAGGGTTCGTCGCAGATGTCATCTTCCGGTTTCACTCCCTCGACCAAATTTCCCAGATGGGTATGTTAGTACACATATGAATGTTGGCCACAGATTATCGATGCATGCACAATAGTATATCAAGATAGTGGAGTCTGAATTCATCACATCTGGGCATCGGTATCTTTCAACTGCTTTCTCGCTCGCGCATGTGCTCTGCGTACAGACCGCGAGCATCCTGTCTTCCGAAATGTCTGTGTCCGCGTGCCGAACGCGGTGATCGCGACACTCTTCGCAGCGCGCGCCTTTTACCGTACGCGATGAAACATTGCCCCGATTGAGTCTTTGTGAAGGGGCGTGCCCTAGTACGTTCGTATTTTGTGCTCCATGGATCCGCGACCAGCGAAACGCAGTCAATCTCGGCTATCTCCTTGCGCTTAACTTCCACAGTAGAACAGCGAAACGTCTTATCCTACAGGCGCGCCTCTTATACTTGCCAGCGGCAATGCCGGCGGGGATAGTCTCTGCCGGTGGCTTTGGTATGAGTCGGGATCAGTGGTCCCACTGAATCTCTCTCTTACTACTAGCTGGCGGTGAGCATACTTGGCCGACGGGTTTTCTTTCTGTCTTATCTTTTCTTTCATTTTCCTCTTTCTTTACTCGTTCACGTTTAGGCGCATGCGTGATTTTGGAGTCGTCATGGCAAAATCTGTGACATGGGCGAATGTGGTCGCTTAGAAGCGAATCTTGAGCTTACGACACTTCTGCTTCTTCACTTTTTAACATATCGGAGCATGCTTGCTCGGCCAGGTGTGAATTCTCTCACGTGATGGGGTTTACACTTGATTGCCTTTTCTTCCAGATTATGAAACTCTCGCTTTTATATTGTTTAAATAATCACGGCCCACATGGCACTTCTTGAACTCATCGAGAAGAACCTCCATGTAACTCTCTCTGGTGGAGCGGTCCTAGTCACGGAAACCCACCAGCGATAAGCCACCCATCCTGCGATAATGAGAATTAGCACATTCGATTTCTCTTCAGTTGTGCAATGCATTTGCACAAGCATTATTTCGGTCCTCTCAGGCAATTTTACGCCATAGCGAGGTTCATCATCCTTCTTTCTCCGCAAGTCTTGGTCGGTACCTTGCCATTCTTTCAATGGTGTCATTTATGAAGCGATGCGGTGGTTGCCGAGTTCTTTGTAAGGCCCGAGCAATTGTTGGAGGATACCCATGGTACCTCCTACTTAACATTCAGTTCATTTGTTGGTGGGGCATGAGATGCTTGTCCACCTACCACACTAGCAGAACTATTAGGATGATTTCGGTGCCTAGACTCTATGAATTTTGAACTATCCATGCTTACCTATTAAAATCGTGAATCCAGCGTCGAGTCATATCATCTCTTTTATATGCAAATGCCATGTATGTCAAATACCATTTTCAAAATCGTTTAGGGCCCCCTTTTTCCAGAAACGCCTAAACCTAGGCTCAGATACCACTAAAGTGTAGCGACCCCTAAGCCCTATCAGGCCAGAAAGGAGAGTCGAAGCGAAACAGGGCGCGGTTTATTTCTTTTTAGTTATCGTTTTATTAAATTTTATTTTCAAAAAGTGTCGACCGAATCCCGACCGACCGAATAGGCGGATGAGCCGAGCTGGTTTACTCAAACGTTTTCATTTATCTTATCAAAACATTTTTATCAATTCATTTGAATTGCGGAAAGCGGTTTCGGTTTTAGGGCAAGCCATAATCATTTACAAATATAAAGCAATTGTTAGGCCCATAAACATTAACAAAATACATTTACAAAGAAAATCATTCTATACTCTTTTTAAGATGATACACAAAAATCAAGTTTCAGGGTTTAACCCTTTTGTTTACAAAACACCACTTGTTCAAAAGATGATATGCAAAAATTTGGAGTATACACTTATACGCCGTACTTTCTCTATGACTCTGCGCTGCGCGATCTTGGGCTTCTTCTCTTTGCTTACTCGATACCTGTGCATAGTTAAAACTACACGCTAAGCATTTTCATGCTTAGTGGTTCTATACAATTCTATTCCATATTGATTTAACTCGGCAAGCATTTATTATTAAACTATGCCCTAATATATCAACATATACTCATGCTTTTTAAATGTATACAAATCATTTCATAGTATCATATCATATCATGCATTTTCAATGCAACAATTCATTCATGATATTCATACATATCCATAAAAATATCTCATTACACTTTCGTCAACGTTGGCTATTTCACCTTGACTATTCGATTCACAATTTACGGCCCGGATTCCGTTTGATGAATCCATACTTATTATCATTCATTAATGTGCTTATACATTCTGATTCTATCTCCCCATCATGACCAGTTGTCACACCCGAATCCGGTCCGACCGATTGGCGGATCAAGCCAGAGTTAGGGACGAGACCATATCTTTAGGACTCTTTTGAATTTTTTTTTTTAAACAAACTTTGTACACGTAGGTATGGCCCACATCTATAACGAATCAAATATTATATACATGGCGAGTCCCATTTACAAACACAAAAGCGAATTTTTACATTTACAAATCGAAGCCAGGAACCTACATATAGTGAACCCTTACAAGTGTGTTGTATTTGTATACGGATGTTTTCTTTGATGTCTTCTCCACGTACCTACGGTTAAAAACCCGTGCTAAGCTTTCTGTAGTAGGAAGCATATCTTATAACTTATCTTGATGCCGTGCATTTAGGCGAATCATGATAAACTTATAACGAAGCAAAAATATCAAAATCATCATGAATCCTTATAAACCAATATATATGGTCGAGATCATATTCGAGCAAACTTAGACATATGCAATGGCAAGGAGCATCAATTCATCTCTTTTACATAACTCATGATTTTCTCGGGATTTCAGGTCGGGTTCCTATTTGTGTCATCAAAATAATTTTGTTTACTTGTACCTTGTGACTTTTAACAGAATGCTTATGTCTCCCATGGGATCCATATTTATGCTTATTCAGTTCATATAAGCAGTGCGAACTTATACTTATAACAATCTTATACTTACTCGGGAATTACACTTATGAGCGGACTTATCCTTATTGGATCTTATACTCATGACAAACTTATTCTTATCGGGTCTTATACTTATAGCGGTCGGATCTTATTCTTATTCGGTTCTCGTATCTTGTCTTGAGCTTATATCTCAGATCTCAGTAGGAGTTCTGAGAACTTATACTTATCCTACGAGGTTTACACTTGTTCGGAGGTACCGTAGGTATCCTGAAGATACGGAATGTATACTAGTTTCGGAACTTATCTTATCTGGGAGTACGTAAGTACTTGCCGATCAAATGTGCATTACGATACCAACTTGTGTTGGTATCATATCTCAACAAGAACTAGGTTAACGTATACCTATACTTATACGGGAGTACCCGTAGGTACTACGGAGTTTATCATTATCCGGAGCTTATACGGAGATACCCGTAGGTATTACAGAAATTATATTAGTACCGTATCTTATACTTGTGCTCTGAGTCTATCCTTATCTTCACGGATCTTCTACTTGTATAAAGTTTATTACAGTATTTGGATTATCACGGTATTACGAAGCATGTACATGTATTTCGGATTTTATACATGTATTACAGAACTTATACATGTATTTCAGATCTTACATGTATATTAATGAACTTATACTTGTCTTACGGAACTTATACTGGTATTTCGGATCTTATACGTGTATTACAGAACTTATACATGTATTTCAGATCTTACATGTATATTACGGAACTTATACTTGTCTTACAGAACTTATATTTGTGTACAAGACTTATTCTTGTCTTACAGATCTTATACTTGTGTTACAGAACTGATTCTTGTATTTCGGATCTTATTCTTTTGCGAAGGTACCCGTAGGTACGATGAGTCGGAGCAGATCAGGATCATATCACATACAAGGTCGGATCAGACTTATACAGATATGGACATTAGTCTTTCGTAGGTACGGATCCACGATTCATTATACGGAGTACCGTAGAATCTGGCCCCGGACTTATACTTATTTCTAGGGACTTATACTTATTTGAGATCTCCGTGGGATTCTGAGTTTCTTCCCCATTCAAGGCTTAATCGACGAGGAGTTAATCGAGCCGGGAGTACCCGCCAGTTACTCTGAGGGCTAATCAGGAGACGAGACGGAACTTAATTAAATCACGGGGTACCGTGAGCACTACGGAACATTTTCGGTCTGGGGTACCCGTGGAGTACGAGAAGCTTGTCGAGAGCGAGTGCCGTAGGTGCCCCTACAGGAGACTTATTCGGAAACCGGGACTTATCAAATCACGGGGGGAGTACCCAGTAGGTACTACGGGGACCTGATCGATTCTGAAGTGCACGTGGGCACTCACAGGAACTTATTTTGCAGATGCAGAGTACGCGTGCGTACTACAAAATTAATCGGATACAGGAGTACACAGCAGGTACTACGAATAAATCTGGTACATTCGGATCTTTACTCTTATTCTTTATTCGGGGTCCTATCCTTATAAGCTGTTTGACTACCTAGACGATGTCTGGAATGAGTAGGACCTTGACACAATTAGTACGGGAAGATACTATACAATGCAGTGCCCGTAGCACTAGTCGGGACGGGAGTCTTAGTAGCACTAGTCGGGCAAAGTGCGCGTAGCACTTAACGGGATCTTAGAAGTACTAATCGGGAGTGCCGGGCCTGTCGGGAATCTTGAAGTACTAATCAAGAGTGCCGGAGCACTAACGGGACTCAGTACTAATCGGGGCCCGAGTAGTGCTATGTCATTTAATAAGCGGTCTTAGGTGGTTTTACAATTACCATGGGTTAGGTAACTTACTATCTTATAATAGGCATTCTTAGCCACATTGTGTTCTGACAGATCGTATTCCATATGCGGTAGGTATGATGAGCATGTAATCACACATAATCATATTCTTAATCTTCTATGAATCTATTTTTACCCGGGGTGGAATCAATCGATCGGATGATCCGACATTTCGAGTTGGCATTTTCATGTGCCAACAGGAGTCGGATTTACCCGATTTTACCGAGGAACAGTTTGCAATATTAATTTTCCAGTGCCTTGTCTTGATATTTGACACTGGATCTTTGTACTCCTTTAAATTTAAGGTGCTAAGGGTTCTATTCCAACTGGAATCACCCAATTCGGAGCACCGGAACTCAAGTTACGTCCGAAACATCCCGGACTTCTCTATGTTCAAAGCTGGAACCAGAATTTGGCTTGCACATGGTCCGCTGAGTGAATTTTAGGCCACTTAGGTTAGAATTTAGCAATGCCTATTCTTTAAGTTTTGTTCTCCTTGAAGTCTATTTTATGTAGCCACTTGAATCACTCAAATCAGATAAGAAATGAGCAAGTTATGGCCAAAATACGAAAGAAATTGGTCAAACAGGGGAAAGCGGAAGCAGGTTGTACCCATTTTATGTCTAGCATGTACCGGTACAGAGATATTAAAAATGACCCGAGAACAAAATTGTACCGGTATAAGCTCAAATTGTACCGGTACAATTCACCCGAACATGCCCAGAATGTGTGTTTTGTTACATTCTTCCATGTTTTGATATCGATCAATTCTACACTTCAAACACACATCAAAACCATTTCCAATTCACCTTGGAATCTCTTTTCCTATTGATTCATCTTTCAATTCTTATCATTCTTTCAAAACCTTTCCATGAATCTCTCCCAATATCATTCTAATAGGTTACCACCCATATAAACCAATTATCGGTTTGTTAGGGTTTGTTCTAAGCCACAACTTCCAAATTTCCTTTCATTTAACCATGAAAGATCCCGACAACAAAGGAAGGATTCCTAATTATCTTGTTCCTTGTGGGTTATACCAGCCTTAATTTCAAGAAATCTAAGGTTATGATGCAATTCTATCAAAACCCTAGATTTAGAGACAAGATATTAACCATATCAAGCCTTAAATTCCATGTGATCCATACAAAATCCATACTCAAAGTAGTTTCCATACCTTGTTGGCTTGATCTTGGCTTCTCTTCTTCTTCCTCTTCTCTTCTTCCTCTTCCTCCTCTCTTCTTCTCTCTTCACGGTTTGTCTCCTCCCCCAAAACATGAGACCAATTTGGTCTTAAAATCCCCATGTTTGCTAAGGCCTTGTTTGGCCCTACAAAAACCTTTTTTTTTTAAGTTTGCTTATTTGCTTTTTGGACCCCCATTTCTCTTCCATTTGCAACTTAGCTTATCTTATTTTATTTCCACTTTGGCCTCAAATCTTGCCAACTATGACTTTTAAGTCCCTCTTTGGACAATTTACAATTTTATCCTTAAGTCTTGTAAATTTCCGGGTCTCTCGTTCCCGTGTTTCGCATTTAACTCACGAAACAGTCAAATTATGCTTACAAAATACCCTAAACATGTCGAAAACGACTAGGGTATATTTCGGGGTGTTACGGATCTTTGTTTGGTGCATCCGACGCGTGGTATCACTTATTCGGTCTCCGTCATGCGGGATGCCTTTAGTGCATCGACACGTGGTATCAATTAAATGCCATCGCCATCATAGCCCGGATGCCCGATTGGTGCATCCGCCAAGTGGGACATTTTCTTCAATGCCATACGCCATCATGGCGGATCGCGTTAGTGCATCGCGAGTGGGACATTGGGTAATTTCGGGGTGCCTTTGTGATGGATGCCGATTGGTGCATCCCGTCAGGCGATTCATTTGGTATATTATTCGCACTTCACAATTAAACGGTTAGTTTGGGTGAATCCCGTCTTTATCATCGCTTTCATTCGGGTTATCGATTATCATTCAATCTCATATTCACTTTCGTATTATCTTTCAAGACATACTCAATCTACATAATCCCGAATCCTTACTCATTCATGAACTCGATTCATGTTCTCATTCATAGTTAATTGGTAAACTACCAAAATACTTGATTAGGATAGAGTCGAGGAGAACAAACCAATTATCGATTTCGTTTCTTTCTCGATATCAATCCTAGGCCAGGTTGTCGTCATGCCCGCACCTAATTAATGCAATTTATTCACTCTTAGTGATTACGCAAATAATCGTACTAAACGAATATCGTTGAGGCAAGAAAAGCTTTGCCGAGGCGGTGAGGTATGGTACGTTTTTGACTTAGACTCATTCTTATTCCCCTGGGTACACTTTACTTAGGAATTGGAATCATTCAATCGGATTATCCCAACTAAAGTTATGGCATTTCATGCCAACTAATCAATTCTTGGAATTACACTGGGGCAGTTTGTATTACAAAATTTTTCGGGGTTCTAACTATTTTGACACTATCTCTTTGTACTCATTTAAAGATAAGGTGCTAAGGGTTCTATTCAATTATAATCACCAATTCGAGACACCGAGAAACTCAAGTTACGTCAAAACAACCGGACTACTCTATGTTCAAAGCTGGAACAGAGTTTGGCTTGCACATAGCCCCACTTTGAGTGGTGCAGGCCTCTTAGGATCAAGAATTTGGCGATGCCTATTCTTTAAGTTTTGTTCTCCTTGAAGTCATTTACGTAACCACTTGAATCCACTCAAATGGAATAAGATGCGATAGAGATATGGCCAAACTACAAAAACTAGTCGAAATTGAGAAACGAGAGCGCGACAGGTGTCTGGGTACACCCCTAAAGTGTCTCTGGGGTACACTTCAGCCAAAAATGACCAAACTAAAGTGTACGGTACACTTTCAAAGTGTACGGTACAAGTCACCGAAATGCCTTAAAATGTGTGTTTTCTCATTTTTTATACTGATCCCAATCAATTCTACACTTCAAACACACATCAAAACCATTCAAATTCACCTTGGAATCTCTTTTCTACTCAATTCCTCTTTCAATTACATATATTTCTTCAAAAATTCTTTCATGAATTTCTTCAAAGATCATTCCAACATGGGTTATGACCCATCCTCAAACCAACCATGATGATTAGTTAGGGTTTATTCTAAACCCTAACTCAAATACTCTCAAATTAACCATGGATCGTCACCAAAGAGGATTACATGATTATCTTTGTACCATATGGGGTTTTACCCACAACACCTCAACAAGTTAAGGGTTTGTGTGATCTCTTCCACAAAAACCCTAGACAAAGGAGGACCATTCTCCAAAACAAAGCCTTAGGAAATCAAAACACACTTGATCCTAAGATGAATACATACCTTAGTTTTTGATCTTCCCTCTCCTTCTCCTTCTTCTTCCTCTTCTTCCTCTTGTTCTCTCCATACTTCTCCTCTCCTGGTTTTGCTAGGGCAAAATTGGAGACCAAATGAATTTTAGCTTTTGTTTTCCATTTTTATATTTTCAACTTTTCATAAATTGCAACTAGCCCTCATATCTTTAATTTTGCAATTCAACTTGTTTTATTTCTACTATGGCCCATCTCTACTCCCTTTTTGATTTTTATACCCCTTATGGAAATCTAAAATTTATCTTTGTTCTAGTGCCAAAATTTCCGGGTTCACTAAATTTATCATTTCATAACTTGTCAATTTATCAATTTTCCCGGAAAAACCCAAGTTTGGCTCAATTCATACCCAGAATATATAAAAAAATTTATTATAAAAATTCTAGGGTATTTTTGGGGCGTTACAGTTCGGGTGCTGGTTCGGATTTGGAGCACCCGAACCTCGGCATTTCTAAGTTCCAATAGTTCCAACATCCTCCAAAGGCTTAAGGAATTGGTTTGGGGGGAGCACAGTCTCCCCCACTTTTTGTTTTCATTTTTCTTATTTTATTTTTAGTTTATTTTTATTTTATTTTTGATTTCTTTAATTTTCTTCTTAGATTTTCTCTAATTTTTAAGTTAATCTTTGTTCTAGCTTGTTTTTCACTTTTCTGCAATTTTTCTTAATTTTTTTTGTATTAATTTTTGCAGTTTGAGTGAAAATTTTGAAGCAGGAATGAAGATCAGAAAAGAGAGAGGAATTTTCGCTTATGTAGCAAATTTTCGCTATTGTAGCGAAAATTTATCCCTCTCCCACTATTTGCCTCCACGATTTTTGTTTTGAAAGTATAGCTTTCATCTGATATCGGTTTTGGGTGATTTTCATCTCGTTGGAAAGCTTAGAGAGTGTAGAATCCAAATATAGCTAAAAAGAACAGTTTTGAAATTATTATGAAGGTGTAATTTTAAAAATGTTCCAACTTGTCACTTTTTTCCTCTATTTTCTTCTCCTAACTTGTTTATTTGAAGCCCAAACGGAGTGAATAAGGTGTCGATGGATGGTTCGCGAAGTCTCCTGTCTAACAACGAGCACATCTCATCAAGGAGGTAGCACTTCCTTCTCTAACTTTCCAATCCGAACCCCATTGCGGACAATGAGACATTTGGTTGGGGGGAGAGTTAGCGAAGGAAGTGGCATGTATTTATGTTTTTGTTACTATTTTGAGCAAGCCCATTTTTTTTATGTTCAGTGGCTTGCTGGTTTTCCTTTTTGTGAAGTTGTTATACTATACAGCTCACTTTTTCAAAAATTGGACCCATTTTGCACCCACTTTTTTTTTATGTGTTTTGCCTAGCCTGTAGTTTGAAAAATTGAAACTTTGTCCAATTCTATTGATGTTAGATCGGTTCCATGCCTAATTGAGTGGATGATTAGTTGAATTCTTGCTGCTTTCGACCTTTTTCTTCCACCTTTAGCTAACCACACACAGTGCATCAAGTTTCTTGATAACTTTGAAAAAGCACCTAGCCTCTAAGCCTTGCAATAACCTACCTGATTCGTTTACCACCTTTAATAGGTTAAGGACCCCCGAATAGAAGGCAAATGTGTCTTAAAAATAAAAGAAGAAAAGAAAAATCAAATAAAAAAGAAAGAAAAATTGCAACGCTTTACCTTGAAACAGGAGCACGGTCCAAGTGGTATATGGAAAAAACCTTTAAAGAAGCCCAGATGCCTAAATGGCTGGTTTGAGTCATCGACTTAGTGCTCACTATGGGTGGATGGGTGAGGTTTAGCGGGTTGTAGGTGCTGAAGTTTCGAAATCATTTGAAGTCGAGGTGAAACTTTGAAGAGTTAGTGATCTCGAAAGATCATATGACTTGGTGCCTGGCCTTAATTGGATTTAGAGTCATCGGTAGATCCCCATTACATGGACTTTGAGGTGGGTTCCTCAACATTTGCACCTCTGACACAAAGAGTTATGGAATAAGAGTGGGTCTTGAATCTATTTAGGTTGGTTGGTGTCACTACAAGTGTAGGCCGGTAACTGGTTGGGGAGAGTGCAGTTCGAAAGTTTATTGTTGAGAACTGATCAAACAAACACTTAGGTTTTGGTGGAAGTCTCTAGTTGATTCAGCAAGAAGGAGGCTCTTTTGATACTCAATTTTGTATGGCATTCATTCTCTCGAAGATTCTTACTTAGGGTTAGGCATTACTCATTCACAACCTTTTTGAAATACCATTTTGTGAACATTATTTTGTTATCGTTTGTATGCACTCTCTGTTCTTTCTTTCATTGCTAGGGACTATAGTATGTAGGTTAGGGAGTGTGATTAATTGCCCAAAAAGTGCTATTTTGAACCCCTATTTATTATAGGTTTGGGTGGCATGTACTAATCATTCTAATTAACTTGA
Source organism: Tetrastigma voinierianum (assembly GCA_016808115.1). Classification (NCBI taxonomy): domain Eukaryota; kingdom Viridiplantae; phylum Streptophyta; class Magnoliopsida; order Vitales; family Vitaceae; genus Tetrastigma; species Tetrastigma voinierianum. The sequence continues at coordinate 720,981 of JAEQBH010003577.1, forward strand.
TTTTCACATTAAGGTCCCTATTATTCTACTGATCACATTTTGTGGCTAATTTTATAGTTTTTGCAAGCTATTTATGCCGAAATTGTTGAGTCGATCAAGTGCAGAGGAATTCGGAGTCAAACTCGAGCATTGCGGTCGGAGACGAAGGAAAGAAAGAGCGAAAATGCAACAAAGTAGACACGACCAAAATTTCGCACGTTTGAGAAATTGTTCCTGCCTGCCACTGTTCATCTCCAAGCCACTATTCACCCATCGATATTTCATTCACTGCTTTTGGCAGCTTTGGTGTTTTGTTACAATTTATTGTTTCTTTATTTATCCTTGTAATTACTTTTGTTTTGTTTTTGGTAATTTCCTATGCAGAGCACCTATATAAGCCTCGATGTACAAACTGGATCAATCAATTCGTGATAGAAAGATGGTGGGTGGTTCCCAGCCCCTTCCTTTTCTCCATTTTCTTTCCTTTTTCTCTCCCTTTCGGCTGCAAAGCACTCCTTTGAGGATGACAGCTCGGATGGTTGACCCTGAACCTCTTTTCTCCTTGAAGAGGAGAACTGCTGGAGTGTAGATAGAGGTAGCTTGTTGGTTCTCTGTTTTTTAACGCAAGTTTTATTGGCATTTTATGTTTCTATTTCTCCTCTAGGTTAAGAACTCCTTTGATGTGCCTTCATTGAGTCGATGTTGGCAATCTTTTAGGGTTCGATGGATGTATTGTTAAGATCCAGAGATTCATTAATTAACTTTCTATTTATCACTATGAGGTAGATCAGGGAGGCACGTTTTCAGATGGAGTGTTAATGTTCGATAAATGTTGTTTTTCAAAGGGAAAATCATAGGGTTTAGTTTTAAAGCTAAATGAAGAAGATCGGGTTCGGGAAATGGCTGTGGTCGTCCTCCCCAACGAGAGAAATGGACCGAGAACCCCTCGGTGAACTTTGGGAACCCAAATCCAGTGGCACGACCTTGGGGGCTTCTTTTACATTTTATTTTATTTAAATTTAGTTTGTCAACCATTACCCCACTGTTTTTACAAAACCCCAAAATCCAAATTGAATTCACCATTTATTTGTAGTGTAAATCATTTATGCAGAAGAAAGAAAACCCATCCACGTATTTGACCTAGAGCCACTATCTTTACTTGGTAGCTCACCTTTCGTGAGTAGGATTAAGATATAAATTTTGTTGATTACGGATGCCCTCTTTGTAGCGCGAATCGCGCGATCATTGAATTAGTTCAGTTGACCTTTTTCCGCCTTAATAGTTACTTTGTTGTAAGAAGGGAACCAGATGCTAATAGATTAGCATCTTATAAGCAGTACGCTCCTTATGTTGATGCTCAGATTAAGGCCCGTGTGGTTAAGGTTGGATCAATGGAAATTGTTCTTTATGATCACATACATGGACGATTTCATGTCAAGTTAAGGAGTGGTCGAACGCAGTGCCTCAACTTACATGACCAAAAATGTACATGGTGTAAGACATTGATATATAGATTTCCATGTAGCCATATCATAGTAGCATGTCAGCATCGATGTGTTGATTTTTTATTATTTGTTGAGGCTATTCTGGCTACGTAATCATCTTATGATGCTTAGGCGAAGCTTGTTTAAATACCGTATTCAATGAAGATAGTAACTCTTCTTGATGGTCTACGATTGTATCTCCTAAGTCAATGAAACGCATAGGCAATGAACGTCCTAAATCAACCCGTTTGCATAATGAAATGGACGTTAGGGAGGGGAAATCTACTATGACATGTGGGTTGTGCAAACAATCGAGTCACAATCAACGGTCTTGTAAGAATAGAAATCAAGTTCAGTGAAAGATGTAAAGTAACTCAATTTTTTTTGTTTTGTAAGACAATTTGCCTGTCATGTTTGTAGTTTATTTGTATAAGACTTATGTACGAATGTGTAATTCTTTAATTATAAAAGACTTGTATACCTTATTTAAGTAAATGAGACATCATTCTTGTACATGGTTTTTTTGTTCATTGTCGTTGTAATAAGTACTTGCATAAATGACTATGATACTATTTTTTCAATGTTTTTTGTTAATAATTATACTGTCTTTGTGTTATATGTTATAGATATAGCGTTTAGAGGGTTTTAGGATGCAAATCCTTCATATCCATTTGTATTAGTATTACAGGATAGACACAAGTCGTACTTAGTAGATACAGAGCAGATATGTATTTTATTAATTATCAAATCCTATTACATATTGTAACATGTAATTTGCATATAATCAATTATAAAATTGGTTTTGCCGTTGCCCTTAATTCGGGAAGTACTCCACCTCGATAAGCGGATAAAAGCCTTCGATGGTATGTCGAGGATGGATCTACGTATTCGATCCATACCACAGTTTCTTGCGGGATTTTATGTATATCTTAGTTTGATGCATCATGATCGATTAGCTACTTATCGCTAATGTAAATCGAATGACGGTCAAAAACATCTGGCGTTTCGTTACTGTCGGAGAAAGATGGCGATCACATTCTGAGGATGTTGCGCTATCATCCTTAGGCTTCGACGGACCGACCAATCCTTCGAGACATGTGTGTTCAATGTAATGATTGTGGGGAGGCTGCCGGTGTTACCCCACCCCGCGATCTTTGTCAAGGATCCTCACATCTCCATATGGTGGAGTCGCTGTTCAAGACAGCGACTATTGAAGTTTTAAAAATGGTAAAGTCAAATGCGTTAATGTATAATGACGATTAATTCAAAATCACGATGAAGCGTATTCGGGCGGCATTTGCCAAGCCATCGCGAAGTAGTGCACGGTACCATTGCTGTGCAATAGTTTGATTTCAAAACTAATTTCGTTTTTTTGTTTGTTTTTTTTTTTTTAGTATTTTAATCCAAAACTTGAGAAAATCGGTGGGTGCATTGTTTTTGAGAAATTCTATTTCACAGCCACAATTATTTTATACATCTGTTACATCATCATCCCCTTCTGCATGTTTACTGCAATCTACTGTGGGGTGCGAGAGGCGAATGGGGTGTAAATAGAATTGCTCATCATTTTTTCTCTTTTTCTCGCTCGTTTTCTTTCCGGCAGAACAGCCCCCACCTATCTCCCAAACCTCCTGTGCCTCGGATCATTGGCGATTCTCTCTCTCTCGCTGGTTTAATTTTTCTCACTTTTTCGCTTTGATTTGTTTTCTTTGTCTTGATATTCTTCGTAAATGACGAAGCTTAAATCAATTCCAAAGGCTTTGATCTTTTTAGTGTTGGCATTGGTAATCATAAAATTGTTTCTAGATTTATTGTAATTTTATAGTTTGTGATTTTGTTGGATGTGGCGGTGATAGGATCCTTTCTCTCTGATCCTCTTCTTCAAGCAAGATGTCTAATTGCTTGATGAGCAATGCATTTTACTTTTTTTTGTTTGGTTTTCTTATGGCATGCTATTTCACGATATGTGCATTAGTATCGAGCATTGGAGATTTAAGCTATCTGCGTTTGATCTACAATTGCATGGTTGAAATTGTCAAGTAATCTGGTATTTATCCCTTTGTAATTAGGTTTTCTGCAATTTCTGGTTCCTTATTTTGTCAAAATTCAGATGCCCCGTGGTTCCTTACCTGCTGTGAGTCTCACAATACCAAAACGTTCTGTATTAGTTGGGAAGTAAAAACACGATATAGTGATTTACATTTGTTAGCTTGAGAGAAATCCACACTTTGAGATTTTAAAGTATTGTCCATATAATATCATTTGTAAATCATTATCTTAAGGTGCTCAACAATTTCTTTGTCAAACTCTTAATTATTTCATTGTCACATGGCAAATTGAGGTACAATATATTTCTCTCTTTCTTTTGGATAGGAAAATTGGACAACATATATCAATGACTGCCTAAATCCATGTACAAGGGAAGTACACAAAGAAGCTAAAGGCATCTAAAACAATCCTTTAAGCTAGCCCTTTGGATATACTGAAAAAATCAATTATGGATCAGAGCTACAAACCAACATTAGAAAAGAGGCCGCATGTTGTTAAGATATTTTCAACATCACTTCACAGACTTTCCACTCTATCAAATCAAAGTACATTTAAAATTTTATGCAATCTTATATCTTCACATGTTTGATTAATCAGGACTAAGGTATGGAAATGTCATATATTTTATTTTTATCTTCACATATGGGCTGAAATTTTTTCCCTAACTGTTTGTTTAGCTGAACAAAGTCACATATCCCAACTTGTTATCTATAGCCTATTGTTATTTCTGCTCTCAAGATTTAGCCTTGTCTAGAGTCACGTCTTTACTCCAGTACTTTGGTTAATGTTCTTGTTTCATCAATGTCTTGTCATCACGGCACCTTGAGGAAAGCCTAACTGGAATATAATATGGGTGGAATTCACCTAAATGTAGTATTTTTCCCCCTTAATTTTTCATGATATTTATGAATCCAGCAGCAACTCATTTGCGACCCTTATTCTTGATAGTTTAAGTTGCTTTTTTTATTTTTTTTATTTTTTTTTATTTTTTATTTTGTGTGCATTGACATTTTCTGAGCTAGTAAGGTTCTAAATTTTGTGTCTGCATAGATGCCAGTTGCAAGACTCAAGGATTCTAGCACTTCAGATGCAATGAAGTCAGAAGATGGAAATGATTCCCTGGACAGTTTAATCAATCAAGCAATAGGAAAAGAGCCTTTTCTTTCTTTTTCAAGGCTGGGGAAAGTCCAGTACAGTGGATCCAATTACTCCGTGCTTTAGATGAGCCAGGTACTTGCAAATTGTTTAATAGTTAAATTAACAATTCCTAAAAACGTGATCATTATCTATAGCATATTAATGCTCTCAGTTCCATGGTTGAGTTGAGCCTAATGGAGTTAAGAAATCTGTACACCATTTAAAAAGTGGTGGGCTGCCTTTGAAGGGAACAAAGAATATACCTGAACATATGGACCACTCAAAATCTATGAGACTGTGGTTGCCTATGCTCAGGTTGCTGCTATGGCCAATGTGAGAAATGCATGTCCTATGTTGTAAACTAGTGTTTGAGTTGTTTGAGTAGTTGCTACCAATACATACGTTTTCTGATGCAGAATGCGTATTTTGATTCTTTAGTTATCTTATGGCAGATCTTCAGGGGTTGCCATTGCTACCTCCAGTTGAAGATACAAATGCAGAAATGCAAGAAGTGTCCCAAAGAATTTTGTTCACCAATTAATTACTGAAGACATATATGTGTCCATCATCGGTATTTGAACATTGATAAGGTTTGTTTATTGTCTTGTGATTATGATTTTGTGTTAATTTCTCCCACTTCTTTTGATGTTTTTTGAAAGATTTCTACTTTATCTTCATTTAAGTTTATTTGTTTCCTTATTTTGACTGAATTTTTGGTTTGCTTCATTTCATTTGTTGTTTTTAACGTAGTTATTAATGTCTCAACTGTCTGATGTTAGTTTACATTTCGTAGGATTCAACTAAAACTAGGGAGTTATTAGGAGCATTTTGGGACAAGGTAATACTTTCTTTTATTTTTGAGTGAAGCATCATGTTCATTGATCCGTGTTTATTGCAGCTCTCTGTGGATGAGATTAAGGAAGTTGTATCATTTAAAAATGTTTCACTGGAGGTAATAACTGGGTAACTTTTAGCCATATATATTCATGCCCTGTTCTATAAATGTGCATCATCAAACGCCTTGAAATTACTGGAAAGTACTAAGAAAAGGGGAAAATTGTGAAGGAAAATGATTTTCTTGTGTTCGGTTTTGCCATGAAAAGTAGGAAAGAAAATCAAATAGAATAAAAACTCAATATAGAAATTTTATACTTTCAAATTATTTGATCTTTATGAAAAAGGTAAAATTAGATAGAAGAATCAGTTTACAATAGTATACAAATATAATTTATTAACCTGGATCTATTTTCAATTTGCCAGTTTTCCTCTTGAACTTGATTTTCCTTTCCTCATGTTTCCCTCAAATTTTTAGGAACCAAACATAACCTTAAGGTTGGCTTTATGGATAAGCATCCATCCCCTAACCGTTCATATCAGCTGCATGAAACTACCAACTTATCATTTTCTAACAGTTTCCATTTTTATATTTCACATTTTTTTAGACAATGTATGTAATGTATGTTTTGTAGTTGACAATAACTTGCTTAGGAAGTTTCTGGGTCTTCAATAGTGGGGAGCATTGGTATCATTGTCCAGAAGCCAAGTTTTCTTCTCTTCCACAGAAGTGTATTTTAGGGCTGGCTCTGCCCTTTTGGTAAGGGCACATTTATTTATGTATTTTTTCCCATCATTAAACTCTCATATTATGGGTTTCATTTATCCTCTCTCTCTTTTAATGGATGTTGGAGACGTATCAATTCATTGCAGGATATTGTCCAATCCATAGACACCAGGTTCCCAATGTCGTCCCATGATTTATTTCGTATCCTTGATGATGCAAGTGAAAAAACATTTTTATGTGCTGGTACTGCTGAATCAATGCAAAAATTTGTTTTTGATGGGGAAGCTAGGAAGATTGGTTTGGAGATGGAAAACCTAGTTGCTTGCACCTGCTTCCTGGTAGGACAGAAACTGGTATTCTTTTTTACCTTTTCTTTCTCTTAAAGTTGGGGCATTCTATGATTTCATATGAGCAAGGAAATTGATTAATAACTTGCCAAGGATGGAGCATAACCTTAGTAAAACATATCCCCTAGGAAACAAAAGGAAAGAAAAAAGAATCTTGATGAAAACCAAACCATCTGATCCTAGAATAATACCTGTTAATGAAATCTAAAAGGGTTCTTCTATTCATCAAATTTCCCACAGATTATGCATACTATTTGTATGGTTGCAGTATCTACAATTTTTATATTTTCCACGTCATAGCATGATAAGGAGACCTGTGCATATAGGAACCTCCAATGATCCTGCTTATTCTAGAATGCTCAACAGTAATTTGTTAATTAGGTTGCCCTTGAGGCTTGGTTGAAGTGGCAAGAGGGCTGAGGATGGAGGTTCCATGTTTGTTTTCCATATGACAGACAAAAAAAAAAACAAAAAGGGATTTGAGGAAGCATTACCTGAAAGAAAGAAGTGTATTTATTTGCTCTAGGTTAAAGCATGGGTTGCTGACAAGGATGCTGGAGCTTTGAGGTGCCAAAGCTTGCTTGTCGAAGAGGAAGAAGCTGCTAAAGAAGGTACATTACCAATTGGTTGTACATTTCCAGTGATTTGTTTCTTCTTTCTCCCATCATATCTAGCTGTGAAATTCTTGTGCACTTGTTAGATTTTATATTTCCTTCTTGCACTCTATATACAAGTAACTCCTACTACACAGCATGGTAAATTTATTTGTTTCGATATCATGTTTGCAGATTTCTTTTTGTCTTTCTTTTTTTTTAAAAAAATATTGGTCCAGATGGAAGGAAAGTAGAATATTTTTCAGGTGGAGTGTTTTGTAGTTTTTTACAGATGATAGAGCTATCAGCTAAGATGTTTGTTTACCCCTATCGTGTACATGGATTTGGGCTTCAAAGTAGTTAACTGATAATGTTCTTTTTCTTGCCAAGAAACTCTTTTTAGTTCGTTTTTTTTTTTTTCAGATGACAATGTATAGTAGAAAGAAATGTTAGAATATGGTTGAATGTTGACCACCATTTACTCCTAAAGAATAGGGAAAGTGTTGCTTGAGAAATCCAGGCTTCCTGTAGAACCTAAGTTTTGCATGGAAACAAAATCCATGTTCTTGTCCTTAATTATTTCCTGAAATGTTTGTAGGCAAGCGGGGCTGTTGAAAGGAGGAGGCAGAAAAAACAACAGAAAGAAAAGGTGGAAACAAATGGTGAGAAGACACAGTAAGGAGGACGAGGACATCGCCAATAAGCCATAATATAAGGCTGCCTACTGCAGAAATTTCCAGTCCTGTGACTACAACCGATAATGAGACAGCCACACAATCAAATGCATTTTCTCCATCTGTTCAACCTGTAGTACTTTTAAACGCTGAAAAAGACTTATTAAATTGGATCTTTGATGATTTAGTTCTTTCTTTCTATTTGAGGTTGTGATGAATTGATAATGATAGATTGTTACTAAATTCATTGGCGACTCACCAAGCTTGTATCTAAGTGGGAAACTTATTGGTGTTAGAATTATGTAATTTTGTTATGAACCTTTGATATCACAGCCTTCTAGTTCTAAGTTCTAACTGGAGGACACATCGTTCTCGTAGTTATTTAATGTTTTTTTAGAAGCCCAAATGAAGGCCTTAGTAGATGACTGCATGAATTTGGGAATGAACTCAGCAGAAGAAGAAAAATGCTAATTTAAGGTTGAGTCTGTATTTATTAGTTATAACACTTAACACCCTGGCATCGGCTTTGATATGCATCAGTCATATTAATTTCAATTTAGGTGTTATTGCGTTTATAACAAATTGATTGGTGCAGTTCGTGAGATTTTATCATTTCTACTTTTGACTTACTAGTACAGGCTTTTTTTAATAGAACCTGTCCCTACATGTTAGAGGCTTATTGCACCTTACTTCAATAATACCGTTATTCTTGGATCATGAAAGGAAGTCAGTCTTGGTTGGACCAACAACTTTGGCTTTGGCTTTCGGCCTAAGCTTAGTCTTGTGGGGATTGAGTTGAGAGGACCCAGAAGTCTTAAGCCCACGAAAAATTGCCTCTCCTTCCTCAACCAATCGATGCAAGTCTACCCTCTACCACCCATCATGATTGTATCTATGACGCTCCAAATCCGGGGTTTTGTTGGCCAATGTCCCATTTCGTTAATTCTATAGATTTGGATGACCTAGATACCACTGCTATTATGTTCCATTGCTCGGGATCAAATATTTTTAAATAATAAATAGGAGTAAAATGCTCGCTTTGTTCGAGGCTCTGCACGGCTTATCTCTTGTATAACAGTATAATCGTAACTCATCATGGTCTCAACAAAGTAGTATTGACCACATAAGTCCATATGTTATATTCCCAATATACATCCCTTTCTGGGACATTCATTCATTCCATCCCAAATAAATAAGCAGTGTAAAATTACGATCTATAAGAGTCCGATCACGGCTCCTTTACCATAATTATATACTCGACTATTTAGACAATAGTACCAAAAGAATTTAGTTACAATTCTTTTATACAAAATACTTTTTACAAAGGTAATATCAAGGTCACACATCGCCTCCTTCATAATTACGGTCTCGTGGAGAAATTAAGTCTCTCCTATTACACCCTATGCCGAAAGGGGTCGTAACGAGGTGGCGTGCACAGTAAGAAAATTCTCCTACGAGACTCACTACACTTAAATGCACATGCAATGGCATACACGTAAATCACATTTCATACAGGAAAATACAATCTTATATGAAATATTTAAGTATCGTAAGTGAAATGAGGCTCATAAATACATAACGAGTCATTAACTCCTCGCGTCTGAATGCCAAGTGTAGAAAAATCGATCATTAGTGTTTCACGATGACTTAACCAACAGAATAAATACTCAATATTGTTTAATTCCATCAAATCACGTGTGTTTTTGTGGGTAGCGAATTTCTGGGTTAGCTTTGCACACGCCGAGCACTTTCAGAACTTTGTAGTTTGGTCATATGTCGCAGAATAGAATTTTGGTCTTTCGTGGCAGAGGATCTACCCCATCTTGGCGCGAAACACGAAATTTATTATTATTATTTTATCGCTAGTGAGTCTCAATTTGGGCGTGGTTCCGTTTCGATCTATTCTGCGATTCGCTGAGAATGGTGAATAATAATACCATGCACGCACCTGAATAACCGCGATGTCGTGCATATGAAGTAATTCATGTCATTTAAATGAATAACATATTACTTACCAAAATGAGAACTACACATGTAATATATTGACACATAGGATAATTATATTTTCTATATATAATTTACATCAATAAATCAAATTCGTGTCGATAATATTAAGCATGCATTAATATCAGTTTTCACACAACAACATGTTATTGAATTTTGCAATAACACCTCAAAAAACAGCACCATAGTCCAGAAAATTGATTCAGAACTACGAAAATAGTCCCAAAATCATGTCAGGCGCGTAAATAATCCCAAAAATTCGGGTCAATTTGTTCAAAAGCAGGTCTTGAGTCAATCAGTTATTAAGAAAGTGCTGTCCTGAAACGTCCAAAATTATGTCTAGGCATCGAAATAGTCCTGAAAATTCTAACACTCATCCCCAAGATTTTGAGACTGGAATTTACGACCTCTCACGACCTCGAAGAAAACTCGAAGTCATTAAATAGCTGAAATTTAGAAATAGATAGTAGTCTCTTATCGTAGAGTTTGTGAACAGATTTTTGGTACCAGCATGTAACTCTCAATACGCTAGACCAGACTTTACTTTTGCTTTAATAAAAACACAATCCGTTCGTAAATCTTAAAAAGAGTGAAAACCTTTTTCGCTCTTATCTCTCTCTTATCTTTCGTTATATATTTCTCTTTCTCGCACTATCTTTTCACTTCTTCACTTTTCTTATCCACCCGCACTTTCGTTTACTCCTATCTTTTTCTCTTTTCTTTCTTCTAATTTTCCTTTATTTTCTCTTTTCTCTTTCTCTTTTTCTCATCACCCATATTGATCAAGTGGAAAGCACGCCGCATTACCAGCGTGTCGATTCTACCGATTTTGCGATTTTCTTGATTTTAACATGCATTCTTATTTGACACTTGAACCATGGGAGCTATTCACGCAAGTGATCCACAGCAGTGTGTGTGGTCACTGGGAGTATCGTGTGGCGTCAGCATGATCGTGTCGTAATCTTTTGACGTTCGGTCACATCGAAAAAACGTGAAATTAGGTGTTGGAATCTGATAAGACCCAATGGATATTAGATTTGCAGGGCGAATTTAACGATGTCTGTTTAGTGTCGAGGATTAAAATTTTCGTTTCGATCAGAATTACTATTCACATTTTCAAAAAAAATTAAATTTTTCCCAGTTTTACTGTAACAAACCGCTTCAATGTCTGCAACTCCAATTCAAAGTCTCAGAACTTATAATCAGAGAGTTGTGGACTCAATTCTTCCAAGACTAGTAAATAATAATAGAGTCTGAATGAGGGGGCACGCTAGTTACCAAGTCAGTAGTACCTGTTTCCTGTCAGATTAAGGCTTACCCAAAGTGAAAAGGAGAAAAAAAAAACACACATATCACTGATACCGCCCCGGTTCATGGTGCAATTGGGAAAATTGTACAAGGGCTTTTAGTTTATTAGTGTAAAATTGAGACGTAACTTCAAAAGTCTGCAGTAGTTATTAAAAATACTTGGTCACTTTGAGATTTTAGATCAATTGTGTTATGAATTAGGGGTCTGGCACGTTAGTCACCAACAAGTCAGTACTTGTTTCCTGTCAGATTAAGGCTTACCCAAAGTGAAAAGGAGAAAAAAAAACACACATATCACTGATACCGCCCCGGTTCATGGTGCAATTGGGAAAATTTTACTAGGGGCTTTGTGGAGGTGTGTAGCTTCAAAAGTCTGCAGTAGTTATTGGAACGACTTGGTCACCGTGAGATTTTAGATCAATTGTCTTAGAAAGCAGGCGAGGTGCGAGGCGAGGACCGCCAGCTAACTCAAAAAAGGAGTACTGAAGTGTTTTAACAGAGCCACGCCAGCTCGGACGCATGCATTGTTGAGTCATGGGCGACCCCGCCTGGATTATGACTCCAAAAACTATTCCTTTCTTCTAGAATTTACTTATTAGTTAGTTAAATGCACGTCATTTTATTTATTTTAATAGTCAGCTTTATTTATAATATAAGTACTATCTTACTCCCTTTATTAATGTCTTTTGAAATATTTAATGCACGATGAACTTTTTGTATATATATTTTAAAATCGATGGACTTGAATCGGACTACGCCCGTCATTGTATTCAGGTGTCGTCGATGACCTTTCTAGTTCTAGTTTAATCATATTCGACTATTGGTTCTATCCTTAAACCGTGATCCGATAATTTTTTTAATTCAGTCACCAGTCCGATTTTTAAAATGTCGGTTTCCGCTTAGACTCGAATCTAAGGCCCTTCCATTTCTAGATATCCTATATTTTGAAACTTTGAATGCTTTATCAATTGAGTTAAACATGTGGATGTCTTGTACATACTTATTTTCCCATAAATTGGAGTTTATGATTGCACGAAACTTCACGTTAATTCTAAGACAGACTCTGCGAGATTTAAATTTTCTTAATTGAATAAAACGTGAAAGGCCAGCTTAGTAGGTCAGTCCTCACTCCAAGGACCAGGCAGAGTCACCTCAATTTTTCCCAAAATGGGTTTCCTGATCAGAGAAACTAGATCATCTACTTGGAAATTAACATTCCGGTGGTTGAATTTGACGTTTCAAAATCGATTTGCGTGAAGATTGAACTGGGGAGATTAGATTGATCATAATTGTAATTAGTGTCATCAGGATCCTAGAATATATTTTTCCAACATGCATGCCCACATGGTTTGTATTTTATTCCTTAACACGTACGCTACACTGCCTAATCGCTGTTTCATACTGCCAACTTAAGGTTTGTCATTAAGATTATCACAAAATACTTATAAAAGAAAGTGACACCGTAGATGATTATGTTTACTTAGAAGACGTTTGTTTTTTTTAATTAGTGTTGAAATTTTTTTTTTTACCTTAATATTGAATAGTACTTAATAATATTAAGTATTAATTTGTTTATTTTTTTAACATTGGATAGTGAATAGGGATGAGAACATGTGAGTTATTTTGGGTTCCTGCTCCGTTCTGTCCTTAATGGGACGGATTTTGTTTAATTGTAATCGGATTTTTAACATGTTTTTTCTCAAACCCGAAACGGGTTCAGGGCGTGTTCATGTATTGTTATTTTAAGATACAGGCTGCCTAGATTATATTTTAAAAATATTTTTTATTATTTTTAATTTTATAACTAATATAAATAATTATTATTATTATAATGTTTTTAAACAATGACCAATTTATAAAATGCATAAAAATTTATTTTTATGAAATATATTAATTTTAATATAATTAAATAAATAAAATATCTTAGGCAGTTTTGAATTTTTTCATCAAATCCCAATCGGAGTCTACCAACAACTTTTAAATGAAACAAGTTTGGGGATTGAAAAATATAAACGGTTTGAGATAGGATGGAGTTACCGTCAAGACCCCAAATTACCGTGCTGGTGGAAGCTACCACTTATAAACATTGGAAAATGATAGAGTTTTCTTGTTTTTTATGTGAGATATGGCTTTTTTTTGAGAAAAAAATCAAAGATTTTTATTTTTTCTATTCATAACTTTTTTTTAGAAATTTTAACAATAAGTTGTGGAAAAATTAAAAAAGAAATAATTTTCAATAAGAAGTCAAAAAAATAAACAAATTCTTAATTTAATAATCAATCTTTAGAAGTCAAAACTCTTTCACTTCTTCTAGTTCTTTGGGAAAGTCAAGCTCAACAAGTTAACAGGGAGAGTGGATTCTGAGCCTTCATAATTCTTTGAGAGACAAAATTCATCAATTTGTTCGTGGTCTTATACTCTGTTACCATTGAATACATTGAATAGTACTATAAACATGGATGTTAAATGAGAAGCACACAAATTAAGACTTTGTGGGAGTGCTGTGATGGAATTAGTTCACTTCCATGAAGTTTCAACAGCATGTAACTAAAACGCCATTCCATTGGATTAATTTCAATTCTTAAAAATATTTTCACAACTGAATCATGCATTAATTAGTGTTTCAATGACAAGATAGTACTTTAAATTGTCATGGAAAAACAAATCTTTGACGATAATTAATTGTTGGATAGCATATCACTATGCCTTTCAATAAATGATGAATATGTTTCAATCAAGCCTTTAACAAGTTTTTGATGGATCCATTATATCTAACTCATATAATAGAATATTTAACATTTCAAAAAAATAGGACAGAGAAAAAAAAGAAGTCCCAAGTTTGAGTCCCACTTAATGACAGGTAATTATCCTACAGCTAAAACCTTGAGTTGTCAGAGAAAGTGTTAATTTTATGGTGCCTCAAGAGCATGCATGAAATTGATTTGCTGATGTTAACTTGTTGTCATCATTATCATGTAAATCATTTGGATGATCAAAACACTTTGAGATAATGTAGATGGGAGAAATGTTTAACCAACCAAACAATAAACAATAAGAATATGACCAAGTCTTCTTCATGTGAAAGATATTGCTCGTGGCAAAGATGACAACCATAAAGATAGAGAGGAATGGAGGCGGAAATGGAGGCGGAAAGAGAAGGGAATAGGAAATAGGAAATGGGAAATGGGAAACCAGCAAGTTGTCAAACCAGTTAAAACAAGTTGACCGGCGTTCGGTTCAAACAAGTTGTCAAACCAGCAGAGACTTTACCTTATTTTCTATATAAATAGCAAACTCCCCCCTCAATGGGTGGAGACACGGCTTAAGCCTTTTTCTCTTTTCATTTTTTTAATCATCGTCCGGTCTTGGAATCTCTGACCAACGATACCTTCCACAGTTCTCCTGTATAAAATCAAATAAATATGTCAAATCCAAAATAATCCCAGCATCCAGGATTATTGAAGTATAGTCTAGAGGCTTTACGATTTCTTAATCGACATTGCATTCTGCAGCCAAACCAAAGACCACAAGATGCTGGGGTCAGATGATAATTCCGATACGAGAGCGCCCACAGTGACCGAGCTTCCCTACAGTGGCTCTCTCGGTGGACCTCCCAACAAGAGGAAGTCTGTATGAAAAGGTACCAGATTCAATCTTCCTCCAGAAACCTTTAAAGAGCAGCAGCAGCGTGTCACCGTGCTGATGATGACCTGCACGATGGAGATCACTCTCGACATTCTTATTTGACTCCATTTGCTGTTCACAGCGTACGGACTGCAGGGGAGAAGGGGAGGATCCAGAGCTGGCTCTGCTGGCCAAGACCCTCGAGAAGAGTCCTCCGTGGTTACGTCCGTCTTCCGGAACACCTCATCTAGAATCAAACGGGTCTCTCAGGAGCTCAAACCGTTTTGCTTCTTTTCAAGGCGGCCGTCAGTGGGCCTTTGATCGGACGAAATCAAACATCACTCGGCAGCCATACGAAGGGCTCAGTTCATCACCGCCAAGGCCGGCGGCGCCTCCGGGTGGTCCACCGTTGAGAAGCGGTTCGATGACCTCACGGCTTCACCAACGGCCTTCTGCACTTCTCCTTGTTCTGCGAATGCATTGGTACTTGATTGAACTTGCTCAAACATCCTTTTTTTGTCTTTTTTTTTTGGATTTTATCGTGATCAAATTGTCATTTTAAATACAGGGATGAAGGACTCCAAGGAATTCGCCGGCGAGCTGTTCCATGCACTTGCCCGGAGGCATAATATAACGGGAGATTCCATTGATAAAACACAGCTCAAAGCATTCTGGGAGCAGATCTCCGACCAGGGTTTCGACTCCCGCCTCCAGACTTTCTTTGACATGTAATCATTTGTTAATTAATCCTTAACTATGAATCAATTGATCAACAATTTTCCAGTCTCTAACATTGGTGATAATGCAGGGTGGATAAAAACGCCGATGGTAGAATCACAGAAGAAAAGTCATGAGTGCATGTTATTATGATACTAATGTTTTAAATTAAGTTGAAAAGATCAATGCAATACTTTTCCGGCCGAAATGATCTTTATTTACGGACGGCGAAATTCAGCAACCGACTCAAACCACCATGGATGAGTTTATCTTCCCCACGTAATTTGAGGACTAAATTAACATATGATTGTTAATATTTTGTAGATTATCTGTCTCCAGTGCTGCACCTTAACAACCTCACTAGTATTCAGAAACAAGCAAATGAGTATGCAGCATTGATCATGGAAGAACTGGACCCAGATAATGCCGGATACATCATGGTACTGTGTGACATTTTAAAAAAAAAAAAAAAAATCTAATCCTATGCATACTCATCACTCTCATCTTGCGTGGCTCTTTATTCAGGGAATGAATAAACAGGTTCAGAACCTAGAAATGCTATTGTTGCAAACTTTCGTCAATCAGTCGGCATGGGAGACAGTCGAATTCTGAGCCAAATGCTAAGCCAGAAGCTGAAGCCATCACAGGAGAACAACCCATTAAGAAGATGGTACCAGAATGCCAAGTATTTCGTCATGGATAACTGGCAGCGGCTCTGGGTTATGATGTTATGGCTTGGAATCCTGGCTGGCCTCTTCGCATGGAAGTTCGTTGAGTATCGCCATAAGTCGGCTTTCCAGGTGATGGGATATTGCGTCTGCACTGCAAAAGGAGCCGCCGAGACTCTCAAGTTCAACATGGCAATAATTCTACTTCCGGTCTGCCGGAACACTATTACCTGGCTCAGAAACAAGACCAAATTAGGCCTCGCTGTTCCCTTCGACGACAATCTAAATTTCCACAAGGTGGGCGCCTGGAACACTATTCTCTTTTATTAGATTTTTCAATTTTTTGGTTTCATTATTTGTTTTGACGATTTACCTTCATATATGCTCTATAATTCTCAGGTAATTGCAGTTGCAATTGCTATAGGGGTAGCACTACATGGTGGTGCTCATCTAACATGCGATTTCCCTAGACTTCTTCACGCCACAGAAGAGGAGTACAAACCTATGGAACCTTATTTTGGGAAAGAGCAGCCTCCCAACTACTGGTGGTTTTTGAAAGGAGTGGAAGGAGTGACTGGTATTATAATGGTGGTCTTGATGGCAATTGCTTTCACACTAGCAACCCCTTGGTTTAGGCGGAATAAGCTGAATCTCCCTGTAACTCTCAAAAAACTCACTGGATTCAATGCTTTCTGGTATTCACACCATCTTTTTGTCATCGTCTACACTCTCCTTATCGTCCACGGCATCTACCTTTACCTTACCAAAGAATGGTACAAGAAGACGGTGAGAATCTTATTTCCTCTTTCATCTTATTCGTCTCTTTTTTTTCTTTTTTATTGTTCTTAATTATATATTTTAACACTGATTGTTCAATATCTTGATGGCAGACATGGATGTACATTGCAGTTCCGGTGGCCCTCTATGCCTGTGAAAGGCTGATTAGAGCTTGCAGATCAAGCATTAAGCCTGTTAAGATTCTAAAGGTAGTTTGATCATACCTTTTATTGTAAACATTTTTTCATAGTCTAAGTATATTTGGATTATTTCTGATATATCGACATTGTGGGTATTGTTTAGGTTGCTGTTTATCCCGGAAATGTTTGACGTGCACATGACAAAGCCCAGGGTTCAAATACAAAAAGTAAGACGGTATGTTTGTCAACTGCTCGGCTGTTTCTCCCTTCGAATGGTAAGAATAATACATTCAAATTTAGTAAGTCATAGTAAATATATGTACATATATAGACATTTACAGAAGAAACTAAACAAAGATGGTATGTATGAACAGGCACCCATTTTCTATAACTGCAGCGCCTGGAGATGACTATGTTAGTGTTCACATTCAGACCCTCGGAGACTGGACGACAATAAACTGTATTCTCAGAGGTCTGCAGCCTCCGACCGGTGGGAAAAGTGGGCTGCTCAAGAGCCGATTGCGGCGCAGAAGACGGTCTAAGTAAGATGCTTAGCCTCACTTAGGGTGACAATGAATCATGGATTTTTCAAATTTGATTCTTACGGTCTAATTCGGATGAAAATTGATCATGAACAGCTTTCCGAAGATCTTGATAGACGGTCCATACGGAGCACCAGCACAAGACTACAAGAAATACGAAGTGGTCTTGCTGGTTGGGCTGGGAATAGGCGCCACCCCCATGATCAGCATAGTCAAGGACATCATCACCAACATCAAGGCCAAGGAGGAAGACAAAGACAACGAGAACGACATAGAAATAAGAGTCGAGTCCACCCCAGATGATCATGACAATGGAAACAACAGGAAGAAAAAGAACAAGAAGGCTTTCACGACAGAGACCTCTACTATTAGAATAATAGATAGGTTATTCAAGTGAATTAAGGATAATAGACGAGTGCAGAGATGGACGAGAAAGAATGTTATAGAGCTCCATAACTACTGCACTAGCGTGTTTGAGGGAAGGAGACGCAAGGTCTGCTCTCTTAACAATACTTCAGTCTCTCCACCAATACCAAGAACAGGGTCAGCAGTGGTTTCGGGAACTCGTGTGAAATCCACTTTGCCAAACCTAACTGAAACAAGTATTCAAGAAGATCGCTATCCAGCATCCACATAGTCGAGTCGGTAAGTTATAACATCTTTACCTACAAAATACAAGTTTAATTACGTGACAGACTTAAAAAAGTTTCTTCCATATGAAAACGGAAGCTATATATGAACCAATGAATAAGTAATTGACACTCTTTTAAAAAATGGGCTACTTTTTCGGTTCAATAATCACAATATGTAATTGATCATGAGTATACTTTTGATTGACGCAGGCGTTTTCTACTGTGGAGCACCAGCACTGACCAAGGATCTACAGCGACTAAAGCAGGATTTCTCCACAAAACCACCACCAAGTTCGATTTTCACAAAGAGAACTTTTAGACAAATGAGGTGATCATGGATGGTGGTGGAAACATGATCACCACTCGCCATTTTCTAACATTTGTAGTGAACATTTTTTCCTTCTTTTTGTTTTTAGTTTTTTGTTTTTTGGGGGTTCTCTTTTTTCCCACCTCAAAACCAGTGGATTCCAACTCATATGCCTTTTCAATGAAGAGTGACATCTTTATGGAGTCGCATTCTCCCGCGCGTTATTAGTACTTAGTAGTTAGTACAGATGGAACCAATTGTTGGTTGCTTTAATTCACATGTACGTTGGAAATAGAAATATAAATTCAATTTACAATAAATATATATACCTTTCTTGAAACATTGATGGCGATATTATGTTTAAAGATAGGTTCAGAACAATGACTTTTTTTTGACCCAAAAAAAAGTAAAATAAATAAATAATGAATGCCCTTACGTACCTTACTAGTTCAAATAGATATATGATTTTGTAAACCTCTTTGGGTAAAGAAAGAATGGGTCAGCAATATAAAAAAGGTGACGAACATTTAATAAATTACAACTAGTTTGAGGAAGTCAGATTGAAACTTCTTAGAAAATGTTGCAGTGACGGGCATATGATCTGGGTTCATCCAAGGCTGGAAAAAGTTGAAAATTTCTCGAGTGTCTCACACGTCAGTCAGAGATAGAGTTGCCAAACCCCAACTTATAATGAAGAGCCTTTTTCGCCAGAGTTGACTATCTCTCCATTAATCTCCCTGCGACTGGATATGGGTAGGGACCACTGCCATCCTTTCTATTTTTTTTAAAGAGATATTTAATTGATTCAGTAATACATTATATCTGTACATACAAACTAAAATACTAAAAATATTAAAGGTTAACACAATATATGCCTAGATTAATAACAAAAATAAATGGTTCAAAGTCTATATAATTGATAATCCTAAAATATCTAGAATATCTAAGTTTCTAAATCTAATAAAGTATAATAACAAATAAATATTTGATATGACTATTCTCTGTTTGATTAAAACAATTGCGTCATCTTAATCATTCACATAAGTATCAATAAACAATCAAACATTATATGATGATATAACCATAAACTGTAATAAATCGACAACTAAAACATTAAAAAAAAACAAAGAAAAATAAAATGAAATCTTAGGTTAGATACCATTTTATTAAGAGAGAAGTCTTGCATCTATTGCTTACACTATTATTTCAAAGTTTCCCAACTGTGGGGCCGACCATAATTGCAAAACCAGTATATCAGAATTTGAAATATATCTGTAGGTGGGGGGAGGGGCCTGGAATTGATCGACATTGTGGAAAAACAATGAATGCAACCTTCATAAAAGAGAGGCTGTACCAGTGGGGGAGTAGGCCAAAGCCAAAGACAACCCTCAATTTTTGTGAGTGGAAGGTGAGATCAACACCATTAATTCCAGAAACATAAAAGTCATTCGAGTAATCATACTGCTATAACCATTAACCAAAAAGTCCACTTAAATTATCTGCCAGATTGCGTTATAAACATATATTTTTAATGTTCACGATTCATTACTAGTTCATACTTCATACTCCTTTCCTTTATCATCATAGGTAGTGGATATATGTATAGATTATAGTGGAGTCGGGTGGGGTGGGGTTCCCTTCCTACCAAAATGCCCACATGTTAGAAGATTCTTATGGTTGAAAAACCATATATCCTTTTTCCTCCTTCCATTATTGCTAGTCCCATTCCCATACTATCCCATTTCAGTTACATCACTATGACACCATCAGCTTAGGCCCTTCAAATTTTGATTTTCGTCACTATGACACCATCAGATTAGGCCGGTCAATATTTACCGATCAATATCACACGAATTCGACATGATTTTTACAAGTTTAAGTTGAATATAAATCATATTTTGATCAAATTTCTATTGACCCACATAACCCATTTAATAAACGAATTATATTCGTATCAATCCACGTAACATGAATTTAACTTCTTTAATTATTATGTTAATTGAAATTGAAAAAATTAATATTAAAATCTTAAATTTTTATGACTTTAATGTTGTATTTTAATTTTATGGATTAGTATTAATCAATTATTAAGATTTGTTTATTGGATTATTAAATAATATCTAATATATTATTATATTATGTAACTGGAGTATAAGATTTAATCACTAATACAGAATCGACAGATTACATTTCCATGGTTCACCGAATCCATCCAATGAGCACCTATTTATGAGATAATCCCTACCTCATCCGATACGAAATTTCTCCGACTTCCCCATCCAAACGAGACAGCTTCGATTTCCGGCATATCGATGCAGATCGCCATCTTCTCTCTCTCTCGCTTTCAACACAGCCCATTTTCTCTGAGAAACTATGGATCCTACTTTGCCGTCAGTACATTGGCCAGCCCCACTCTACGTTGCATTTAACACGCTTATATCATGTGATCTACATGCTTTTTCTATCAATTGGCATCGTGAGCCAAATCGTGATAACGACCATGACCTGCTCATCCGTATGAACCCACAATTTGTGTTGGATTGAGATTTACTTGTTTTATGTGAAATTCTAATTTTTGTGGTTTTGTTAATCTCACATATGGAGTCTCTATTTTGATATGCCCTGAATCAAAAGGTTTGGGATTATATCAAGTTCAAATTTACGACCCTATTTTCACTAAATTGCAAAAAGGAGGTGTCCTAAACTCCACTGCACATGGCCGAACCCCTCATGTTTTTCCTTCGATCCACATTCTGGTGATATTTCAGTAAATTTAAACCTTAAATCATATCACGTCAGCCAGGAGAAATGAGGAGCTCTGCAACTGTGCAAGGGAGATGAATCCGATTTAATTGTTGTACTCTCAAGGCTTTCTCGTCTAAATATATATATATATATATATATATATATATATATATATATATATATATATATATATATATATATTTTGGTTAAATTGGATGTATTTTGTGGATTATGTAATTGTATATATTGATCTCGTACTCAAAGAACTATGATATTATTTTGCATAATTATGATCTTGTTCATCGTGAGTGCCACTATAAAAACATTGTAGAAATTAAACAATTAAATTTTTTTATAAAATTTTAATTGAATTCATATGATTGTTTGCACTAAAATAATTATACCCTACTCCAGATTTATTAGGTGTAGTTTGTTATTAATGCAAGGTACTATTTGCCCTAAAACTTATGTCAAATTATGTTTCAAGTACCCTATCGGTATTAGAATTTTGTGACATGAGATCATGCACACCTGGTATACTTATATTTCCTTTATCGTGATTCGTGACCCTTGTGCAGATCATCACACAATAAGAAACTGCTTAATAGGTGCACACCCAATGCATTTAAGGAATCATTTATTTGTGACAGCATGGTAATATTATGTTACATGCATATTAAATGTTTCTCTCTCTTCTCTGGTGTCAGCCTCATTGCCTATGCAATTGACTTCTGTCAAAACTCTGAATTGGACCAATTATGAGGATTGGAAAGACATACTTTATTGTTGAGAAATGTTGTTTACGTACCTTCTATGAGAAGGAATTTGATTTATGCTTCAGTTTTAGATAAATCTGGCTACACTTTTAGATTAGGCAATGGAAAACTTGTTATGTATTTTGATTCCATTGAGGTTGGTTCAGGAGTTTTATGTGATGGACTCCATATGTTAAATATCAGTAGTATGGTTGTTAATTCTATTGCTGGAGATAAGCGCAGTAAGGTTGATGAGAATTCTTCTATGTTGTGGCACAGGCGTTTAGGGCACATTTCTAGACCCCGAATTGAGAGGTTGGATTGAACTTATTCAAGAAAAGACTAATTCCTTGGATGCTTTTAAATCCTTTAAATCTGTTATTGAATTGAAGACCAGTAAAAGGATAAAATGTGTGAGATCTGATAGGGGTGGTGAGTACTATGGCAGGTATAATGAAACTGGTCAAAACCTAGGACCTTTTGCTAGGTTTCTTCAAGAATGTGGGATTGAAGCACAATATACCATGCCTGGTACCCCTCAACAAAATGGGGTTGCAGAAAGGCGAAATTTTACACTTTTGGATATGGTAAGGTGCATTGGTCATCCATCTCGTCGATTTTCTCCTCGGGGGTGATGCTATCAAACTGGCAGCAGGCATCTCCGAATCAAGTGCCCAAAGAAGTCCGTAATTCTAAAGACTCCTTATGAGTTGATGATCGAAAGAAACCCACCTTGAAACATTTCCGGCGTACGGGTTGTGCGCGTGGCGTAAGACCTTATAACCCTCAGTTGAAGAAGCTGGATCTTAAAACCATCAGTGGTTTTTTCATTGGTTATTGTGTGGGTTCTAGAGGTAGCAGATTTTATTGTCCCTCTCACTCCATGTGATCGTGCCATCTTCTTTGAGGATGATTTGGTGAGTAGGAGCGAAATACCACGACCAGTCACTCTTAGAGAAGATCATGTTGTTGTTCCTATGCCAATTGTTTCACTTCCTTTGGTTTTAAAGGAAATGTTTCAGATCAGTGCATTTATCTGAAGATGAGTGGGAGCAACTTCATAGTCCTTGTTTTATATGTCGATGATATACTCCTTGTTATAGTTGTTAAACTTTTGAATGAGACAAAACAAAATAATACTCATTTTGATATGAAAGACCTTGGTGATGCCTCGTCTCTGTGTAATCCTGATCTGATAGGTCTAAAGGCATTCTTGATTGTCTCAAAGAGGATATATTGAAAAGTCCTCAAACGGTTTAACATGCATTCTTGTTCCTCATGTGTTAAAAATCATTCAAGGGTGATAAGCTCTAAC
Organism: Tetrastigma voinierianum; assembly: GCA_016808115.1. Lineage (NCBI taxonomy): Eukaryota > Viridiplantae > Streptophyta > Magnoliopsida > Vitales > Vitaceae > Tetrastigma > Tetrastigma voinierianum. Next base: position 744,339 of record JAEQBH010003577.1, read on the forward strand.
TTAACATCCTCAATGAAAAGAGGAGAGTCAATGGAAAAGGTCCCATATGCTTCCGTTGTTAGCAAAGATGATGTATGTCATTAAGTTTGTACTGGCCCGATGTTGCTTTGTTGTTAATGCTTTAGAGATACTGGATAATCCGTGCTGAATTACGCTGGAAAGCCGTGAAAAGGTCATGTATAAGACTGCAGAAGGTACTAAGGACTATATGTTGACCTATAAAAGGTCCGATCACTGAGGTCATCAAGATTCGATTCGATTTTGCAGTTGCCTAGGATGACAAAAAATCTACTGGCCTTTATTTCATAGGGATGATGAGAGTCTGCTTTCGGAAAAGTGTTAAACAAACACTTACAAACTACCCTAACTACACAGAGTATGTCATGAGCATATGCACTGTCGTCATGTGGCTAAAGAAATTGATTTTGCCATATTGTTGAGAGCATATCAAAGCCACTTGTTATATATCATGATTAATACAGCCACAGACATTTCAAAACAGAGCCACATCACTTCAAAGACTGATATAAAAAATACCCGCTTGTCGAGATAAAGTTCGAAATTTCACTTATTGGAATATACCGCACAGACATATGTTAGCAGATCCACTTAACCAAAGGCTTACCTATAGGAGTTTATCAACGCTATGTAACTCATATACTACAATTTTCATACTCGTACATGAGATGCACTTATGCATTTATTTGCTTTGTAATTGTTTGTGTGCTGTATTGAATGACATGTCATTATCATCATACCCCTGACAAAGATCGTAGATATTTCAACCATTTGCTCGAGAATGCATATTTTGTTTTATTCACTCATGCAGTTCTCTATTCATAATCTTTTTACATGAAATATGAGCTTATTGATGTGTATGACAATTTTTCCCTATCGGATAAGATGTTCTGCACGTTGAAGACTTTATATATATTATTATTGGTTGTTATGTGCTTTGGTCATAATTGATATTTTATCATAGTTACATATCATTCTAATAATTAATTAATAAGTATCCATAGAGAATGTTGTATTTTAATTCTTATGGATTAGTATTAACTGTAATTATTAAGATTTGTTTATTGGATTATTAAATATATCACTTATGTATTATTATATTATGTAAACTGAGATAAGATTTCAATCAATTAATGAATCGACGATTGATAGTCTAAGGAGGCTTCGCTATCCATGAAGACTCTATTACGATATCCCCTACTTTCATCCTGGAGCATGAGCCTCTCTCGACTTCCCCATCCAAATGAGACAGCCATCTAGATATCGATAGAGAAAGAATATCTTCTCTCTCTCAGCTTTCAACAACACCGCCACTTTCTCTCGGAGAAACTATTTAGATCCTACTTTATGTCAGCATGGTTTGAGTCCTAACTTCATATATATGCTGCATTTAATACGCTATATCACAAGATTTACATAAGTTTTTTTCTATCATTTTATATTTAAATCTAAATAAAAAATTTATTTTTTAAATATAACAACTTTCATAAATTTTATTTTTATATCCTCAACTTTTATTTTAATTATAGTTATAATTCTAGTATCAAAACTACTATTTCATCACGCCACATCAAACACGATTAAAGTTCGAAGTCTTACTGAGGATATAAAAATAAAATTTATAAAAATTGCTATTTTTAAAAAACAAATATTTTGTTCAGGATTTAAAAACAAAATTCATAAAAGTTTAGGATTTAAATACTAACTTTCCTATTAAAATTTAAATCCTAAATTAATCTATTATATATTTTATTTATGTTAAATATTGATGAATTAATTGTAATTTATATTATTTTAAATTATCGAATAAATAAACATATTACATTTATAATATTACCCGATCTAATTATGTTTGAAATTATTATTTTTAATTTGTTTATTATTATTCGCATCAGGCAAGGAGTTTTGTTGGCATGCAAGTCATTACTATTATTGACACAAACCGCGAATATAAATATTTAATGGTTATAGCATTATTTAACTTCGCCTTGGAATATTTAACTACAAATCCCAAGTGCCTGACAGCTTTCTTATCTCCAAGAAGAAATAAACAAAATAACAAATGAAATAAATTAAAATATTCATGCAATGATATCCCCATGGAAATGCGGGAAAAGTACAAAATCTTCCATCAATCAAGGCAAGTTGAGATACAGAGAAGTATGTAAAAATGAGATGTTGGTGGTCCATGTGGATTAAATTTAAGAGGGCCCAAAACTAAAACCCCATAGAAACAATGTCTGACTGTTACATCAACTAGGAAACTTTGACAAAGAAGGCATCTACGATCCCTATGTGATGTGTGTTAATGCACCCTCATACAAAATGAGTTAGAGATGTTTTCTCCAAGACAACAGATTGTAAAGCAATATTTCTACATGTTTTTGTTTCCTTTTCCAGACAAGGTTTGAGAGGAATCAACAGTGTTATTGCAGTCATGAATATCCTCACTAGAAGAGGATTCAATCACAGATATCTCAGTAGAGTACTTTTTGATTCTCAAAGAGATGAGTATGCTTGATACAATCCCAAGAAGGGGGAAAACGTATGACCAAACCTGAGATTTCTTAGACCCAGATGTAGCAACCGCAGCACCAGCCAGGCTGCCGATGGATGTGTTCTGTAAGATCATCGGCAGGCAGCCGATAACAGTGGGAGCAGGAAATCACAGAATGAACAACTTTTGTAGCAGCAAGGCATAGTTTATGACATAGGAGATGGGTGAGAAACGAGTGAGAAGTACAGAATTTCCAACCATCTCGTTTCGATCTACGGAACTGGATGGTAGTGTTTGTTTCCTGGGCCCACTCCATTGCTGTACTTGAACTCTTGAACATCAGCCTGAACAAAATCCCCGTGTTAAAACAGTTATTGGAGTAACTAAAGAGACAATGAAGAGAGAGACTCAAAAAAAAAAAAAAAGGTTTTAAAAAGGAAGGAAAAAGAACTACAAGCGATCTCCAACCTTTGATTCATTCAAAGGCATTGTTTCGAGGATTAGTAGCATCAGAAAGGAAAATAGGTAAAATTGAGCACTGAGGCAGGAAATGAGGGAAATATATGTTTCATTCATTTTCTAATAGAAACTAGTTTTTACTTAAGTTATTCACTAAGAATGGTATAAGTTCAAATAAACAGGTCGAAAAGAACAGGACATATACCACACTACTAATACACATCTTATATTACTATCCAACCACTTTACATCTTTTAATATTCCTTTTTGAGTAGTGATGTATGGCCTACATTCTGAATGCTATCAACCATGTGCATAAGGTCAAAATGCAAAATTTTAGGCAGTTTCTAGAAGGTGTCCAACACATGTAAGGATGGTCAATCTGAATTTTGCCCATCCGGTATTGGGTCACTTAATCCTTAGTAAGTGCAATCATTGGTCTTCATAGCACATGTCAAAACCAGCAAAGATCACCTTTTCTCATCTAGTACTGCTTCAATTAAAGCCCCAATAATCCAAGTTTAAGTTCACTCATGTTTTCTTTTTTTTGGTGAACGGAAACTAGGGACGAGAAATCTTAAAGTTCGCTCTTGTTTCATCTTTTGAAACCCAAGTACAAGGACACTCCATAGAGCAGCTGTGATAATGGATAAAACTTATGGCATGTAAAGTGATGGCTTCAAGCAATGATTTTGCAGTCTAGTTACCATCTTAGTAACTAATAAACTCCCTGTCCTCCCCAAACCATCTAGTTGCAACAAACAATCCAAGTTTAAAAGGAAATAAATCAACTTGCATAACTAATTTTGTTTAAATGTTGACTGCACACAATTGTAAAACCATCACATATAGTAGTACAACAAGCATTAAATAATCCACATAGATTAAGCAATGGAAAGCCTTTGTGGGAGAATACAATACGCCTGCTAATCTATCATGATTGTGCTTATTTATAGATCCATATACAAAACTGCACAAGTGCTCTCTAAAACTATAAAGATAAAAGAATCAGATACTTCCAACTGGTCGCGGAAGGAGCAAGAATTTTCTCCAGGATCACTCATAAGCCTGAGAATGAGATCCTTCCAAGAAGAATTCTTCAGGGACAAAATCCTCCAATATGGGCCCAAACCAGTTTGAGGACACGAAAAAGAAATAAGCCACAAAAGCAAAGCTAGAATGCATGTTTGTCAAATAAGGAGGTGTTATTAGCATATCTCCACGTTTTGCATGATACAAAATCCAAAACAGGGAAGCAACACAATGTGTGAACCTTCCCCAAGCCCTGGCCTCTGATATAGCACCAGGCTATGACCAAGTACTGTACCTTTGTCAAATAAGGAGGTGATCTAGAGCCAACCCAAAGCGTATATTTTTTTATCTCATCTGATGCTATTTAGTATCAAAGAAAGCACCTAAAAAAGGAAAGGAATGCAACTCAAGTACACAAAAAGTATTCAAAGAGCATCAAAGGTAAAATAGAAAAGAATGAAAGTTAGGGAAAAAAAGCTGACAACTTCCTATTGGGCAACCCAACCACAAATCAAACAGAGAAGTCGCTAAAACCCAAATGAACCATTCACCACTCAAGATGGGACTAGAGGAAGAAATTTCAACATTTGAACCAACAAATAACCCTCCTCAAAAGTCCTATTAAGTTAACTAAAACCAATGCCTTCCTACACTTCTTAACCAGTCTATAAAAGACAAGCATGTCATCTACAAGATGGATGACATCCTTTCAAAGTTATAAACCCTCTCAAATTCAATCATTAGCTTGTATCACATTTATGAGTAATGATATAGATGTTCAGATGAATAACCAACTGTATTCTGAGTCCAGCTTGGTTATTTTTTGATAACTGATAACAGATCCAATCATTTGAACTATAGTTGGCAATAGCTATGGTTCCAACAAGTCTCAGTCAGGCTGAAACCTGATCATTTCAAACTTAATCAAAGTGCCAACCGTTTTCTAATCCAGTCAGACTTGGATTAGAAACTTGTGATTTCAGTTAGGACCTAGCCTCAGACCGAAAAAGCACTAGGCAGCTAAGAATGATTAGCATAGCCAAACCCAGGCAGTTGGAGTCTGTATTAAGTCATGATGTATATGGAAAGGTATCCCAGGATATGCACAAACAAAAGTATGCCTGCCTGATCCAGAAATAGGGAAGCAATTTCTATGTGTGTGTTTGTGAAATTACCAGTATTCAGGTTTTGTAAGGTTATGAAAAAACCACTGAAAACAAATAATGAATTGGGAACAACTAAATGATAAAAACAAGAATAAAATGCAAAGTACACTTGTTCTTAGGCACAAATGTACATAGGTAGTGATGGATTTTTCTTTAAAGTGTTCAAACACGAGCAAACACCCCAATCGTCCATGTCCGACACACCCTCAACATGTCTTGCAAGGAGAAGGGTCCAACATCTCACAACTATTGATTGAAATTTTAAAATCAGGAAAGGAAATGAGCAAGAAATAAGAGGAAAATGGGCAAACTCAAAGCTGCCTAAAACCTATCTTAGTTTAGAATCCCACTTGAATTCAGTTATGTTTGAACTGAGTTATGGGCATACTCAAATCAGGAGCTGAGCCAATGTAACCACCCCATTAATGACCAAGAATCAAACAACAGCCATATTCATCTTGCAGTCTCATTAACTAGAACATGACCACCTCAATGGAAACTTCTTGCTATTGGTTCTTGAAAAGACGAATTTTGGATAGAAAAGGAGAGGTTGGGTTAAACTGTACATTTCATCTAAAAACATTTTGTTCTGGTCAACAGCATCCCTTCTAACTTTATTCAAAGCTCCAAGAGATTAAGAAAGGGGGATCCTCTTTCTCCCAACGTTCTCAGAAGGGCTAAAACTCACCATAATACACAAAGCACATCATCCAACTTGTTCATCCATATCCTGACTTTATTTTCCATTCCAAGAAACATTGGGCATTAGAATTCTTTGTTTGCTTAATAAGGCTCTTTTGTGGAAGTGGAGATGACAATATGCATTTGAAGGTGGAGAACTTTGAAGCAAAGGCTATAATTAGAATTTTTTGGAAGAAAAAAAAGCAGGAAAGTCTATAGATGTAAGAGAAAGGCGGAGTGCTGACTATAAGAAAAGATCGGGACAATTTTAGTGGTAGAATTTCCCTTTTTGAAGAAGAAGGCAAAGTAAAGGTTTTGAGCGGGTAGGAGTGACATTGTGATGAGCTATTTTGTGTTGCCCTTCATCTCTTCATGTTTTAACCTTATCAAAAGAAGGCTTGAGTAGTGAGACCAAACAGGTGAAAAGGGTCATTGAAGCCTTAATTTTTCTTTAATCTAAATGATTGGGAACTAAACGATGTAAACAAACCAGTGGTTGGTTGTTACAAGGGGGCCCATAACTAGTTTGAGAATGAAGAGCAACTTCTATGTAATTTGAAAAGCCTATTCCTTAGTAATTGCTTTTTGTGGACAGAGTTCTTGATAGGTAAGAGCTTTTAATTGATTTACTCAATTGGTCAGGTTGTAAGAGAAGATGTTATTTTTGTACTCTCATTTTGGTTGTTCTTTGGTTCCAAATGTTTGTTGTTTCTTTAGATGTATATGCCCTATGTACTTCAATGTGCTCTTGTTTAGAAAATTATATTATTCATAAGCAATGTTCATTCAATCCAACCCCACATTCTGCTAACAAAAGTACAAGAAAAGCATGAACTGATGGAAGAAAGCAACACCTTTAGAATGGCAATTTGAATTTTAAAATGGACCACTAAGAAGTAAAGTGGCACCTTTGGGACCTTAAACTTAATTTCACAAACCCAGGTACAAAATCAAAGAAATTGTTGGAATAGTAGAAAGACCCGGAAAGAAAGCATCCGTGTAAAGATTGACTTCCATCTCCATGGCCAAACGCATTGTAAGATCCAACCACAGTGCAAAAACAAGAAAAACTAATCCTGTTCTCTTGTTATAAGATAGGGAACGGAAAATGCAGATCATTCTATTTAAATTGGCGCGTTCAAAAGCATCAAAACAAAAACCCTTTTGATGTTCAAAGCCACTATAACTATGGAATTGCAGGCACATAAAGAAAAACTAATCCTATTCTCTTGTTATTGGATAGGGAACAGAAAATGCAGATCATTCTATTTAAATTGGCGCGATCAAAGATTCAAAATCATGAAAACAAAAACCCGTGAAAGTATCATGTTCAAAGCCACCATAACAATGGAAATTGCAAGCAGATCGGCAAAAAAAATAAAAAAAATGAAAGGAAAGAAAGAAATAAATGCACCTTCCAATCCAGAAAGATAGAGAAGCACCAGAACCTTAGCGGAAAAGACGCCAGAGCACACCGGGGGCAGAGGCCAAAGAAGAGAGGCAGCAGCTTCGAAGAAGATGGCGGAGGGCTTAAAGCAGGGAAAGGCTGATGGTGTGTGCAGAGCGTGAGAGAGGCATCGCCCAATAACCCAATCGATCTGACCATTGTCGGAACAATTCCAACAGCTGCGTCTTTGTCCCACTCTAATCCGTACCTTCTATAATACTATCCTGATACACCACCCACCACACCCACTTTCCCCAACCTCGCCATTCTCTCTCTCTCTTAGCTTCTTCCTTCCACCACAGACCTGTAACGAATCTCCGACAATTCTACAGTTTCTTGTTTCTGGGTTTGACTATGTTCGAGACACAAGAAACGACATATGTCTTGCGAGGACTTTCACAGGTAAGGCCCAACTTCTCTGGGCCTTGTTACTGCTAAGTTTGATGGGCCCTTCCCTTTTTATTCTGAAAATGGGCCGCTCCTAAGCCCAGTCCAATATATAGAAGAGATGGTTGAGATCTCTCTAAGTTTCACCAGGTTGTCACCGACTCTCAGAGTTCAAACCTACTTATTCTTTATTGATAGAGTTTTATCGTCCTTATAATCATGTTCGTATATGGATTAGTCTTGTATGGCATGGAACCCAAAGCGTCTTGTATTATATGTGGTCTGTTCATAACGTCTAGTGATCTAGCAAAGAAAAAAAAATTGGATTAGATTGGAGCACTTTTATTATCTATTTGTTTAAATTTTTAAATGTTATAGAAAAAACTGAATTCTTTTGGCATTAGATTTTGATTGACCAAACTTTTATATATATACCAATTTCAAATGTGGATTTAAAGAAAGAAGACATAGAATCTGGCCTTTTATATCATACTGCAAGGCATGCAAATTTTAATATTTGACGAAATTTTCATCAGACATTTTGACATCAGAAATTTTCAATTCAGTTTTTTTTTTTTTTTAATATTTGGTGGGTTTGTGGGGGAAGAGGCAAATGATGAAAGTTCAACATGATTCACATTGAGATGAAGAGGAGGAGAGGAAGAAGAAGAGTTTAACAAATAACAACTCTCTCTATAGCCTATAGTCTATGCCGACATTTGTCTTCCACAGCTCTCTCTCTCTTTCTCTCTCTCCTCTCAGTCTCTTTTGAACCTAAACACGTGCGTTCGTGAGTCAAAGATTGGATTTCTAACTTGTAATCCCAAATTCCCATCTTTTATCTTTATCTTTTTATCAATTAAATGATAGATCTAGAGATGAGAGAGTTTGAAGACAAATATTTGGTATTAGAGAAGGACAATGGGTGGGGAGGGGCCACCATCACGAATTCAAGATATGACCCATGTGCCTCTCCCAGACGCCTTTTTACGACATTTTCACCAAAAATAACATCTTCAATTTGCGACCCAGTGACTGACTACTGGCAGGCAACCATTTATTTTTGTTCTCTCTCTCGTCCATCCCACTCAGCCGGCCATCTCAATGCTTCAACCTCATTATTTCTGACTTTTCAATTTGATTTCGATTTATATTTGGATCCAAATACAACTTTTGTCAAAAAAATATATTATTATGATAACAAAGGGTTGTGTTGATAGGCTTGGTCCGTAGCCACAACTAATCCCATAAGGGGTCTCTTTTGCTTCCATTCGTTGTGTTAGGCTATACCAATCTTGGTCGTTGATTTATGGCAGAGTTTTGGTGCTTTATGTTACATCCCGAAAGTGCGTAATATGATTTTTATAAAAAGAAAAAGTAAGAAAAAAATAGATATCTATCATGGTAACAAAGGAACATGATCGATAGATCCGGTCTTGTAATCCACGACTAATCCTCGTAAGGGGGTCTCTCTCTTCATTCCATTGAATCGACTATCTCAATTCTTCAACTTATGGATTTGTGGATTGAATTTGGTGTTTGATTTATATCCAACCCAAAGGCCTGCAGTGTGATTTTTATAAAAATAAAAAGTTGAGAAAAAAATATAGATCTATTTTGGAACTTGCCTCACAATAGAGACTTTTCTATTCTAGTAATTTTGTCTTATCAATATGTTAAGATTTATTAATTCTCTATTCAACCTTACTCTATAATTATTTTCAAATTCATAGTGAAGTTTTCACCTTTACTAATGCATTTTTCTCATAAGGGTTTTCATATAAATTCTTGATATTGGTATTTGTTTTAGTATTTTATTATTTTTCCATTGATTTCAACCCAACCCATCGTCACCTACTTCTTCAAATTTGGCTAAAATACATATATGAAGTGGTTCATGTTTGAGGTGGAGGTTAGTTAGTACTATGATGTGCGAATTAATGAACAATGACCCACTAACTTTATTCTCTACAGATTTTGGGAAGAAATTTTGGCTCTCATCACATGCTCCAATCCCCTCCCCTCCTACTAACTCTTTCTTTCTTTCAAGTTAGGCCATTCCATTACTCTTTTAACACACATTCTACCACTCATCAATTTTCTCTGCCTAACTGATCTCCCTTTGCATTTTCCCTCTCTCCTCCCCCTTCTAGAAAGAAAAAGTCTCCCCTTTTCAATTATTTTGATAAGGATAGGCTGGGTTTCAATATTTTGAAGATTCAAACATATTTTAAACCTCTTACATCTATATATTTTGTGCGAGACTTCTCAGTAACATGACAAATAACATATCATACTAGATAGCTTGTTTTCACTCTATCGTTTACTGAATGGCAACCAATCCGGCTTAGAGTCAAAAATTTTCTTCTGACAAAAAAATAAATAAAGGTTCCATTTTATGTGTTTCAAGGAGAAATTAAATATGTTTGGAAAACTCCTGTATTCGTTTATATATATTGTCCATCTTAGATTTAAACCTTCATGATTTCGTTTTTGGGTTTTCTTTCAAAATGTCTCATACTAATTGGATGTTGTTTATGTTTATATATTAGTAGTCTTCGTTCTGCTTGATATAGACGTTGTAAAGGCTTTGGATGTATCATGTAGGCCACATTGATCGTCTTATCGACAAAGTTCGTTAAAACTTCTTGCCAAAGATTCCTTTATCTTTGTTTGTACTCAGGCACCACATTAGGGGCTCACCACTCACCCAGCGCAATTTTGTTATTTCCACTCATATGCATCACCGCCTACCACGGTTAAACCTAAACAAACCTATACCCGAATCTGATACCACTTGTTGGGAAACTCTATGACTCATCCCTATCTACATTGGTATGGTATTATCCACTTTAAGCCTAAGCCTTTATGATTTTGTTTACGGGCTTTCCCTCAAAGGTATCATACCAATTAGATGTTGTTCATATTTACCAATATGAGATATTGTGAGACTTTAACCGTACATTCAACAAAATAGAAGATACATTCCTTGAACCTGGTAATACTATTTTCTTGAAGACTGCCAAGTTGGGCGACCCTGAAAACTTTGTTTGGAAGCATTGGTACAATTTAGAAACATGGGGGGTCTCTGTCACGGGCTTAGAGACTTTGATTCAAACATGCCCAGCGCAGAGAATTCCAAGGCTTTTATGGTTGTTGAGCAGTGTCCGTGTGGTTTTAGCTAGAGACAGATTTCACGCTGGCATGCCTTCTCTTGCTGCTATTTTTTACGCTTTCTTGATGGCTTACATGCCAGAAAAACTCAATACTCCATACGTTTGTCTTGAAACATGGACTCCCCAACCCCATTACTGGTTCTCCAAGATTTTACTTGTTTGAACAGGTACTACCACAACCCCATATTTGTTTAGTTTATTAAGTTTCAAAAGAGACACAAATCCCTTGTCGTACACCAATCTTAATTCTTTTCAAGAGTAGCTGATACGGAAGGGATCATGGCCTTGATATCAGCAAAACTTACAAGAGGAGACTTAGCATGACCAATTTTATTTTTTTATTTATTTTTATCATATCCTGTTTGCTGATACCCAGAGCTTCAAGTCGAGCTTCCTGTATTCCAAGCATGTGAGCTTCTTAAATGGCCTGCTTATATAACTACAACCCTTAAACAATTCAGATTCTGCCACTCATGACTTGGTCTAATCAATTTGAAGCATACTGAGCCTTCTTGGCTCTTGAGAAACCATGTGAAACACCAACACTTCTGGGGAGTACCTTAATTACTGCATTATCTTTTTTAGTACTAATATAAATGTGGGGGATAAAAGTTTTTGATCAGTGTGAAGCCTAGGGACTAATAAATATGTCAAATATGTTGGAATAAGCCTTAATGTAGAATGGCCTGAACTGAACTCCACCATATGTGACCAGTGACTATGAGGAGTGCAAGTGTTGGGAATTGGAAGCTGCTGTCACCCTTTCTTTAGACCATGCAATGCGGATATGAAGAGAGAATATGTGAGGTATAGTGAAAAGAGAGCCCTTTTTTTGTTTTTGTTTGCCTCGGAAAGATTTGAAATTCGATGCAACACAAGAACAAGAGGTGGTTGTTGGAATGAATACATATGAAGGAAACTTTCATCATGCTATAAGGTTATTTAGTGGGAGGTAAAAGGGGTCCTAAAAATATTATCATGGTATCAAGAACTGGTTAAGGTGTTTAGATCACGGTGAAAGGACTGGAAAATGATTAGAAAAAACATAACCCACGTGTGAGGATCGTTTGGAGATCTACCAGCATTGGGCCAGTAATCTAGTGAAGTGAATATATACGAAGAAACTTTGTTTATGCTATAAAACCTTTTAATATGAGGTGAAAGAGGTTCTAAAAATACTAACCTAGTATTAAAACTGGCAAGATGTTTGAATCACTGTGAAAGGATTGGAAAATGATTAGAAAAAACATAAGCTTACGTAATGGGGGGATCGTTGGAAGTCACTTATGACCAGTCTGGACATGTCCCAGTGAAGTGGATATATATGAAAAAACGCTTCCTCTTAATAAGACCGAATTTAGTAAGAGGTGAAAACGGTTCTAAAAATATAAAAAAATTAAGAGTAGTTTTATTATACATTATTATACCGAACATCTTATCCGATAATGAAACAAAAGAAAAGCATTAAACAGAAAGACAGATTCCTCTACCAGAGGGTATGGTTGCTTTTTAGCATCTTAACAATACTGTCCTTCCTGCTCATAACAACGTGAAATAGGCAAGAAACTGGCGTGTATTTATATTTATGAATTTATGAACTTTATGATAATATATTGCTGGTATGGTATTATATTTGGGTTTATAGCTTAGATTGGCGTGGAAATGAGATGGTTAAAATCTCTTTTATGCTTGTCAAGGGTTTAAAGTTCGAGTTTAAACTCTGTTATGTTACGTGGTAGGCATTTTTGATGCTTATAAACACATTTATCTTCCGTATAAGAATTAGTCTAGATACGATTTAAAGGTATATTTTGTATATACATGAATCTGCTTAAAACACCTCATAATCATATTAATAAAAAAAGACTTAAGACTTAAGACTCAAGCCGTGGGGCCTGGGGGCGACCCCCAAAAGGAATCATATATGACACGAAAAAAATACAATTGAATAGGCAGCCGCGTAAAGGCGGGGATCTATTTCAAAATTCTCCTTGGTATTAGTTGTCGTCAAACAAAGATAACTAGAGAGTTTCAGTCAAACTTTAAAAAAAAAAAAAGAAGAATGCAAGTGAAATAGTATGAAAACTTAGATCTCCACCTCTCCTCATTTCAACTTTCTACTTTCTACTTTCTACTTTCTACTATTAGGAGAAATATTCTTTATATATTTTCAAAAACCCAAATCAACTGCTATAAAAGAATAAAAATAAAAGGGTCCCATGAGGCCATTCCCTCCTTCCCATTCACACTGCTTATATATCTTATCTATATGATCGCCCAAACTCATCTTACCTACTCTATTCTATTTCTATTCTCCCTCTCTAGCTCTACCCTCTCTTCTCCTCTCTCTCATACATATGGAAAAAGAGGCGTAGCTTTTGCTTTTATGTTTTGGTCTCTGAAAGTACTTTAATCATTTCACAATAATCCATCACTAGCTACTCATCGACTTAAAAAGGGAGGAAAGCTTGTATTTGGTTTGGTGTCGTCTGGTATTGGTATTGTCATTTCCGCCATCATCATCAGAAAATGGGGATTAAGTTTTTGAATATGCAGACCATTCCATGGTGTTTTCACTTGATGAGCAACCCTGTATCCTGCATGCACCTCCAGCCTGAGGCGCCGGAGGTCGGCTGCCAGCAGCATCAAATCAAATCTGACGGCATCGTCAGGATCTATGACCAGACCCATTCATGTCTCCGAGCTTATAGTGGGTTCGAAACACCGGAATTATTGCCCGTCGGATTCATTCTACATTGGCCAGAAGATTCCGCTCTTTCAGAGGACGATGGGCTTCAGCTCGGCCATAATATTTCCTCCCTCCCCCCAAACATTTCTTCCAATCAGTCCTCTCATTCGTCTGATCCGCCTCCTTCGCCTCGTCCCAATCCCACCCATCTCGGTTTCGTCTTCATTGATATCCCAGAGACTCCAAGACTGCGTTTCTGAAGAAGGGCCGCCAATTGTCAACCGTTCGATATACAGAAACTCCATCTGGTGTCTGAGGATAAGGGTGTCGGATGTGAGTTCATAGCGCAATTGATGGAGGAAGGAAGATCAAAGACGAGACGACGGCGGCGGCGGAACCAGCTCCTCTTCCGGGGAAAACCCAAGAAGAGTGAAATTGTGCACAACGCCTCAGTTACAGAGGATTACACACAGCTGGTTGGATCTCGGCAGTAAGGCAAGCTGGAAACGATAAAGGAGAAAGAGAAAAACTTTCTTCATTCGGAATGAAGAAGGAAAGAAATCTCAAACAAGCGACCCAGAGTATAAGAGATCCGAACAACAACAACAACAACACCCTCATTCCACTTCTGTGAAAGCACCTTCAAAAGCTAAGATCAAGAGATCAAGAAAATGATACCTTTTTCCCAATCTTTCTCTTTTCCTTTTTTTTTTTTTTTTTTCTCAATTTTAGTCTCCGGGTTGCTTTTCAACCCGATGTAACTTGTACAACTGGTTATATATATAGTTACTTTACGCTGATTATACAAAATCAAATGAAGATGATCATTGATCAATTGCTCTCTCAATGAATTGTCTATCAATTTCAGATTAAAAATCAATTAAAGCTCTTTCCTTTCCTGTATGTATCATAATTCATACATACTTTAGAAACGTTTCAGGTATCCAGATCCGACGGTTTTCAGGCCAGACAAGATGAACAACCCACATTGAAGATATGATTCATTCGGATAAACCAAGGACCAAGAACGAACAACCATTCCTAATGAAGTTGCTATCATGATGCTAATGGTCAGAGGAGGTGGGCTTAATTAAATTCGTCCAATCAACATTGGCTGCGCCGGTGAAAATATGTCTCAACATTATCCAAACATATAGTTAGTTCAAGGAGAAAAACCCAAATCATCAACATCATCATCATTATCATCATCATCATCATCCTAATACTTTATTTCTTATCAAACGAGGATTGAGCTAAATTAAACCAGGTCCATCTGGGGGGCATGGGGCAAGTGGATGAAAATGACTGTTGTATCTGTATGTTTGGGGTCGAGACACTACATTATAGTTGGTGTTGTTGGACGGCCTGGTCAGCCAGGAGAGAGCTGGCATTGCTAGAAAGAGAAAAAGACAAAGTAAGGGTCAAAGAAAGTCAGGTTGTATGGTAACGTCTGCTCAGCTGTAAAGTGGTATTGCCATTTGCTACTACGACTAAGAGTAAGAAGCGAGCCTAATCAGAAATGCTCAGAAAATAGTACTACTAGTAATTATAGTAATACTGTATAATGGTATATATAAGTACCTACAGACTACAGTAGAGAATGAGCCCCACAGGAAGTTTCGTTGGTACCTTCTTTCTCTTCCCACTTCCCACACTACTCATCAAATACTGAGTTTCGAGTTTATTATTAAACAAACAAACAAATATTGATCTTAACCCACTTTTAAAACTATTATTTAATATATATATATATATATATATATATATATATCTATATATATATATATATAACTCTTTATACCTCATGAAAAATATGTTCAATTTTTTTTTTTTTTGTACAAGTTTGAAAGACTTAATTAGGAACTCTGGCCTCTTTTGAAACTTTTACTCAAAATTATCATTACATGTTATGGCATGTATAAAATATGTAGAACTTTTTTATTTTAAAATTTAATTTGAAGTTGTATTTAAAGTACGAGTTTCATTTTTGAATTTTTTTTAAATGTCTTTAAATGATTTTTTTTTTTAATAAATAGATTCATTTTTACCCAAAACTCCATGGGAAATAGTAGTGCTTGATTGGGATTAGTAAAATTTGTGGCGATACGTGAATATGAATACGACACAACGTGGTTTTACGGGTTTGAATTAGATATCTGTCGTATTTAAATCGTATTCGATATAAACGTGTCTATAGCGTTTAATAAATGATTCGAATTGATCTTTTTTAATTATTATATTAATTGGTAAACATTGTGGTTATTTGTGTTAAATATATTTTATATAATTAAATTAAATAAAATATCGTATTTATGTTGAAGCCTCTGTGAATAATAAATAGATTAGATTTGAGTTATAATATTAATATTTCGATTTAAATTAATAAATATTAACACAATCTGTAATTACGAACAAGAACCATGGAAACAAATTACTAACCCCTAGTCTTAGTGAGTTGTAAAATGCATGAACAAATTATTCCCTCATTTTCCTTTCCTAGCTGTCAAGTGTGCGTGGTCTGCGGTCTGCGGTCTTATAACAACAACACTGAACACCAACTTTCCCTACTTTTATTATTGTTATTATTATCAATTCCATCATTACCATCTTCCCTTTTCCTTTTCTTTTCTTTTTTTTCTTTTCTGTTTCCTCACTTTTTACTCAGTCAACACTGCCTATTGGGTTTTCACTTTTCACTTTTACAGTTTCCTTCCATGATTCCATCACCCGGTCTCCCCAGCTGTGTGACACACATTTCCACCCTTCCTTCCTCCCTTCCTTCCTCCTTCCAATTTTAAGGTTCTTACTCTTCTTCACTTTTCTTTTTCTAAATCATGTTAAGATAATTGGATACTGACTTTAAAACTTAGGGAAAAACTATGTCACCGCTACGCATTTCAATTTGTTGAAAACTCTTGATCAAATATCTCAAACCAAGACTTCCCAAAAATATTTTATTCAAATTATTAAATATTCAATAAATGATCCAATAAACCTTAGGTACGCTCATAGGTATTACCATATGTATTAGATACGGTCTTATACCTAAGGTTTACTTATTTTGCACTTAGATATATTAGACCCTTTATTCAATATTTTTTAAATCAAGGAATTTGAACATTGTTTCAAATCTTTGATCTTAATTTTTTAAATAAATTAAAATAATAACTTTTTTGTTAGACTATAAGGTATTCTTAATAAGCATTTACCCATATAAAAAACGTTTTTAAATCATACCATATCCAAAATAATCCTCGTATAAATCAGAAGGGACTATAATAATGATAAAATTCTATCTTAAAACATAAGACCATTCAATTAAGCTAAAGGATCTTGACTATATGTCACTAGACCATTGCTCTTGGGACAAAGATCTAGGCTGAAATTTTGAATTCAAGTAATAATGTAATTATCTAGTGGGTATTAACCAAAAACCACTTGAGGGTAATTTATTTCTTATTTTGAAGCTATGGGTAGTTTCTAGAGCCCCGTGAATAGTTCAGCTAAAATACACAAGACTAGTGCCCTGTCAGTGTAAATCAGAATTCCCATAAAATTATTTACTCGCCCTTTTTTTTTTTTTGAATTTACTACCATTAGAATTCCACTCACGTGATCAATTTTCGTAACAAGCATCACCAATAACCTGGCTCACGTTTCTAACTTTTTTGTCTTTTTTTTTTTAATATAATGTAGACTCTAGAAGGTGTGGTTGTTATGGATAGACATGAACAATTTATATTCGAATCAAAATAATCAATTGATGGCAAAAGTGAGAATTCCCGATTCAAATCAAATTTCTTGAGAATCCACTTGGTTCCACGTTTAGATTGTGACCCGGAAATTAATTTTGATATATCATCCAACATGTAGGTGAAATTGTTGGAATCTGTTATGCTTAATCAATGGTTTAGATTTAGAGAGCACAAATCTGATTTGTTTTAAGCGATAGAATCTAGCTACGGCTATGGTTAACACCGCTCTTGTAGAATTAGTATATATGTGATATAACTTAAAGATGTTTTCTACCTTTATACCAGCTTGTTCAATACAAATCATAGTTTGATAAAAAAAAATTAATTTTGATATGTGCCGTAGTACCATATATGCATAGGTTAAGGTTATATTTGGTTATCAAAAAAAAAATCTGAAAGAAAATGCAAGATGAGTAAGTTTTACAAGTGGGAATGAGTTGGGTATTGTTTAGTAAAAATACACTGCTTGATTATGTGAAAATGATACTAAAATAATTTTTGATTCCCTTTTATTTTATATATTAATATATAATAATAATAATTTTTAATAAAACAAGAAGGGTAAAAAATACATCTCTTATTTATTTATAGTATATATTAATTATAAAACAAAAATTAAATTAGGCTGAAGTAAATTTCTCATTTCTATTAAACTTATCCACCCATTTATTTTTAAATAGAGCACGATTGTAGAAAATGATTTAATTAAACGGGACGGGATTACTGGATGGGGATGAAGGATGAGCCCACCAATTGCCATTCTCCATTTTTCTTAAGGTTGGTTTTTCTCCCAAGAACATGATTTCAAACTCTATTGATATTAGGCTTCACATGATTTCCTTATTCATCGTTTCAGACTTCATGTGACATGCTAACGGAAAAATATTGAGCTTTTCTTTCCAGCTGATGTTACACAAGAGGCCAAATAGGAGCATTGGCTTTTTGGAATGCTCATGAATTATGTGATTAAATAAATTTTTACACAACATTTTGATGATATTATGATTTCATTGAAAGTATTGCATACATAAATTATATTTAATGAAATAATTTGATATTATAATATAAAACTAAAAATAACTTTAATAGACTGATCAGATAAATTTTATTTTGAAAAGTGGGAATAGATATTGACAACTTTTCTCTTAAACACTCTAACCGCCCTTCCCTTTTTCTTTCTTTCAGGCCTTATTCGTTAAAAATAAGTAACTTTTTTATCATTCTAATTTAAAATCACCCATTGCATTATTTTCTTCTTCACATCTCGATTTTCTTTTCCAATAAAATAATTTCTTCCTTAAAGACATAGATTTACCTTTATTTTTCCTTCATTTTTTTCGTATTTTTATCACCCACCTTTTATGACATATTTCATCACCAACTTTTTTGCAATAAATAATTATATTGTCCATAAATAGCTTCTTTATAGGTCTTTGTATCAATAATTCAATCCATCATTAACTTCTTTATAGGCCTTAGTGTTGATAATTCAGATGTAAACATTTGATCCAACATGATATCAGATCATATTCAGATCATATTATACGTATAGGTATTACTACTCCCGAGCAGATATTTACGTCGTCGGCAAGGTTTTAACACTTGATTTTGTGTTTACATAGATTATATTGGCCAAACTTGAATCCAATAAATTTATCTATTTTAAAAAAAAAAAGGATTTGCATAAATTTGACTTCAGAATTCAAGAATATGCCAAAATATAAGAAGAACGTTGTTTCTTGAATGCATGCCACCAGCTATATATGGATGGGGGTTTATGAAACCCAGCCACCATGGGTTCAGCACAACTTTGGAGTTATAATACGCATACCCCTCCTCCTTAAGATCAATTAAGGCATTTTAACACAAAATAACTAAACCGATTTCTCCTATACTTTATCTCCAAAACAAGTGGTTGAAGAATTTCAACAGAAAAATTTTGACAGGCGACCTAAATAGCAACAATAATCTCCTACAGAAAGGCATAAGGTTGGCATACAATAAGATCAAAACAAAATAAGAATTTAGATCATCTATACTCTCTTCATGGAAGTATTCTACTGGGAAACTTGCATGATACAAAAACAAAGGAACAACAATCATCAATAATAACTCAGCAACAGATAATAAACCATATGGCAACTCAAAAATTCTCACTAGCTCAGGTATCCCTTCTAACCCTCCTGCGAGGAGCAGCAGCAGCAGCAGCAGCTTCATTCTCGTCTTCCTTCTCGTCTTCCTTCTCATCTTCCTTCTCTGCACTGGTTCCTTGATTATCAGAAGTCTCGGCAGCCACTTCGGTTCTTCGTCTGATAGCATTCACCTGCAGATTATGAGGTAGAGAACATGGTGCTATAGACTCAGGAATGCCGATAATCAACATTATGACTTCTGGAAGAGTACAATGTGGGAGGAATGCATACCGCTGGTTTTCCACGAAAAGGATTTTAAAGAAAACTGTCAAGAAAACCACCACGATCGATACAAGGATGCCGATTGTTAAATTTGGTTGTTTTTCTCCCTTTTCAATGAGATCCTGCAAAATAAGCCCCAATGATGGAATCTCTTATTATCTTAATTTCTTAGCATTTACTCTCCTGGAAGGAAGAAGTTATATAACTTACATAGATCTTTGCTTTGTAAGCACTCAAGAAAGGCAAGTCACCTATTTTGTAAAGAGTGTCAAAAACTGCCTTCTGGAAATAGTTGAAGAAATTTGTTAGCATGGATATTGACAGATAGAGTAAAACTGAAAGGAAAATAAAATATAAATGTGATAGCTAAAGTGAAAAAGAAAAAGACCACCTGCAAGCCAGAGAGGCCATCCGAGAGACTAGATGCTGCTTCCTCAGCCTTCTGTTTTTCTTTCTCAACTTCAAACTTCAGCTTCCATGTTGTGTCCCTGTATGATTCTGCAACCTTCTCATCACTGGCTATCAAAATGTTGTCAAACAAAATACCATTTTGCATTGTCCAAATCTCGATGCCAATGGCGGCAATAGGTTCAAAATCAGGTCCGTCGAGCTCAAAGTATTCAGGGTTTGAATCTGCTGGCAGGGTTTCCAAATACTTAACTATAAGCTGGGTTGTCAATTGAGGAGCATGCCATTTTCCTTTATAAGCAGGATTCTCTTCATTGGCCTCTTCCACTCACCATCAGAGTCCTATCTCGCACTTTGGGTTGTCAATTTTAGGAGCTTCCCATTCACCGTCCTCCTCATCATCCCAATCCTCCGGCTTTGAGGCATCAGGATCATCAATTTCTTCAGGCTCGTCATCCAACCACCCATCAGGCTTGACAGCTTCCTCATCTTCAATCTCCATGGGTGCATCCTCTTCCCAATCATCTGGTTTCACCGCATCAGGGTCTGGAATCTTTTCCCTTTCATCCCAATCCTCCGGCTTCTTATCATTTGGGTCTGGAATAGTCTCAGCAGGAATTAGAGGCGGCTCAAAATCTTCAGCTGAGAGGGAATTTGCCTTCTTCTTCTCTTCCCCATCTATCAGAATCCGCACTTCATTATCAGGTTTCAATATCGCAGTGTAGACATGAGACAGTTTGTCAGAGGGCACAGAAGGAGGGTACTTGAGATGGTGCTCAACATATTTCCCAGTTTTAGGGTTCTTGTGCTGAAGGATAAAGTGCACCTTGTTTGTCGACCCACATTTGTCTGGACCAAACATTATGGAGTATGGAGCATTATTATCAAACTCAGTCGGTTTCCATCCAGCATCCAGGGGTCGAAGGTATTTCAAGTATGCACCACCACATTCCAATCCATTCTGGAGCCGCACCTCATATTGTAGAACAATGGTTCCATCTTTGAGACTCACAGCTTCACCAAGCTCTTTCACTATTGCATACTTCCTCGCTGGCTCACTAACAAGAAGCCCATAATCATCATGTCCCTCACTCTTTGAGTGTTCCCATAAACCTAAATCAAAGGAGATATAAACAAATTCGTGATTTGCAAACAGAACATTTACCATATGACAAAATCAAGACACATACAACAAAGCTTGGATCGCCCGTAATAGTGCATGTACATTACATGAATGGTATTGACATTGATTGCAATTTCAATAAATACAAATTACTAGAAAATATGAAATATATACTCCCATACTATAGGACAAGAGAACATGTTGCAACATTCATCACCAAAGAATACAGCAATCTCAGGAGAGAAAGTAGTTCCCGTTGCTTAGCACCATAAAAGAAAGATATAAGCTGACACCAATTCATTTTAAACACTAAAACTCAGAAAATTTTCCAGATTTGAAAGGGATTGATCCAGTAGTATCAATGGGGACACACATTGTCAATATATTGCTTTTTACCGATCAAAAAAAAAAAAGTATCAATGGGGACACACACATCTACAGTCTGGTTGACCCATATAATTTGGGCATTGAGAGGAGCACTAAGAGAATCTAAGATAAGTTGACAAGGAACACAGTTACATATCCTACATAAATAGAGTTGACCTATATGTTATCTACACAAACACACACACACAAACAAATACAATATACATCCATTAGAGTACCAGAAGGCATAAGAGGTTTATGAATTGATGTCAAATTTGAAAAATCCTTGAGCTAAAAATCCAGCCCTGGCATTGAGGCTACAAACATTTTCTGTCAGAAGCGAAAACTGTAATGCACTCTGAAGGACACATTCCATTGCACCTAAGGACCCACCAAATGTTTTTAAAATGATCACCTCACGAATAAAGATGATTTCAAAATGAAACAAATTTCAAATGGAAAAGGAGATGGTTTCAAATTTAATCATGTTAGGTCAACTACCCGATCTGTGACCAGAGAGAAAAGAAAAAAATGGCACCTTCATTAAAAAAATAATATAAAAAAAGATCATATTCTAGTATAATTAAGTAAATGGTATAAGAAATGAATATAGCATATGTTACCATATACAATTTTAGGAGTTTATGCAATTTGGGACTCTATTATTAGTTGTATATATTATCTTACCATGTATAAATGCTAAAGATTAGGAATCTGTTAGTTACCATGTATAGATGCTAAAGATTAGGAATACGGTAGATCACAGTATGAATCTTAAAAATTATATAATTTGGAGAGACTATATGTATAGGCGAATCTTGTGAGGAATCAAGGAAGAACTTTTCCAAAATCTCTCTTCGTATTTTTCTATTATCTAGTATTTTGACATTGTATCGAGCCGAGTTCTTGATTCACAGTGCATTCGAATAATTTTTCTCTTGGCTGTGGGTTTTTACGTTGTTTGGTGCACTGCGAGTGGCTTAGACGTGAATTTCTGTGGTGTTCTCTTGTTCTCGGCGTCATCTGCGGGTGTTCGGTTCTTGCTCTTATTTCCAGTGCCTTTTTCGGTTGTGGCTTTCGGCAATTTATAATTTTTAGCGTTCCTGGTTTATGTCTTTTCTAATTTTTCGGTGCAATATATTGTTTTTCGGTAGGTGTTGTTTGAGTGTTTTTCTCCTGGGTGCAAGCTACAATTTTAAATTGGGATATTCTTTGTCTCTTAGTAAGCATCATGTCATCGGATAAGTTGGAATCATTCCTGTCCCGGTTTCTTGGTAAAAATTATTCGAG
Source organism: Tetrastigma voinierianum (assembly GCA_016808115.1). Lineage (NCBI taxonomy): Eukaryota > Viridiplantae > Streptophyta > Magnoliopsida > Vitales > Vitaceae > Tetrastigma > Tetrastigma voinierianum. The sequence goes on from JAEQBH010003577.1 coordinate 767,247, forward strand.
CTTAGGGTTCCAATTTAAATTATTTGTCAAGGGTGTGGGGTCATATTGATGGGAGTGTTCCCGCACCTCAAGGTGTCGAGGCTTTGTCTAAGTGGGAAATTCATGATGCTCGGGTTATGACTTGGCTCCTTAACTCGGTTGAGTCAAACCTTGTTCTCAATTTGAGGCCTTATAAAACTGTTGCTGCTATGTGGACTTATTATCTTAACACGGTTTACAATCAAGACAACTCTGCTAAACAATTTCATTTGGAGTATGAGATGGCTAATTTCACATAAGGCAATCTCTCTATTGAGGAATATTTTTCTGGTTTTCAAACTCTTTGGGCTGACTATTGCAACATTGTTTATGCTAACGTTCCCACTGCAGCTCTCTCTGCTATCCGAAAAGTGCATGCCACCAACAAGCGAGATCAATTCTTGATGAAGTTACGACCCAACTTTGAAATTGCACGTTCTAATCTGATGAATTGTCATCCTGTCCCATCTCTGGATGCTTGTTTGGGTGAACTTCTTCGTGAGGAGTAGCGTATCGTTACTTAGGTATATGGAACATTGGGCTACTATTAATTTTTGTTTTTACGTGGCTTATGCGACACGAGACATACGGTAGAGACATGCGTGCTGTCAGGTGCTTTAGTTGTAAAGCTTTGGCCATGTGTTCGAGTTGTCCCGAGTTACGTAACCTCTTGCAAAAAATAGGTCATATCATCTCTTTGCTTGTCCCATTCGCCACACGAAGGCGGTCGCCTTATCATGCCTCGTACATTGCCTCTAGTTTTTCTTTGCATTTACTCTGTTGCCTCGTGAGGTTGTTCCTCTTCTGCTCCTACAACCTTAACCAAACGCGACCACACTCACTTACGAAATGGTAAAACAGATGATCATTTTTCTGCTTTTCTTACGCTTTTGGGCTCTCAGATAATCATAAAGTTTTTTCTTAGCCATGGTATTTTGACTCCGGAGCCTCTAACCATATGACTAATACTGTTGTTCCTCTTTCCAATATCAGAAATTATGATGGAAATTTGAAAACTAACACTGTTGATGGCAGCTCTACCTATTAGTGCTGTTGGTTATCTTTCCTCTTCCTTAACTGATGTTTTTGTGTCTCCTGCCCTCTCCACAAATCTTATTTCTGTTGGTCAATTGGTTGATAACAATTGTAATGTCAATTCTATAAGATTAAGTTTGTGTTGTGCAGATCAAGTGTCGAGAGCCGGATGATCATGAAGGAACTTTAAAGTGGGACGACTCTTTCCTCTTCATGTTTCTCCTTCCACTTTTATTCCTAGTTTTCCTTTACTTTCATTTGCATGTAATGTTGTTGGTTCTGGCAATAAGATGTGGCATAGATGTCTAGGCCACCCAAACTCTGATGTCCTTCGTACTTTGTTTAATTCTGGATTATTGGGAAATAAAGCATGTTCTTCTATTGATCTTTCTTTTGATTGTACATCATGCAAACTTGGCAAAAGTAAAGTTCTACCTTTTCCTCATCATGCATCTCGTGCATCACAATGTTTTGAGCTTATTCATAGTGATGTTTGGGGGATTGCACTGTTGTTCTCATACTACAAGTACTGTTACTTTCATTGATGACTTTAGTCGCTTTGCTTGGAGTTTACTTCCTCAGAGCTAAAGGTGAAGTTTACCAGTTTTGATTTTTCGAGCGCTTTCTTGCACTCCTTGAGACTCAATTCTCTGACAACATTAAGGTCTTGCGCTCTGATTCTACCGACAAATACATGTCTAATGAGTTTTAGGTTTTTCTTCAAAGCAAAGGGATCATCTCTCAGCGTTCTTGTCCTTCGACACCACAACAAAACGATGTTGCTAAGAGGAAAAATCACCACCAGCCTGTGATGTCATAAGAACCCTTTTGCCAGATCGATATTCGTTCCTCCTCGTTTTTGTGTGAAGTTCTTTCTACTACAGTTCATTTGATCAATCGCTTACCCTCTCCTACGACAAATCATGTTTCTCCTTTCTCAAAGTTGTTTGGTCATTCTCCTTTATATTCTGATCTTCGTACATTTGGTTGTGTTTGTTTTGTGCATCTCCCTCCTCATGAATGACATAAACTTACTGCTCAGTATGTTAAGTGTGTTTTTCTTGGTTATGCTATCCCTCACAAGGGTTATGTTTGTTACAATCCCCATGCTTCTCGTATATGGGTTTCTCGAAATGTGATCTTTGAAAATCAATATTTCTTTCCATCTCATGTTCAACTGTCATATGCATCTATATCTCTTCTGCCTATTTTTTCTGAATCTCCAACAATTGTGGAATGGTTGAGCACGGTTTTGTGTATGAGGGTGTAGTCGACATGAAATGCAGTTCCACTTCCTTTGTGCCTCCTTCCGATCTTGACTTGGCGCCTGATCCTGCTCCTGCTTCACCACTCTTCGTCAATCTACTCGTCCTTCTCGACCCCCTAATTGGTATGGTTTCTTCTCTCCTGTCTCTCTTGTCAACATATCCACTATTTCCATTCCTCTTACTACCAAAACGAGGCCGTGGAACATGGTGGCAGAATTCAATGCAAGCAGAACTTCAAGCACTTGAGGAGAATCACACTTGGGATATTGTTCCTTGTCCTCCTACAATCAAACCTATTGGGAGTAAATGGGTTTTTTCTGTAAAACTTCGTTCTGATGGCTCTTTGGATCGATACAAAGCTCGCCTTGTAGCTCTGGGTAACAAGCAAGAATATGGGGTTGATTATGAGGAGACGATTGCCCCCTTTTGCCAAAATGACACGATTCGAACATCTTAGCTATTCTTCACGGAGTCATGGCGACTACATCGAATGGATGTGGAAGTGCATTTCTTCATGGTGATCTCCGAGGAGGAGATTTACATGAAACTTCCCTCAAAATATGACTACTACTTCTTCTCCTCATGATGTTTATAGCTCGAGTTTCTGCGTATGGAGCTCGAAGCAAGCGCCCCGCAGCTTGATTTTGAGAAGTTCGCGACACACTTCTTTCCTTAGGTTTACACACAAAGTCAATATGATTCTTCTCTCTTCCTTCATACACATCGGGTATAGTTATTCTCTTGGTTTTATTTGGTTTTATCATTAGCGCCTTATTGTGGTTTGATTACTAAGCTTGTTTGTTACATGCGACTTTCCATATGAAATATCTGACCGGCTACATACTTCTTAGGATTGGAAGTTCATTATAGATCCATGGCCTTTTCGGTGAACCCGACATAAGTATATTGAATCTTATCACTTTGGGTAGTTTGGAGGACCTTTACCTAATACGTTGATACTCCTATGGAGGTAAATGTCGAATCTGGCGGGAAGAGATGAAGGGGACCTTCTGGATGAACCTACTCTCTATCGGCGCTTGGTTGGGAGTCTTATCTACTTGACCACTACTCGACCTGATATCTCCTATGCTATTCATCAGGTCAGTCGATTTATGTCTTCTCCTCGATATCTCCATCTTGCTGTAGTTCGCCGCATCATTCACTATCTTCGAGGATCACCTACTCGTGGGTTGTTTTTTCCTACCGACACCTCTCTTCAACTTGTTGCCTATAGTGATGCTGATTGGGCTGGGTGTCCGGATACACGTTGATCTACTACAGGTTGGTGTATGTTTTTAGGTGATGCATTGATTTCTTGGAGATGTAAGAAACAAGATCGTGTTTCTAAATCCTCTACGGGGAGTGAGTAATAGGTGCCATGTCTCACGCGTTACGGGGAATTGTATGGTAGTAATCTCCTTGAGGAGCTTGGGTTTCCTCAGACTACTTCTACTCTCTTCATCTTGATAACACTAATCTTAATTGATTGCCCACCAATCCAGTTTTTAGCCAGACGCTACCAAGCACATTGAAGTTGATTCGTTCTATTCGAGACACTTTGGAAAGTCGGAGTGATATCTCTTCCTCATATCTCTTCCTAATCTCAAGTGGTTGATATGTCTTCACGAAGCTACGACTCAACGGCATCATCAATTTCTTGTTGGCAAATTATTTGTGACTTACCACCTGACATCAATTTGAGGGGATGTTACCATAATAATTTTAGGAGTTTATGCAATTTGGGACTCTATTATTAAATTTGGCCCATATATTATATATTACCATGTATAAATGCTTAAAAACTAGGAATACATTAGTTACCATGTATAAATGCTAAAGATTAAGATCTATTAGTTACCATGTCTGAATGCTAAAGATTAGGAATGGTAGTTACCATGTATAAATGCAAAAGAAAGACTAGATTATTTGGGAGACCATATGTATAGCGAATCTTACGTAAAATCAAAGGGAAGAACTTTTCCAAATCTCTCTTTGTATTTTTACGTTATCTGTGTTACTAATGACATCAAGTTCTCTCTTTATTCTTTGAGCCATTTGGAATGTTCAAGGCCAAATGTAATATCAAGCCTATCTCATTCCTAGATTTTAGTATTATCATAATGGAGGAAAGGAAAGAGTAGCACTGCAACCATTACCCAGTAAAAGCACTGCCAGCCTAGCAGACAAAGCCTAATTTTAAAATTCAAATCAGTAATCCAACTGCTTAAAGGATTCCTAGAATCCTACTCCAAGAAATACAAAGGGACAGTACAAGGACTAGTCCCAAGTACAAAAACACCGATTGAACATCTCTAAAAACATTGCAACCCAGAAGAACTGGGAAGAAAAAATTATATGGAAAATGCGGTTACACACTGGAGGAAACCCCAACATGAATAGAGGTCCATGCCATTTTTTGGCAAAACAACCAACAATCCAGACCCCAAACACCAATAACAAGAAATGAAGGATCTTTCTCTTTCTTCCCTTTTATTTTATATGACTGAGATCCTAATAATTTTCTTTTAAAGCTATTTGTCATTTATATGAATCGGTGTTTCAGTTCTTACATACAAAAGAATCCAAGCATTTTGAGGCTTTATTTTATGTAACAAATAGATCATCTCAACGAATACCTCAAAGTAATAGAGAGCAACAGATCTGCAATTTAGGTTTCAATTATCAGAACAAAAACTGAAAATATTTAGACCCACAAACCTACCATATAGTGCTGATCTGTACAGCTGCATGCAAAATCCATATTGATGAAATGATTTAAAAGCTATCATTAACTATTCAGACTCCATTTGAATCTTGAAAACAGAGAAGAACATGAAAGAAAAAATGTTGCAATGGGTGGAGAAATAAACCTACTAAGTGCTTATTAAAAAAGAAAAAAACCTACTTAGTGCTTTCTGTGGTAAATTCCTTCGTTTCCCTTTCCCCAGTTCTTTTCTAAATAAATGCAGCCATTTTTTATTTTTTGATAAGTAAAAGCAGCAATTCAATGAAAAAAAGCACCAAAAAAGTGCACCACAAGGTATACAGGACGTTTACAACTACACAAACCAAACACAAGAAAGCAAAACAAAAAAAACAAAAAAAAAACCCAGTAAAGACAAGGCACCAAAACCCCATACTCTTCCGGAAATTGGGCCCATTATAGAATCCATAAAGCCAATTTAGTTTGTTTCCCCCTCTATGTCTTGATTTGCAGTGTTACATTCACATGAGTATGAATCTCAAAAGATATCATAAAAATGTGATGTAAATTACAAACTTGAATGAAGAAAAATGGCAAAACAGTTTCAAGCATCTACTGTAAGTAGTTAAACTTGGGCCAACATTTTCTTGAGATTTAACATACTTAATGGTTATGTTCACCATTTATTTAAAGCATAGGCAAAGTAGAAAAGTAACATTACATAAGGTGCTGTGACATCCCACCCTATTAAACACAGAAATGATTCAATTCTGGAAATACTGCAACAAACAGGAAAGAAATCTTGCTCCATGTTGTGAGAAACAAAGCTATAGGGGAGAAAAGTAACATTGCCTATGCCTATTTAAAGCATCGGCAAGTAGAAAACAACATTACATAAGGTGCTGTGACATCCCACCCTATTAAACAGACATGATTCAATTATGGAAATACTGCAGCAAACAGGAAAGAAATCTTGCTCCATGTTGTGAAAAACAAAGCTATAAGGGAGAAAAGTAACATTGCCTATGCCTATTTAAAGCATCGGCAAAGTAGAAAAGAAATAACATTACATAAGGTGCTGTGACATTACCTATTAAACAGACATGATTCAATTGGAAGCCTGCAGCAAACAGGAAAGAAATCTTGCTCCATGTTGTGAGAAACAAAGCTTTAAGGGAGGTCCTTATACTTCTATTGGATATGTTCAATGATGTAAGGAGGCTGGCTTGATAACTACATAACTCAACAGGACATGAAAATACAGGGAAAAATAAAAGCAAACAAAGTTATAGAAAAGCAGAACACACAAGCCCACAACCTATGGGAAAAATGCCTCCAGATTCAGCTACAGAAGCGTTGAAAATTCAAACAAACACACAACATCTAACTGTAAGCTTGAGGTGATTATGAGAGACCACGCATGTTAGAACTCAAAGCTCCACTAAATTTAATGCAACGTAACAAGAAACCCTTACACAAAACGGACAAAATCAAAGTGGGGAAACTAGAAATGAAGCAATTACAAAGAGGATATCTGTTCCCAAGTAACGTCGATATGCTTTGGGGAAAAAAAAAAAAGAAGCATATTTGGACGAATCTAGTCAATAAGATCGAACCTTTATAGTCGTCTTTCTCAGAAGCAATCAGCGCCCCTCCGAAAGACTCATCGAATGACTCATAAAGATCTACAATCAAAGCCGGAAAGGAAACCAATCGCTTAGAAAAAAAAGAAAAAAGAAGCCCTCAAATCATAAATTCGGGTTTTGGTTCGAACATCTAACCGGATCAAGCGCGGATCTGGGAAGCTAACGCAGCAAATCACTACGAAGGCCAACACCGCACGGATCTGCCTTCCTTCCATCTCTATTCGATTTTGAAAAAGATGAAAACACCATAAGAAGAAAGATAGATAGATGAAAAGTCCTCAAAAACCCTAGAAACGTACAGAGAGAGTTGAAGAACTTACTGTGAAAAATCCCTCAGCAGATGACCGCCGTGAGAACGACCACTCACCCTGTCCCGTTCTGTTTTTAAATTATCCTTCACGTGCGATGCACGGTAGATATTCACATTATTGATGCTTGGTCACGTGAATATATTTGATACTGTTGGTTTTTTTTTTTTTTTTAATTCATTAAAATTGGTAAAAAAATTCTTTTATGTCAAGCATTTAATAAAAGAAATTTTAAATATATTGATCTTACTGATGTTTTGAGTAAAGAGTGTTAATGTCAATATGAAATACTTAAAAAGAAATTAAATTTTATCAATGATTAAATAATGTATAGATTAAAAAATAATGTGCTCTCCAAAAATGTCAAGCATTTAAAGAAATTAAATTTAACCAATAATATGCTATTAAATATATATATATATATATATTTCTGAAAGGGGGTTGTTGGAATTGGAAGTATTAGAATTTCACACGAATGGTTAGCAAATTGGGCATCTACCTCTTTTTTTTCCTTATTCGTTTGTTTCTATAGATTTGGCTTGGGCCAATGATTTTTAATAACCAATATTATGATCAGATCAGGGTTTCCATGCAATTCCAAGCAATCATGGCCCCACTCGCCACCGAATGTCACCAAAATATATTATGACTCTGTAATTAACTAATTTAGGTGTATCTGCATCATTGCCTTTGGAATGTTCGATTTGAATAAACATGGTAGAGTAATAAATATTGGTTCTGATTTAAGTTGGCATTGGTTTTGCTATCCAACCCTGCAAATTTGTCAAATCCTGCTTTAATAAATAATCAGAATTTTAAATTTTTTTAAATCATCAACATGGTAGAGTAATAATCTTAAATGGAAAATCAAACCCCGCTTTTCCCCCCATTGGAAGTTATCATCAATTGGTAACACATCTCGAAGCTAACTGAAACACACCTGGACCTTATATCCATAATGCCTTGCTCAAGAAGCCATATGATAAGCTCGAGACCTCAACTCGATCAAAAAAACTTGAAACACAAAACTGGATTGAGTTTGTTTTTCAGATGTAGAAGCTCAAACTCAATCGATAAAACTCGAATCAATTAAAAATAATAAATAACCATCCTCAGACTCAACTCTTAATTGACTAAAATTCAACTTAATTAATAAAATAATTAAACTCGATTAAAACAACTCGAATAGGATAGTATAATGCTCGAACTACAAAAGTAGTTTGACTCATTTAAGGCACTAATCCCATACCCATTCAGATCACTGTATGCATTCTGTGTATGTCAAATAGAAATCTGTTTTAATCTCAATACATCAAAAAAGAACAAATGAGATCTAGGTTGATGTCGAATTCCCAGTCCGCTTCATCTGAATATTAACCAGACCATTAACTATGCTTGGCTTTGCCAACTCACAACATTTTCGGTCGATATGTTTTATCATTCATCATCTTGCAAGGCGATGCCTGATCACACCCCGCTCTGCATCCAACTCAAAGTGGGCTCTAGAGAACTGAGTGCTTGAAAAGAATGGTTTCAGATCATAGATTTCGTAGTCCTCTGCCTGCTTACAAAATAAACCAGTTGCAAAAGTTAAACATGGTCTATTGGCCCATTCAGTTTAATTTGTCTGATGACCACAAAGACAAAAGACAGAGACAAAGACAAAGACGATTCAAGAGTTGTAGTTTCATTACCTTGCTTTGCAACTCCTCTACTTTCACATCAATATGGGTAAGCCCTGAACTTGACCCAGATACGATTTCTTCAAAGTGCAGAGCATCCTTCACAAGCCCTCTTAGGAGATGCAGGAGTAGTTCGTTGTAATCCTTTTGAAGGTCATATACTTCTTGAAGCTCTGCAACACATACCAAAAACTTTCAAACCAATCATCTGGGAATGAAGAATCTGCTTTTAAACCAATTCTCTGGGCGTGAAAATCTAATGTAAAATAAGCTTAAATCGGATTCAAGGCAAAATTCTCATGTTTAAGTCAATTAGAATAGCTGGCTTATAATGGCAGTTATGTTGTTCTAGGGTCAGTAATGCACTGAAGATATCATGGGCTTTTTTGGTTCCTGTTTTTTAAAACTATTATTAAGAACAGTTTTTGAAAACAAAAAAAACAACATTTTGATGTTCTCGGTAAACTATCATTGTTATCTGAATTTTGTAAAAAAAAAAAAAACTGAAAACCAAATGTGTTTTCCTTGATTTCCATGTTCTCCTTGTTTTTGATAAGGAGAAAACGGTATTCAAAAACAGGAAACCAAACAGGCCCCAAGTGATCATATTTTGGTTCTCTAGAAGGAGACATAAAACTTCCATATTCAGCTACAAATCACAGTCCATGTTTCTAAAAGTTTTCTTTGGATCTTTTGTTTTGGCACAGTTGGTGTTATACATAAAACAGGGCATCAAATGTGGCAGTCAAACCACCATAAATTCAACAACATCCATTTATTATGATGATAGAATCATTGGACAAATATATAGGACGTAATAAGAGAGCAGTTAAGGAAATATGAATGCAAAAATATCTTTTCAGTACCTTCTGTAGAGCTTTCTGCACTCCAAATTTTTGTGTGGAAATGAAAGAATCGAGTAAGACTCGTATGGCCATGTCAACATCTTCCTGGGTAACATGCTGTCTGAGGTGCATTCTGGCATGCGCTTCAGACATCGAATCATTGATTCTATGCCTCACACGCTGTTAAGACTCCTTGTCCGCTGCTAAACATGCAAGACTCATCAGATGAACAGCTAAAAGGATGAATCTAACTCAAATTAATCAAGGGAAATTCTCACCGAAGATTCTCTCCGCAGCTCAGCATAAACATGCGTGAGCTTGTTCAGATCAGCATCATGCAACTTTGGGAAGACATTCAACTTAGCATAAGTTAAGTATTTCTTCAGCAAATCTTGAGAGAGTATCTGGAAAGAAGAAACGTCTTAGGAAATCCAGAACAGGAAATTTAAATTCAAGCAGATTTACAAGCTACTGAATGAGAGACTGCATAAGAGCACAAGATTGGAACCTCAGGATCAAGGGGTCCGGCAGATGGTTGAAAATCATCTTGGGAATTGCTCAAGGACTTATCCTCTACATTAGTGCCCTTAGGTTGTGACTTGAAATGACTATCAACAACAAATTTTGCAAGCATCTCGTCTGTGACTGGGTCAACAACATCCTGCATTAAACCAATTTCCTTTGTACTTAAAGCAACAACATATAACAATTTATAAGAAGGAACAGATAAGGAGTAATAGACAAATCACCTTGACAACACAGAGGACATCAGAGCCTGGCTTGATTGGATCTGTCAATTCCAACATTTTTGCGAAAATGTCTTTGAGGAATCGTATCTGGAAACAGGATTTGAAGTGAGAGAGTATTAAATTGCATATCATTCAGCAAAGGGCTACAATGCATTGTTTGTAGATTAGGTTCACTCAATTCTCAACAGTACAGTAAAATCAAGTGAATGCAACTTAATTCATTTCTACAAAAAAACATATGTACTTGCATACCTTCCTCCGATCGGATTCGCAGCAGCAATGACAGAGCAGCGGGCCTGGAGAGAAGTGACAATCCCAGCCTTTGATATGCTAATACTCTGCTGTTCCATTGCGGTGCTCCTCTAGTTGAGGATATTAACTTTCTTATTCACATGACATAAAACTTTTGAATGGATAGAAGTACAAAAAAATTAATGCACACACACATCCTTACCTGTCCTGATCATTCATGTCAAACTCATCAATAAGACAGATTCCTTTATCTGCTAAAACAAAGAGCCCCTCCTTCAAGCGTCCATTCACGTGTGTTTAGGATCTTGTGTACTACTGCTGTGAGACTGGCGAAGCTCCTTACCAGTCATGTACAGCTCTCTGCCCAGTCTTTTCAACATACCTTAAGAAAAACGGTTTTTTGGAAGTTAACTGATTGTCATTATAAAACCAGTCAAGCTACTAAGAGATTAATTGGGTTAGCACTTACTTTAAAAACTGTGATTTGGCTGTGCCTGGATCACCAAGGAGAAGTACATTTATGTCTCCTCGCAACCTATGTTTTCCTTCAACATTTTTTCTAGCTAAAACACAAGAGCTAATGCAGTTTTTATATCCTCATGGCCATAGATTGATGGTGCAATGGACTTGAAAATCTGAAATTTTAGCCATAAAACTTTTATAAGTAACTGAAACAACAGAGAAAGCTCGTGATATAACAGAGAGAGTTGATAAAAGGGGTGCTAAGTAACAAACCCTTTCTCCAATCCTGGGATCTTTAGCCAACTTTACAATTTCTTCTTTGTCCTCCTGGGTAAGTTTGTAAGCAGAAAAGAGATCCTGCTTCTTTGTGACATAATTTGCTTCCACTACAGTGGCAAATACAGGAAATCCATTCTTCGTATTTAGAGAAAGGTCAAAATTATTTGTGTAAATACCAGTAACCTCCTGAAATAAACCACATGGAACATGGAACAGAAATTCAGGTGGTAATCCTAACATAACCAGGATAATAAAATGCAACAAAACCAGATAAAAGCACATATAAAAGGCTATTACAATCTCTTCCCCTGGGCGGGCACAATCGATCAGATCATTCAAGAGTATCACTTCCTTGTATCTGGGAAGACGACCTGCAGGTACAATACCTGGGCTCTCCTGAAGAGTGAGCTTTTGATAGTTCCGGTATATTGTCTGCAGAAAGGCAAGTAAACCAAACTTTAGTTTAGACTAATTTTATTAAGGCTCCATTTCATAACCCGTAAGGATAGGAGAGAAAAAAAAAAGAAACTTAAAAATTTGAGACCCAAATTTTATCTTTATTGGGGACCCGTAAAGCAAGAGCCTCCTTACAACAAATTTTTGGCTTAAATTAAGGTGTGTAATCTCATTTCTGGCTAGCCAAAGAGACATGAACTAGGACCCAATTTTTCTATCAATTCTTCCCTCAGTTTCAGTAGAAAAAGAAATGAGAGATAAACATAAATTTGAGAAACTTCACCATGCTCAATATTGACGGTGAATGGATTACTTTGATTGGCACTCAGGGCAAGAACCGACCTTGACTTCTGAATATGAATTCTGGAAGAATGGCCCCAGAATCATTCCACATTTGTTGCAGTCATACTTTACTTGCTGTAACTGTGGGAAGACCCCAGAACGTCGGGTTACAACTCCCCCAATACGAATCATGGTGTTCAAATGAATCTGCCTGAAATGCATGAAACCTGGGGTGACTTGATTCCAAATAGGATTTAGTAAGATTCTAAAGTATCGACATGATTTCAAGTTACCGTATGTTGCGTATCTGATCATAAACTGGTAAGTTGGTGATGCAATTTATAGATCTTTAGGTGAATATTTTTGTAGTTTGGATGTAAGTCAAAGACAACATTCTTTGCCACATCTTCCATGACCTCAAGGACAGATTGAGGGGCATCAGCCAACCAGATAGCAATATTGGGATGGATATAGATGAATTGTTTGTAATCAATCTCCAAACTGCACTTATTAGCTGCATGTAAATTATTGGATTAGTTTGTATAGAGAGCATAAGCAACTAAATAGACGAGTCAGGAAGGGATGATCACAATTTACTTTTACAATCTCATAAGTTAACACCAAGCAAATGGAGATATTCTAACCTGAGACCATCTCATTTATCAGCCGTACATATTCAAAATCACCATGTTCATTCTTTGGGTTGACATATGTGAGCAAGAATTCCTTAAACTTCTTTGCAATGAAGCGCCGCACTTCATCTCTAGTAACCCATTCCCTTAAGCGTTCCTTGAACACGGTACATCTCAAACTCACCATCATCGTGTCCTCTTCCTGCATAAAGCCCCATCAGTAAAAAGAATGGACACAAAATGAAAATCACAATTCTGATGGACCATTTACGATTTAAGGAAGTAGGAGATCAGAGCTGTGAGACCAAGATACCTCATATAGATCGTCATCAGTCTGATCAGTCATGGGCACATCGTCTCTTGAGTGTCCTCGTGACCTTCCTGGTGAACTTAGCATCGCATCAGCATCATCGTAGCTTCTTGCTGCAGCTGGAGGCCTAAAATCTGCTCTTGATCTCTTTGAAGGCCTATAGTTGTCATCATCAGTATCTGCAATAAAAAAACATAGCGCATGCCCCTTTCAGCTTCATTTTAAAAGAGAACGATTTAAAATATAAACTTATAATGCTTTCCAATTTGACGCCCATAACAGTAAGTTGATCCAGTCACTACTACAAATGTGGGTACACAAAAGAGTTCAGCAACAAATATGAATGAACTGTGGAGCCAAGAGCCACATGATTCAAATATCCATGGAAATAAAACGAAACCGCAGACAACAATGTATAAAACCTCTTGTCAAGGGTTCAGCTCGAATCTCCCATGAACTTTAGTTCAAACATATGAATTGATAATGAAAGAACTACAAATGAAGTCTCTTTAACTCTGAAAAGCAAGCTTTAGGTAGATGATACATGGAAAAGTAGAGGCACAAAACAAGTTGATGCAAGGACTGTCTATTGAAGCAAACCAGTTAGAATCATTTGAGGCCAAAAAGACTGTAAAAACGCCCCAGCCAAGATAAAATGAACAACTTCATTTAGTTTGATTTGTATTTCCAAAAATCAAATTGTTCATCAAGGTCACCCAGACACATGGTGGTGTGTAAACATGAGTGCCATGTTCTTTGAGCTGTGAGGACGGAAGCACTTTATTAAGTATATGGTTCAACTCTCTAGTTTCCCTATCAGTAGCAATATTGTTATTCTGTTAGCAACCTTATCCATTTGGGAGGAAAACTCCTCAGTGTCATCCCTTGTACTGGTGATTGCTTAACATCTTCTGTGATAAAGTTAAACATTTGACAATGTGGAAATTGGTGAGAGGCTTACAATAAACAACTGGATCGAGAACAAGACAACAATCACAATAGGCTTCCCCAAATTCCTTGCAAATACCATAGTCTACCACGTTAATGCCGAATTCTTCAAGTTTGATTTCGACTCTCTTACAAGTCCATTCATGGTTTAAGAAAACAAATTTAAACTAGCTATTACAAGGATGGTACAGAATCACAACTAAAAATGCAATTAGAGAGCTGAGTTCAATTCAGGCCAGTTGTTAGGGTTTGTTCAAAAAAGAGAAGATTAAACCAGGTTAGCAAAAGGTGATCACCTTGGTCGAGAAGCATCCGAGGAAGCTTTGGCTCAGTGGTGCGAACATCTCTGGTGTCGAGCTCCACCTCAGCAGCCCTTCGATCCTCCATGATCTGATCCAAACTCCTCTCATCTTCCAGAGAATCATCAAGTCCCAACGATTCATACTGATCGTGCTCACCCATCCTCCGGTAGTCGCTACATTTCCGAACACGCTGCATTCCATCAGAACAACGCCACCAAATCCAAAACAAACAAATAGAGAAATGAACAAATAAAATATATATAAACAAATACGGACTCCATGAAATTATCGTTGTAAAGATCCTCGCCTTCCTCCTCCTCCACGTCTTCTGGTTCGTCTCCGATGATGTGGGGATCGACAGCGGCCTCATCTTCGTCGGAGTAATTTTCGGAAGTGCGGCTGGGAGGGAGTTGATCGGTGTTGAAACCAGCAGAGGTGGGCGAATCGGGGGTGGATGGCGGGTTTCCGGAATTTCCAGCGTCGGAATCGCTCGGGCGTGTAGGTGGATCCGAATTCGAATCTTCCCTCGCCATTTCTAAGGGTATGCGTATACAACTGCTCTTCGCCCATGGCTATTATTCCGATAAGGCTCTTCCTTTTGGCGGGAAGTTTTGGCGCTAAATATGCATACGTGGCGTCGCATTCAACTGGGCTAATGTTTGGGCCATGGCCCAGTCTCCGTAAGAACCCTACCTAGCCTGCTTAGGCTGGCACTCCAAACTTTACTTTAACGAATCCAACTTTGGGCCCAACAGCTACGTCTTAGCCCAGCCAAGCAAGATTAAAGCCCCCATTTGGCTTGGATTTTTATTTCTATTTTTTTTTTTTTTGTTGGGACATGAAAAGCATGCATCCTAATAAGATGTTAAATACATCTTTAAGACATACCACACTAAAACTAATTTACATACGAGTCGAGATATACCACAAGGGCGATAAAGCTCTACCACAAAACACAACTAGTTGCATTCTCAATGCTTTAACTCGAGATCATTGGCTAAACTATGAGAGACTTCAACCATCTCGCCTACACATTGGATGGTTTTTCTTTTTCTTTTCAAGCTAGTTGAGAATCTTGGATGTATTTAGATAATTTTTGTAACTTTTTCCTTTTCTAAAAAAAAATTGAAAATGATGGTAGCATTATGTTTTATATATATATATATATATATATATTGAAAAGGTTAGTTTTAGAGTTCAGTGATTTTCTCCTTTCTCCTTTTAATTGTCTTCTCAAACTGTAGCTGATAGTTGGCATTGTATTCTTTTTGGAGAAAACCCAACTACTAGTATTTCCTATAATTAAAAAATTGACCATTTTTTATCATTTAACTTATATCCTTAAAATTCTTTTGTAAAATGGAATTTTATAGAAAAACTTTTTTGGTTAGACCATGAGGTGTCTTGAGTAGGACTCTATACACGCGAAAATCGTCTTTAAGTCATACTATACCGAGACTATAATCCTCGTACAAGCAGAGAGGGAACTAGTTACATTCCTAGGACTCAAACTTGAGATCATTGATTACATGTTCGGTGGTGAATAATGGAACAATTTGAGTTAATAAATTTTATGGTATATATTAAAATTATAACTGAGTTTCAACCTTAATACTTAAAAAATGTGAATATATTATAGTATTATCTACCAAATTCTAAGTTAGAATTATTGAATATATATGATATAAGGACAAATATGGTGCAATTTTGTATACCGATAAAGAAAAACGATGTTACTTTTCTAAAAGGATGTACCAATAAAAATGTCAAATAACAATAGAGTGACATTTCAATTGAAGAACAAAATTTTACAGATGTAGATATGCCCTTAGATCATGCAACTGGACTGACCAATAAATTAATGATCAAAACTGAAAAGAATATCTACATTATCACATAAAACAATCCTTCCTTGGTAATGAAGGAAACCATATAGGAGAAGAAGAAGAAGAAGATAAAGAAGAATTCCTAGACACTCTCTGTAACATCTCTTGATATCTTTTGAAGGAATCCAGCTTCTGCATGCGCATCTGTTTATGAAACCTCGTTATGAACAAGTCAGCCACATGATCAATATCGTCTTCCAATCTGAACTCCTCCTTCCCATTCTTCACCATATCTATAATAGATCCACCCCTCATATCCACCTCCTCGTCTTCAAACAGACAGTGAGTAAGATCAGGGTATTTCTCTTCCCCATTATCCGTCGTCATCTGATGATGATGATGATAACTCTGGCTGGGGCTCCACTCCACCTCGTTGTGATGGACTACCACAGCCTTGCTCTCCTCTTCTTCGCCCCCATGCTGCTGCCCCAGAATGCTGTGAATCTTTTCCGATATGGAGGACAACACCTTCTTGTTCCTCAACAACGAGAACATCAGTATCCGAGATTTCAAAGCGCTTGTTTTGCTCTTCACCGCCATGGATTTCGTCTTCGCCATAGAAGTCATCAGTGCAATGATCTGCTTCAAGAAGACTGAAGCCCCGTTCTTCATCCTTGTAAGTTGCAACTGTATATATCAAATTCAAAGAGAAAGTAAAGATACCAAAGAAGATAAGAAGAAGAAGAAGAAGAAGAATAGCTGATATCGTGGGAGATAGAAACAAGTGTTTGACATGAAGCAAATACTGAGGACCTTGATGGATTTATATAGGAAATTAACCAGGTAAAGCGATTATGGAGGGTAAGTGATCTACTGCTAAGAGACGTACACGTGGCATTGAGTGATTGGATGGAGGGATGGTGCCTTCATAATGCATGAACTTAGGATATTTCCAGAGGGTCACTGGCTGGCTGGCTAGTCGAGAGGTTCTATATCATTATTCTAAATGAAAACTTTAGCACAGGCAGGCAAAAAGCTAAAGCCCAAGGAGAGAAAGTTTTTTATGTTAGGCTTCTTGTCCTCCACTGGTTTGTAGCTTTTGTACACTTGTTTATTTGTTTGCTAGCCACCCGTACCCCCAACTTTTTCCTTAATATTCTCATGTTGAAAGGTTTGCAAGGTTGAATATAGAATTAGATGAATTTGATCACCTATCAACTAATGTTGAAACCACCCTTTGTTAGAGTCTGAGTAATTTGAATTATGTTTGATTTTACTAGAGAATTTTCACGATGCGATATTATGGATTTTTTAAGATATATGTGTGCTCGGTAGCGAAGGGATTGGGCCATCCCATAGCCTAGTCAGATTTGGTATCAGAAATGTTTTCAGTCTCTTGTCTAGGGTTTTTTGTGAGTTTTTATTTTATAGACTTTTTCTATACATGTGTCATACTTTCATTTGTCCCCTTGGTGTAGCGATTCGTGGGATCATGAAGCAATTACCTTCTATTGTTAAGAACAAGTGTCCAAATGGGCTTAATAGATGGATGATTCGAGGGTAAGACGAATCATACATGGGTAGAGTGGTGTATGTTTGGGGCAGCTGATTCTAATAAGGGTGTACGTCCAATGGTGTAGGCTGGTCATTTTCAAGCTAGATAAGACGAATCTTAAAACACAGAAGAGCCCCATTGTCACACTCGACCTATACTGTGGATTTATGCTACTATTTTACCAATTCCGATTTTTATTTTTTCACAACTTGAGTCTAAACTCCACCTCATAATCACCCTGAACAAATAAAACACTACTCCAAGTCTCCAAACATACACACATCTGCATGCAGTTAATTCTCAATGTACCCAAAACTATACACTTACACTTGATCAAAACAACATTTACACAAAGTTCTTAAAACCAAATCGCTACACAAGCCAAATATACAACGATCCACAAAAAACATACTAACCTGTCTAAAAATATAGTGCGAATATCCACATAACACTAAATAGTCACTGAAGATGTATGCTCAACCACCAACAAGCTATGTCGCAGATACAAACTTCCCATCCCTCAAACCCTACAGTCCAACTTCCATGTCAATGCACCGGTCCGTGACCCGCATCTAAGGTGGAGGGAAATAATGGGGGTGAGTCTGACAATCTCAAGAGTGAATCCCATAACAAGTCATGCCTATAAAACATTTCAATTTATACATAATTCAAAATATCTCAAAATGCAAGCATTTTACAAATAATAGGTTGGTGATGGAAACACATGAACGCAATACTACCACCATCCTCAACCCCCATCAATGACTCTGGCTTCCACCCAGGACTAGCCGATCATCCCGTAACAACGACAAATTGTCGGGACTTACCACTCCGCGATACGCCTCACATCCCGTATATCTCGCGACCTTCTCGACTACAACCCAGTGGACTATCATCATTCTGTCCACTACATCAATCCCGACTCCTCACATAGTCTCATACCCATGTCAGTTTTTAAACAATTTCACAAAGATTCAACCAATGACATTTAAAAAACATCAGCGTGACTACATTCAAAGATTTCCATATATATAAAAAAAAATATACATTTATATATCACTGTAAAATCAATGCACTAAAGCAATAAGAATGGTGCCAAAATTCCCACAACATCAAACCACAATACAAGCAGGAGAAGGTTATAAGATCCCCTACCTTCCTTGGATTCAAAATCCACAAGTCTCCCAAGGAAGTCAAAACCCGAGGCTACTCCAAAGGATCTGCAAATAACAAGTCATAAGATTCCTACTTCACAACTGTCAATAAAATTACTAAGTGGCTTATTACTTTATCACCACTGACTCACATATATTCTTATACCTTCCAACATAAACCCTGATCCCCCAAGTGCACCTCCCTTACCCTTACTAGGATCAACATTTAACACCCTTTATTAGGCTACTACAAACAACACACTCAACACTCAGACTCTTTTTTAACCTATCTCAAGCACTTCCTCTTTTTTTTTTTTTCTCAACTACAAATTTTGACCAGCCATACATACTTTTGTTCATTGTGGTCTTCTCTGACCAAAAGTTCCCTATCTCTTAGCTTTCCACAGCCTCTTAAATCAGGTCATCTGGACCTCAAAATCCAAGAGTTATGGTTTTTACACCTCCGACTTCCCGAGACTATTTCAGGATGCATGTACTCTCTTCACCCTTACTTTGGACGAAATTATGGGAACAAATGAGCCATAATTCATTATATTTTTTTTCATGAAGTTACCCCTGCTGTGGCTACTTATAGCTGATTTTGAATCACCCATTTGGATCAATCTAACCTAACTTATGACTCAAAAAACAGAATCGCCTGCACGGGGACATAATCTGTAATCTGGACCTTCAACCTCAAATTCAAGGGTCTTATGGTAGGATTTAGTTTCTTGCTGCTTCTAGACATTGAAGGGCTAGGTTCTAGCTTTCTCCAACTGGAATCACCCAAATTGATAAGAAATGGCATGTTATGGCCAAATACTAACACTGGCCAAACAGAAAATCTGTTCTTGAAAATGCCTGCACTTATGATTTTCCCCATTTTTTTCCATAAGCTTTCCAACTCAATCAACTCCAACACTCAAACACACATCAAAGCCACTCTATTCAACCCAACACATCTTCCAAAACACATCTTAAAACAAAGAATCTGTGGTTTCACAACCCATCACTCAACCAATCTAAGGTTACGACAAACCCTAACTTTCAAAAAAAGCAGGTTTCGCGAATCATACCCCCATACAAAATCCCCTCAAATCCTACACAAATAATAACTAAGAATAGGTTTTACCACCCCATATCCTTTTTCAAATCTAGGGTTAGAGAAGTCTCAACTAAACCCTAAAAGAATCCATCTTATTAAGAATCAAACCAAAAACTTTTTACCTTTTGGCTCAATCTCTTTTCCTTCTCTTCCTTTCCTTCTTCTCTTTCTTCTTCTTCTTTCTCCCTTTCTCCTCTCTTCACATTTTTTCCTAATCTCCTATTTGAGCAAAAAATGAGAACTAACCCTTTTGCTAGACTACTTTTGGTCTTATACCAACTTTTTGACTTTAAGTTTCACTAATAAAGACTTTAAGCCATTAACTCTTCTATTTGCATATCACATTCCCAATCTTATATATCAATTCTCACTAGACTTTCTCATTAATGTCCTGTTGGTCCTCAAGTGTAAATCTCACCACCCTACCCTGGCTCCTAATATTAAACCCGGCTCTCTATCGCTTTATTTTTGTGAAAATAAGAGTTTACTATCGTAATAATTCCTATTGCTACACCCATTGCAATCAGACACTCGAGTGCTCGATTTTTGCTCATACCCCTAATGTGCCCGAATTGTCGTGCCCGAGCTCCTTGTTCACCCTTTAACTCTCACCCTATCTCGGTTTGTTTGACCTAGCCTTGAGACCTAAGCCTCAGGTCTGCTCTGATCACCCAATAACCTAACAAATATGTTATATATTTTAGGATTCTATAGTTTTTACAAAATTAACAGCCACAATACTCCAATGTCAATTTTAAAACAATGAATTCCTATCTCCCATGGTTTTTTAATAGGATCTCCACCTAAATAAGTGTGTTTGTTCTCTTCATCTTTCTCTCATTTGCCTAGCTATTCCCTTATTTTTTTTCTTTATTACAGCTGATTAATTAATGGATCATTTCCAATCAATGAATCATCATGCCAAAACATCCCAACATAACTCTATCAACAGCTGGTGCCATTGTTTCTCTCTCTTATCATCCAAATTAGCGATGCAAGAACATAGTTATTAAAGTTAAAGCAGAAGATACAGTGGACTAATGATAAAATTAAGTACTAATTCAGATCATGGTGATATGATCAGCTTTACATTAATTAGTAAGTAGGCTTGCACATGCATTGGTTCTCCTCATGCCTAAAACCGAAAAGGCAAGCATCAAGCTTCGGAAGGTACATCATCCCCTGCTGGGCTTTTCAGAGGTGATAAAAGTTAGGATTTAGTGTCAAAGTAATTCACTGTTTTAAAAAAATTTAAACAAAGTACAGTTTTTTAAAAATAATTTATAATTGAAAATTGTATTCATCTATGGTTTTAAAGTTAACTTTTCAAAACCATAATTGATAAATATGGTACTAACGTTAATTTTTAAAACTATATTTGGTGAATAAAATTTAAAAAAAAGTAGAATACTAGTTTGGTTATTATTTTGAAAAGATGATTACTCAAGTAATTTTTTTTTAAAATGAATTACTTTGATTCTAAATTCTTGAAAAGTACTAAGAAAAAAAAATAAAGAGAAAAAGTGATATAAATTTTTTTTTAAGAAAAATAAAAAAATTGTTTTAAAACTTAATAAATTACCATATATTTCTTCAAACCTATATTATTTCGCTTTTTTCTCTTTTATATAAAAGACTAAAAAAATTTTAAAATATATAAAATTTTAAAGATTTTAATTATATTTCTTATTTTATTTTATATTTTTACTTCAAAACCAAATATTAAAATCGTTTTTTCTTAATATTTTCTCGTTTCTATTACTTTCCATCGATTACAAACTGACTCCAAGTTAGAGATAATTCATAGAATCCTCACGTGCTGAAACACCTGCATCACTTAGTATTTCTGGAAGTTCTTAAGAAAATATTTATGTCACTTTCTTCTTTTTGGTAGGGTAAAGGAAAAGAACTCTAGAACTTTCTAGTTGTCATTCACCAGTCTTAAAGGAATAGGCTTGCATTATTATATCCACTTAAACATAGAATGTTGTATTCTGAGATTTTTTTTTTTGATGGGAAACCTTGCCATATCCATGCAGTCAAGCTTTTTAGCATACAGATATTCATTAATTAGGGTCTGTACAGTTAATAAACCGGCCAGCAGTGCTTGCCTAACCTCCACGTACCTAGATTAGGCAAATAATTTGGCAACCCCCAGTTTACACAAAAAAAATAAAATTTTGGGTTTAAATGATATTTAAATAATTATTCAGCCAAAAAAATAGTTGAATTGGCCGAATTGATATATCAAACTCAACCTAATCCGAGAAAACTCAAGTCCATGATAATCAACCCATTAAATGATCCAACGACATTTCTATGATTTTTTAATTTGTCAAAACCATCGACAAATAAGAGTTTAGATTTTCATTCCAAAAGAAAAGTTTATGAGACTTTTTCTTCAACTCAAGTCGCGCATAAAACGCGAGCGTTTATTATTAGAGTTGCTGGTTATTCACAACAAGACTTTAGCTTAAAAAGCCATTTGTTATAACAAGCATTCTGTTTGATACGACAGCTTATCAAGAAATGTGATTGGAAAGATTTATTCAAAATGCCTATAAAATGAATACTAACATCGTGAGCAAAGTTCTCAACAACCAATCATCAACCAACACTAAACTTAAAGATTTCAAAGATTAATTTATCTTGATGCTTTCTACTAGTTTATCAATCACTATTCAAATCTCTAGTTTAATATATATGTTTTCCTTACAAGTATTTATTACTTCAAGATTTATAGCTTCGCTTATTCCTATAAATTAATTCATATTTTTCGCCGCTTCATACGCTTTATCTCAAATTTTCAAGATAATCCAATTTTTAAAGCATTTTTCACTTAGATTATATAAAATTATCAAGAGAACCAGAGAATCCATTTTTTCGCTTAAGCCACAAGGTTCCTTGGGAAATAATCGTAAGGATGAGGATAAGATTTACTTTAAAGAAGAGATTGATTTAAGGATAAAGTTTCTTTTTCCAAGTTATCTTCAGCTTTATTATCACTTTAATTTCTGCCTTGAATATCTAATACAGAGTACGATACCTTCAAAGGACAAGTTCTTATGACCATGTGAGTTTAATATTTCACCATATTTTTGTTCTTAATTAATGATCATGTAACCTATACATTTCCAAATTGCATGATAAAACGTTTCAACGTTTTAAAAGATGTAGATAGAGCTGAGCCAGATAAATTAAAGTCTCAATAAAATAGCTTTTATTACATCAGAATTCAAAGTTGCTAACTATAAAAATAATGAACCATGTAAATTTTAATCAAAGGTTTAACCATATCTTGATTTGAGATGAGCTATTAAATAAGTACATATGAGTTAAATTTGAATATGGAAGTCTTCTTTCGTTTCTTAATAGTGTAGTAGGATCAAGCTTTTAAACTTTTTATCCTCGGTTAGAATAAATTGATAAGATCTCCATTTTTATGTCCCCATATGGTGACATGGGATGAAAAATAGGAAAGATAAGGAAGGGGGTTTCAACCCTTTTGGCTTAGCATCCTCTAATGGGAGGCTGACACAGCAAGTAAAGGCTATTAGCTTAATGGTAAAGTGAGCTATTCTTTTTTTATATTTATTTACTTTGCGATATCAATAATATTGTGTTCTCATAAAAACTTAAATTCGATCTTTTTCGTATTGTAACACCCGAAAATATTACAATAGCTAAATATTATTTTTCCGAAAATAAAACAATAGACCCGGGTTTAATACTAGAGCCAAGGATAATTGCAAATTTACTCACTCGGCGACCTTTGGGATTATTGAATGAAAGTCTAGCCAAGAATGAGCAAGATTGAGAATGTGATATGCAAATATAAAGAATTAATGGCTTAAATTACATAGTGAAACTTTAAAATAAATCTTGTGATAAGACTAAACTAATCAAAGAAAAGGATAGCTCTCATTTTTTGCTCAAATAGAGTTAAGGCAAAAACGTAAAGAAGAGAGGAGAAAGAGGAAGAAGAAGAAGAAAGGAAGAGGCTAGTGCTAGACGTTCAAAAAAGGTTGTTTTTGTTTGATTCTTGTAAATTGGTTATTTTTCTAGGTTTGGTCAGGGAACTTCTCCTAACCCTATATTCGCCGATATTTGCAGAAACCCTAACTCTTGGTTATTTTAAGTAAGGATTTGAGGATTTTCAGACAGAGGGATATGATTCATGTGATTTCAAAGCTGGGGTTTCATCCTAACCTTAGATTTGCTGAGGATGGGTTAGCAAAACCTCATTCTTGTTTACATGTGTTTTGGAAGATGTTTTTGCTGAATAGAGCGGCTTGATGTGGGTTTGATAAGCCGTATGGATTTTGGTTGGAAACTTATGGAAAGTGGGGAAGATCATAAATTATGGCATTTTCGAAACTTGATTGGCATGGCCCGGGTTGTTAGTATTTTGATATAACTTCAATATTTCTCAAGCCCGAATTGAGTGATTCATGGTCACAGAAACTAAGACTTCACGAAGACAACATCCCCGAAATATGTGTGTCCAAATTCAGAACCCATTGGACCCCAAAATTATCCAAAGTGGGGCTATATGTTTATAATGATATCTTGTGTTTCTAAGTGTTCGAATTTGGGTGATTCCAGCTTGAAAATAACCCAAAGACCTTATCTTCAAACGAGCATGGTGATATGAATACAAGAGTTGCTAAGGCCGAGTTGTTTCAGGTGTAACCCTAATATGGCGCAATTGTCGATCCTGGTGAAGTGTAAGAGAAACAGACTGGGGGACTGGGCTTATGTCATGCATAAGAATATATGTGAAATGAAGGGTGATAAAGTAATAGGCCACTCGAGTAATTTTGTGTGACTACGATCGAGAGAGGCTAAGGACCCATGACTTGTTATTTAAGTGCATCCTTCAGAGTAACTCCTGCTTCACTTCCTCGGGAGACGGCAGATTCAATTCAAGGAATGTAGGATCTTATAACCTCTCCCCGTCAGATCGTGGTTTGATGTTGTGGGAATTATGTACCATTCAGGTTTGACTGTGATTTTCAGTGATATATAAATGTATATTTTTATATATATGGAAATCTTTGAATTAATTGGTACATGATGCTTTAAATATCCATATGTGGTTAAACAAGCTGAAATTGTTTTAAAGCATGACATGGGTATGAGACTCCGTGTGAGAGTCCTGATTGGATAGTGGACACGGACACGATTGGGCCTCCGGCCAGAACCCATAGCACATGTATATACTCTGATGTGGGCATATCCCCGGGGGGTGGTAAGTCCCAAGAATTTGTCGTTGTTATGGGATGATCGAAGGTCCCCGGGGGTGAAGCCTCCAAAAGAGTCATCGATGAGGGGCTGAGATGGTGGTAGTATTACATTCATGCTGCTTTCCATCATCAACCTATTATTTGTAAACGCTTCATGTTTTGAGATATTTTGAATTATGTATAAATTGGAAATGTTTTATGAGTATGACTTGTTATGGATTCACTACTGAAAGGTCGAACTCACCTCATTATTTCCTCTCCACCTTAGATGCGTGTACGGTAGACCTAATCGCGTGACATGAAAGTTAGACTCGCGTTTTTGAGGATGTGAAGTTTGTATGCCAACCTTAGCTTGTTGGTGGTCGAGCATACATTTCAATAATATTTAGTTGTTATGTGGATATTCACACTCAGAGATATCTTATTAAATTTCAGATCTTCATGATCATCAGATATTAGTTTCACAGAACACTGGGGTTTTTAACTTTGTGTGAATGTTATTTTGATCAAGTCAGAACAGATAGTTTATGATATCGATAATTAACTCTTGCACCGATATGTGTGTATGTTTGAGACTTGGAGAGTGTTTCATTTTACGTTTCCAAGTGATTACTCCAAGTGGAGTTTAGACTCAAGTTGTGAAAAAAAAAATCAGGTGGTAAAATAATAACATAAATCACACCGGTGGAATTTGGGGTGTGACACGTATGCACCACTTAACCCTTAACTGTTGAGTCAAGTCTCATTAACTTTATAAAGTACACTATTCTTAATTACATTGTTATGCCTAGATTGTAAGGGCCCTCAACCATATGAATGGTTTAAGGTGTTTTATAACTAATTTTGGTTTTTAGGACCAGCTGTTATATATAAAAAGATTTTTTATCCCTCACTCCACTCACAGTTTTCTTTATACATCCATTATCCATAGCTAAGGATAGCACAAAAAATAAGAGGAGGATAGTGAAGATTCAAGAAAGTGATTGTGTCCATAGCATGGTGGATTAAGACTGGCTCTCTGCTTCCTTCAAACTTTGGATTGTTTCTTGGTACTGAGCATAAAAATTTTATAACATCAAATGCTAATTGCATCAAAACTTTGAATCAAGTTTTAGAGTGACAATTGCAAGATTCAAGATTAAGAACTAATTTAGTAGTTGTTGGAGAGGAAGTTTCTCGAATCAATGGAATTGAGAGAAAGAGAATTTTTATCAGGGCGTTCAGATTACATACAGTCAATTCCTTCAGTAGTCTGTAACAGTAAATCATGATTTATGGGACCGATCATCTTATCCCCCACCAGACAATCACAAACCAAGGAAATGAATAAGCAGATTCTTCACACCAACCCCCATGGACGAATAATGAATCATGGTCGTATAATATCTTCCATCAGGAAGGTTCCATTTGTTGAAAAATCAGCTACATACACAGTTCCACACACCAGTTCCTACAAGACCTGGTCAGACCCACTCTCAGACAATGTATCCAGCTGTACTAGGTCAAAGTCATACAGGGTTGATCACTATCAGGCGGGTTTGAAATCTAAAGAAAAGAACAGAAAAGATAATGGGGTAGTAGGTTTCTTTGGCCCAATCAAGTCAATTAACCAACCAATATTTTAGCCATGTTCACCAAAACTTGACTCAATCTTCAAACCATTTTTTTTTTTTCTGTGAAGAAGGACAAGTTCTTATATGAGTGGTTGGTTGGTTTCTAGAAAATCTTAACAAAATTTTAGAGAAGAAATCTGGATCGCCATGGAAGTGAACCAAGAAGAAAAGTAGAGCTAAAGAGCACCAACTTCTCCATGTTTGCTTTATGTCAATGCACACCATTGACAAGGACATTTAGGTAACAAAATGAAAGCACCTCCACAGATCCCCACTTGATTATGAATACCACCCAATACTTGATTTAGGTACAAAAGCATTTGCCCATCACGTTTAAATAGTATGGCGTTGCCTCTTGACCGAGTTTCAAATAAAACAACATTACATTATAAATACTATGAAAAACGACAAATTAAAAAAGATCAGATGCAGAAGATACAAATTAAAATAGATTATAGGCAGCAGCAGCAAAAAGATAATTAAAGGCCCAAAATCACATAATTTGGTTTAAAGCTTGTTTGGCAGTGATTGTGGGAAACATTTGTAGCCTTTCTAGGACTAGAACTGATAAGAATTTTCATCTGCTTTCATATTTTGTAGAATCACTACCAATGGGATGATACCAATTAGTATACCACAAGAGCAATTTTCAAAGGAAAGGATGCATAAGAAATAGAAGAGATAAAGCATATGTCAAATCTGCATAAATGATTCTAATGTCTAATTTTATCACTCACTATATTTATAATCATATATGAAGTAATAAGGTCTTTTGTACAGAAGCAAAGATCAAAGCCTAATTTTTTTTCAAATAGAAGTAGAATCAAAAGGATAATAAAGTGACAAAACTAAGAAGCATTTTTTTTACTAATACATCTGCTGCTGCTGCTGTTGCAAGGAGTAGTAGATATATCATATATCAGATTATCAGAATGTATTTCCTTCATTACTGAAACTCCCCGGAAAGTCCACCGGAACTCCTCCCCTCGGATCCCGGTTCCCGTCCTCCACCCATCACCACCAGCTCCCTCCACTCCTCCAACAGCACCAACAGCACTAGGGTATCTGCAGAAACCATGATCATAACAAGGCTGTGACGAATGCACCAGTGACCATGGATGATGATAGGCCCCATCCATCAACTTAGGCATCACCGGAGGCGATGGTGGTGCCGCCATCTTATAGAACTCCGGTGTGGGATATGAACTGGATAAACTAATTGCTGGCAAGGAAGAAACATCATCAAAGGATAAACTGTTCTTTTTAGGAGCATAAACCCCAACCTCCATTGGATGGATGACGAAAAGGTTTATCCTCCGGTGAATCAACCGCCGGGAAATCACTTCCTTTCTGTCGCTTATAACAAAATTCAGTACTCCGTTCGGTTTTCCGTCAGTGGTCCTGACCTGATAGCTCACAAACTTGACAGATCTGTTATACTCATCAATCAGGTCCTTCAATGGAACACAAACTTCACCAATATTTTTGTTCCCATACACTATACCCTCACAGCGGAGACTGAATTTGACAAAGTGATTGGCAATATCAGCAGCTGATATTTCCTTGAGATCAAACTGAAACTGATGGTTCCACTTTGATTCTATTTCGTCCCGCTGACCGGAGTCTTCTGTCGCTGAAAGCACTGTATTTTCTGTTTTTGATGGCTGTTCTGGATTCATCACTATGATGGAAACCGCAGCATACAATGATAGCTTCTGGAAGAAATTGAAGGCTCTGAGTAAAGCTTGCAGGAGATTACCTTGAGTTCCATGGAGTTCGCTGATTCCATGACTGATATTTTGAACAGTCAAGAAGGAAGAAGGCAATCTTTCTTTTTATACTCCTTTTTTTTTTTAATTTCTTTAATTTTATTTTTTTATTTCTGGGCAATCTGGATACAAGAAATGAAAGGCTCCATAAAGCAAGAGTAGGTTCCACGCTTCAAGTTTGCATCACAATCATTGACTTGGAATCAATCCAAACTACTTTGTGTTCAAACGTTTAGAGGCCTCTTTCTTCATGGGGATGGTACACAAAATAATAAAAAATTAAAATAAATCTTAAAAAATTGTGGTTTGAAAATAATTTATCTTATAATTTAGTTTTCCGCATCATCGCCCATATCATATCAACAAAATTTTTTAAAATTACGGATGATTCTTCAAAAGTTAAAACTTTCGCTTAAATTAAATTTTTAAAATACGGGCTATTTCTTCAAAAGACATTTTCAATGAAATATTAGAATGTTAAATAAAATATATTTCACAGAATTAAAAATTTTCAAAATTATGAAAGTGTATTCAAAAAACACTTTTAACAAAATAATATAAAAATATCTCTTCAAAAAACATTTTCTAGTTTCAATATAAATTAAAATTTTCTAAAATTATAAAAGTGTCTTTTCAAAAGACGCTTTCAATATAAATTAAAAAAATTTAAAATTACGAATATGTTTCTTTAAAAGACACGTTCAAAGAGATATTTTTCAAATGGCAAAAACTATATATTAGATTTAGGAATTTCTTTAAAGAATTTTTTATTTTTTT
This sequence comes from Tetrastigma voinierianum, assembly GCA_016808115.1. Taxonomy (NCBI): domain Eukaryota; kingdom Viridiplantae; phylum Streptophyta; class Magnoliopsida; order Vitales; family Vitaceae; genus Tetrastigma; species Tetrastigma voinierianum. The sequence continues at coordinate 796,470 of JAEQBH010003577.1, forward strand.
AAAACTAGATGTCTGAAAAGTCCGTACATTAATGGTTGTTGGCCAAGGCGGCATAACTATCTCTGTCTCTTTCTTTGCAATTAATATTCCCGAGAAAATGGATCATATATATATGAAAAAAATTTCTTGCCTGCCCTTCAAAGTCTTATTTTGGAATTCAATCTGAAGATGAATTTCATTGATTCCAAAATATATTGCTTTTGTCCCCACTTTTATAGCAGTACACGGATTAAAGACCGGGGCATCACATGGGGTTTTAGATTCATTTTAAAAAATAAAAATCCTTCAAATATAATAGATTTAAAAATATTCCTAAATCTAATATAATTTGTGTCACCTCGAAAATGCTTTCAATATTAATTTCTATAATTTAAATTTTTTAATTTACATCGAAAATATATTTCGTAAGATACACATTTACACTATTTCTTATCGGAAAGTTGCCTTTCGGTAATGTACACTTTCATAATTTAAATTTTAATTGACATATTTATACTATTTCATCAAACGTATTTTGTTAGATATCTTTCATATTTTTAAAAATTTTAATTTATATTAAAAATATATTTCATAAGACACTTCATAATTTAAAATTTTCAAAACTTTAATACGACGACTTACTTAATTTTTGAGAAAATCATATATTATAATGTAGAATTATTTTTCAAACTACATTTTAAAGATTTATTTTAAATTTTATTATTATTTTTTTTAAAAGTTCGGCATCACAAATCATTCTATTAAAGAAATAAAATATATATATTTAAGGAGGCATTTTCCCATGTTTGGTCTTGGTCTCTCAGTGAAAATATAAAACAAAAATTCTCAAATGTTTACATATTTAAAATTTATTAGGTCCTTATATAATGGAGATAAATAAATAAAATAAGTTTTAATAAATACACTGAATTAATTTATTGAGTTTAAACATATTTTTCTTTTCTTAAATTCTTATTTTCCCTATTTTTTCTCTATTATTTTCCGGTTTCAAAGATAGTCATCCTCTTCCCTGCATATAATTCAACAACTTACTAAGAATTTCCATTGACACAAAATCAAAATGACTCCTTTTCAACCCACCAGACTCATTTTTCTTGTTTAGCAGAGAGAAGCAAATGAGATTTTGATTAGTTGTACGGTTCCAAGACTTTGATGCACAAAAATGCTGAACCAATCAAATAGCTAGATATTAGAAAGAAAAAAAAAAAGAAGAAAAAAACCCCAAACAATGGAAAATTACAGCATTTTTATATCACATTGCATAGTAGAAATCATTAAATCACACAAAAGTTCTTGAAAAGCTGTGATCATGAGCCAAATTAGTTCAATTTTTTCTTTACATGATGGTAAAGGAGGCTTTAGTCTTTGCTTTCTGGAGTTAGGGTTTATCCCTTTTATTAGTGCCCATCTCAATGGCATACTTGGAGGCCCTGTCCACCACAATTGCACAACCAAGTGGTGCCATTTGAAACATGCCTGTTACTCATGATAGCTGTGCCAAGTTGAGCTGCCCTCTGCCTTGAAGCACAGAGATAGCCAAATCTTGTCTGGTGTGTATTGAGTGATGAGGCCTTCTGCAATCTCCTCCAACTCATCAGTAGTCTTGTTAAACATCTCCATGCTTCGAAACTATGTCTTGTATAGAGTGTACTAGCCGGAACGAATCCTGCTTCTCCTTATTCTGTGCTTCATGTTAGTTGCCAGATAGTAATCATGAAAAACAATTAGCCAGGCCATTCATTATCTGTTGTGTTTTCTAACCAAGAGCCGTTATGTGATTACTTCTGAATTCAACCTGTCACTTGTGCAAGTCCTATACTTCCATGGAGTACTCGCTCATTCTGGGTTTAATATATAATGGCAAACCTTCTCTTGGGTTATGTTTTAGTGAGGAAAGAGGGTTTTAAAAATATTAACATGGTATTGAGTGTGTCGTGTGTTCAGATCGCTGTGAGAAGTTTTACACTTATCATCCTTTCAATGATTGGAAAATTAGCAAAAAACTCGGGCCATGTGAGGAGGTTTAAGACCTATTATTGGTCGACACGTCCAATTTAAGGAATATATTTTGATGAATATCTTTTAAGGTCTTTGCTTTCTATTTAAGAGCTTCCAAAAAAATATTAATCATGAGCTAGAGTAATGACAGGTGTCTGATCACTACGAAAAAAGGCTCCACACTCTATCATCCTCCTCGAATGACTCAGAAAAATTGTTAGTAAACTTAGCCCCATGAGTGGTTATCGGAATCACACATCTAATACGCCTAATCAAGAATATATATAAAGCCGACCTTTCCTACTGTAAGACCTCTAATCAAAGTTTTTAAAAGTGTGCCAAAATATTAATAATCACTAATCACAAACCTAGACAACATGAACAATCTGGGGACTTAAACACACCAACAGATATGATGTTATTGGAGAATTATCTTACAAACCATTAGCAAATAGTAATATCAGGACTGTATAGAATTTCTTTCTGTAGTTAGAACTCATGCTGTGTAGGCCCCAGGTCATCTCTCATTAAAAAACATTAAATGATACATCAAAACCAGTTTGTCTCTTTTATATTTTTAAGACAGAATTAGAATATTTTTCATTTTAGATCAAATATTTTGTAAAGAACTTGGTAATTATATGGAACATGTCTTGACATGGTCTCAACCCTGGTATACTTGAAGACATTTATGGTGTAACACAACATTAGAAGGCAATGGCCATGGTCAATCAAATCCATTAATTCAATCTATCATCTCATCGCAAGCAAATCTATTGAACAATTTTGAATAGCTAGTTTATAAAGCAGATTGTATTTTTGTACGTTGTAATTCTTCAACCATTATATATCATTATTGGATTGATTTACGAGAATGGGAAAAGGGTGACAAGAAAAACAAAGGAGAAAGAGATTCACGTCTGTTATCGTCTTTGTGGGCTGGAACTAATGGGCAAAGCTTATTGTTTGAATAAAAATAAAATAAAATAAAAGCAAAATTATAAAGGAAAGCTGCTGTGGGATAGCAATCAAAACAGAAGAAAACAAACAAACAGGGGAATAGGCTTGAGAAGAGAAAAAGCAGGCCACAGTGCTTGGATCATTTTATAGCATTTAAAATTCAAATAAATAATCTGGCTTACCAAATTGACGCCATTAATTCTCAGAAGGACATTCAATCTTAGTTTTGATTAGCTATCCACAATACTCATTTGTCCATTCCACCATTCTATGATTTTTTCCTTTTTCTATTTGCTTTATCCATCATCGGATGACAAGCTATTGCTTTAAATGTCTAACACGATATTCTTAAAGATTGCTTTGTCGCGAAATTTTAAATTTCTTTTTTGTTGTATAAGAATCCTAAAGGTAATATATTATCATTATTATTGAAATGTTAGGTTTAAATAGCCTATAGTCCTTGTGGTTTTTTACCCTTTTTTATCCTAAGGTTTTTCTACGAAAATCATATCTTATCATGCTTCGATTTATCATTGCTTATTGGTCTAATTGTTTGTTTGAACTATTTTTGGCACATAAAGAAAAAAATGTCATTTTTAAAACAATTACATTTGGTAGTCTTTCCCAACACCATCAAACATTAAAAGAGTTGTTTATTACTTTGTTAGAAAGGCGTGAATGATCCAACTTTCAACCCGATATTATATCCGAATAGTATTGCACTATGGTACATACGACTTTCCACCAAATTTCATCCCCGATTTTATGTGATTCAAGGAGCTTCCATGTTTTCAAGAAAATATATTGATAAGATCAGCCAGTTTTACATACGAACCTTAACCTTCCTCTCTATGTAGATGACACCACAATCCACCCTCTCGGACTCAAGGTTCCCTATCAAGTACATTTCCGAATTATAGATCGTGCTCCATAATTTATAAACGACCTAACTTCAACTCAATATCGTCGGCCAGCAGTCGTAATAGCACACATGGCTTTCTACCAACTCCTGTGACGGCCTCTCTGCCTTCCACCAACCTCCTGCATTTCGTTTTCGCTGAAATACGCTCTCAAAAAAGATCATAACGTCACATAAAGTCTTACATATAATGATCTCAACCTTCATTTCTTTAAGTGATGTAAGACACCAAAATTCAACTGTAAATGAATGCCAGGCTGCTTTTTTTTTTCTCAAGAAAAAAGTTAAATGGCAAAAGGGAATTTGGTAAATTAATTTAATACCTCTGTATATAAATTCCTTCGGTCTGAGATGAGATGATTTGCCAAATTCTGTGAGGCCATAATGCGAACTGGACTATTTCCAATGCAGTACACTTGCTTGTAATGGAATGTTGTGATTGTTATAAAATACTGATGATTACATCATATATGGTATTAGCCATGTCTGAGTTGAATTTCTCTGCTATCAGGCCATGAATATCACGAACTACATAGATTTTTCCAGGGGAAAGAACACAACAGAGCCCCAACAAAACCCCATGATTCACCAAATCATGAATAACCTTATCTAAAACTATAAGAATAGTTCACGCCTCATAGTGAATTCATTTCCAAGTCTGTTTGAACCTAGAAAATATTAGCGAAAGATAACATAAAATAAAATATATAAAATTTGATTATATTTCATTAGGAGTTAGACTTGGTTCAAAATGGAAACCATTGTGAATTCAGGACACAATAGTATTGTTGGGCGACCAGCAAAATGAAATGAAGCAGTAACTCAATAATAATAAAACACCGTCACCACATTTCATAAGTTTTCTATTGATTATTGTTAGAAACTAAGAATATCACTAAACATTAGCAAATTCTTAGGCTTACGATTTAAGAGAAGAGAGTTTTGAGTTATGCAAGGCTGCTTGAATGTCACAAAAGCTTAATCAGAACCGCCTTTTTTCCTGCTAAACACAACTTAACACCGTTTACCACGAAGCATGAAAATTGAGCCGAAGCAAATACAAAAGGATTGTTCACCTGAAGAGCTGGATGTTGTCAACAGTTCCACAGTAAGAAAAAAAGATAGTCAAGTCTGAGAGGGTGACCTTGGGAGAGATGTCAAGAACCTGTACAGTCAAATTCAGTAAAACGATTAAGCTCATAGCTTATGTTTCTCTCAGTCAGATCTCTCTAGTTTCATAGCTTCAAGAAGCTGCTTTTAGAAGGAATTAGTCAGCAGTGGGCAGAGAATCAAACATGATAAGCAACTTATGGAATAAAGAGTTTTGGGAAACCTATTCTCTTCAAAAATAAAGAAACCTATTCTATGTGTCACATACAGGATATACCGACATTATATAAATACGACTCATCTTTAATCCTGAATGTAAACGCTTTTGAAATCATAAAACCATTTAAATTAAACTGATAACATTTATACGACGATCGTATTATCAGATCATGTCCATGCACAAAATCAAATACTAGTTTCACTTGGTGTGCCTCTCTCAATCAGAACATACAAGCCCAACCCAAAATCAAGAGTTGGGCTTGGGTAGTGAGACTAATCAGGAGCTCAATGACAAGGCGTGATTTACCATTGCTACTAGTTACATTAAATAGTATTGTACTGTACCAATTGCTAACCCCTTAAATAAGTTTATGAAATTATAAATACGATTCCTCTCAAACACACTATAATTGCTTTCTTTAGTTTGTGATGACTTCTCGTCCAAAACAGATTGACATCTACATGAGGTAAGAATTTGCTCACTCATTGACTAAATTTCACCCCTGAAATTAGGGTCATTAGACTGCTAATTTATTATTTAATGACTTCGTCTAGGTCTAGTGTGGTCCTACGACTGGGCTCGCTAACTTTAGTTTCTTTAAGGCACTCCAATCGACTCACCTGATTTAGGTCCTGCTGAGTCACATATTACTCAATCTGCCTCAACATCGACCCAAATTCAACCCAGCCCACCCGACCGCTATGATTATATTGCATAATGGACGTGCCTGTTACATCATCACGCCATTCACGCACACAATCAAACCTGTTTACCAGGGCTCTCTTAGAATCAATACATACAAGCCCGCAGCCCAGCACCACAAGTTGGGTTTAGTAGAGGCAGTTTGAATATTTTATCTGAAATGGCCCTTCTGATTTAGTAGTTAGCCTAATGATTGTGTGTTCACACATGCGTGATAAATAAGCTTGGGTAGGTTCATGTGACTTTCTTTTAGTCTCTTAAGTGATAAGCAACTTCAATGTTCGCATAGTAGTTAACCGTTCTATTTGGTAAACATACTTCAAATACTCAAATAATGTGAACTAGAAAGTCTACCAATAGTAGTTGCAACTAACACTGGAATTTATTCTGGATTGAAAAACTGCTTGCCTTTAGTTAGTTTATAACTTCAGCCCTACAGTGTATAATGACTTAGACTTGTCAGAAATTTTTAAGAATTTGATTTGAGAGATTTTGCAGATCTATAGATGACGGAGGGTAAGGACCGCAATAGGGTGTGGGGGACAACTTCCATGTGATATGGATCAGATCCGAGTGGAGTGATCCGGTTTGATCTAAGGTTTATTTTACATGGGTGTTTAAGGTTTTATATTGGGTATTTGTCAAATTGGACTCCAACTTACCTAAATATTTGCTTCTTGTTTATACTTTTACTCTGGCTGATTATTTTGCAATAGTATGTGTTAGTGCTACAAATCCAGTTCCCAACTCCCAACTCCCAAGGGTAAATTATGTGATAATCAATACCAAGTTTTACCAAAAAAGAAAAAAAAAAAAAACGGAAGAAACCAAAAAATGAGATTGGGGTATTGGGGGATAAAGAGATTGTTGACAAGACACTTTGAAACAAAAGAAAAGAATAATGAGGCATTGAGGGCACTCACGTTGGTACAATTGCAAATGGGCATTACTGGAATTCAGTTTTGACCCCTCTATTCTTTTCAGAGCCAGCATTTCTCCCCCATTCTTCTCTCTGAGTTCTTTCCAGTTTCCTTAAGCAGATATCCAATATTGCGGAATGGATTTGGGGTTTTATAGTAAGAATAAGATTGAGATTACAATGAAGCTCAGAAGGTGGTGGGTCTCTAACTACTTTCTGGATTTGGGTGTCTGTTATTTAATCTTTAAAAATTATTCCTTTGAAAAGTTTATAACCAGCTGAAGCCTGTGCTGGCTCTGGATTAAAGTAGAGAGGTTACCTGTCTCTTTTGTTTTGCTTTTGGAATGCTGCTCTAATTATCATTGCTTGGGGCTGATTAGTGATTATTCTTTTGTTTTTGTTACGAGGTATTTTAAACGGATCTGTGTAAGATTTTCCTTTATGGGCTTTACACTAAAACTAACCCATATGTCTGCCTGATAATGTTTGGCATTATTGGTGATTCTTAATAAAACATAGCGCCTGTTGCTAAGACGGCCCTACCAGACAAGAGTGCCAAAGGTCGTAACTCAATTATATGGGCGCCTGTCCCTCCCAAACCTTGATATCGCATAATCATTCTCACATACGATCGACAGAACATTTTCAACCAAACATAAGATCTCATTCGGCCCTCAAAAGTCAATACCGCTACACTCGAGGAAGATCTCGCATCTCGAGATTCCTAGCATCGCTTAGTGCTTTACTCCATTCCGCACGTTGTGTGTCATTCTGATTCAAAACAGACATAATATTCAGTTTTTCCATTATTACTACGCTTTCGCGTTTCTAAATACGGTAATCTAGGTTGATTTAAAAGTATCCTACACCACAAGACGCACTCCATCTTTTATTCGAGTCGAGGATCATAAAACATAACTTTATTCCTAAATCTTAGAGAAATTCTATTTACACCTCATTTATTTCTTTATACACCCCATATCACACACACCTCATGTTTACACCCCATCTCTTAATGGGTGATAAATGAAGGGTGTAATTAATTTGTCTAAATCTTAAATCCTGGCACCCTCGAATGCTTAAGCATACTATAAATCCATCTTACTCTATACGTTAGATAAATGTTAATGATTATTCTTTTTTCTTAATTCAATGTGATATATAGTTTTATCTAAGAAAAACTCAATTGCCTTTCTTACTTTCTCTCATCTATTTTTTTTAGTCTATCTTTAAACAATGAGAGTGGTTTTTTTTGCTATTTTTGGCGTGATTTTTTTTTTAAATAAAATAGTTATTACATAAAAAATTGAATTTTTAATTTGTTTTTTTAATGTTTTTATCGTCATCTTATACGACATGCGATTTCGCTAGGCCGCCTTACTACTTACTATTAATCTTTCACTCATCTTATCATGACGTTTCTCGTATATGCCATGATCTCACATCATTTGCTATAAAAGCATTTTGGATCGATACTTAAGCCTAAGTAGATTCCCACCTATCGACCTATTTTATGCTTTGGGCTTTCTTGACGGATTTCAAGCTTTATATCACATGATATGTGAGATAACCTAAAACCCGTATAATAAAGTGAGATAACTTTAAATACCACTCTCACACTCCCGAGAAACCGACGGTAAGACACGTTATGTAGTTATTCAACAACAATACATATTCATTGCATGCAGATATACGTATTATAAACTAATATGTAATCATTAAATACAGTGGTATGGAATCGATCTATCGTACTATTAATCTAAATATTACATTATCCTAAAGTTTTAATAATTTTATTATATATTTATATAATAAATATTACTAGCTTAATAAATAAAATAGTTCTTTTCAAAAAAAAAATAAAAAAATCATCAAATTAAGTAAACAAAGGCACCAGAGAAAGAAAGTGCAAAGTGGTCAATGTCCAGTTGTCCATCACCCTTAAAATCTATGAAGAAGAAAAAAGCTAAACAATTTTGCAATTACAAGGTTACAAAAGGAGTATTCTTTAAGTTTAATAAAACAGAAATAAAATCTGGGTTGTTGAAAATTATTTACATCAGCAATTTTTCTTATGTAATAATTTATGTCCAAAATTTGGTAATGCGTCTGCAGAATTAAATTCATATTTGATTTATTTGATATGAGCTTCAAAGGAGTTGGATATGGAAATTAATAAATGCAGATGGATTTTGCTTTATTTTGGTCAAGAAAGATAAAAATAACGTTGAATAAAAGGCATTCCTTTGCTGTTGGTGTAATACATTTTCTGGGCAGCCAAACAGGGAGACAAGGATCATTAATAGGAAAAAGGAAAAGAAGAACGAGAAGGTGAGAGAGAGAGAGGCGGAAAGCAAAGTGGAGTTGTTGGTGGGGGAGAAGGAGAGGTCGGAGCAGCAGGGAAGAAGAGAGAGTGTGAAAGAGGACAGATCTAGTGTGAGGGTCTAATACAGAGTAGAGGGGTAGGTGGCAGCATTAGCGTGGAAATCTGGAGAGAAGGTGAGATCCGAGACCTGTCGCGAACAAATATCCGTGGGGTGGGGGTGGTTTGGTGCAAGGCGCAAGATTTACAACACCTTCTTCTGCTGCTGTCTTCTCTCTTCTCTCTCTCTGCCTCATGCAGAGAAAGAAAGAATCTGCTTGATCCGTACTGTCTGGAGCAGAGAGAGAAAGAGAGAAAGAGAGAGAGAGAGACTTGTCTCTACTTCTCTCTGCCATACTCTGAAACAGGACCAAGTTGGGTTTGATTTCAGCCCCTCTTCGTTTCTTTCTACGGTGACAGCTTTGTCTCGTTCTCTCTCCCCACCCATTTCCCTCCCCTTTTTTTTCTTTTTTAGGTTTTCCTTCATTTGCTTTCTCTGAGGTAAGATTTGTAGATCATTCTCTTTTGATTCAGGTCTCTCTCTATCTCTCTGCCTTTGGTTTCTAATACATACTTGTATGCCCATTCCATAGATTTCTGTTGATTTTGTCCCAGTTAACTGATGTACCTTGAGCTTCCTCCCTAGTTTTCGCACAAAAAAAGAAGCTTTTTTTTTAATTGATGATTTCCTCTAGCATTTTTCTGATCTCCATGTGGATCTTCCATTTTATTTTTCTTCAATATAAGATGACCCTTTTTTCTATTTCTTCAATCCATAAAGAAGAAAGATGAATTTTTGTTAAAACAGGTTCTAAGAAAACTCTAGAGCAGTGCATGTATATTAATGTTTGTATTTGTTCTTCTTGATAATCTGATGAGGGGCTCCTTTGGGTGCTGTTTGGCTGCAGATTACAGATTTCTTTGAGTGAAATGTGTTAGTTTTGGAGCTTGTAGAACAAACTGATCAGGTAAAAATGCAGTGGAAAATTTATACACTGCTGCCTCTGCAGCTATCCGACTCTAACAGGCGAATCATTGAAACTAACACCTGATTCGCCAGAGGGCTTATCAAATCTGGAAAGGCAGCAATGTAATTTCACTTTCATTTTCCTCTTGATGCTATTCTCTGCCACTTTCTGATGACTCTTGCCTTCCTATTGTCTTTTCATCTATATTTGTTCTGGCTCAGTAATTCCTTTCTGGGCTCCGTTTGGAACCTGAGAAAGAAAAATATAGACGGAAATACTTTAAGTTTGGTTTACGGAAAAAAATCAAATAGAACTGCACCATCAAAATTTTACGTTTTTTTAATTTATTAGTTCTTGTATATTAGTGAGAAACAAATAAAATGAGTTTAATGAACTTATAAAAATTAATTTATTAAGTTTAAACTAATTTTTTTATTTTCCTTTCACTTTTCTTTATTTTCTTTCCCTATTACTCTCCGGTTCCGATAAGAGCCTTTGGGATTCTTTACGTGGCAGAGTTTATCTTCATATGTATTATTGAAGAATTTGACTTATTGGTTCTTCTTGTATTTGAAACAAGTTCAGTTTCAACAGAAAATTGTCACTGGATATAATTATGTCTTTGAAACTTGAACCTGTCACTACTATTCAACCAAAATTTATCTCAAGCTTGATATACATCAAATTCTCAATGGAAAGACACATACCCATTTAGAAAGTAATTTTTTTTTTTTTGTTCTTTTGCTGTTTTTATTTGGGAAAATTTTTACTTTTGGATGAGCTGTTTGTGTTTTGAATGCTTTTGGGCAATTTCCTTGTCTCATGCCTGTTTTGGGAAGTTGCATTTTCAGTAAATATCGATCTTGTTTGATATTCCATGGTCTATATGTTGTACTTGAAAGATACATACAAGGTTCTGCAATTTGAGAATTTTGATTTTCTAACATGGTCAGTGTATTTCGTCTTTGCCTCTTTGACCAACCTTGAACAATTGATTTTGTCTTGTGAATCTCACGCAGAGATTCTTCTTGGTGGGAAGATTTATATTTGGCTCCAGATGTGAGGTCGCTGCTACTACAGTGTCCGTCAGATTCCAGAAAATACTATTTGTGCTTTTGTTTCAAAGGCCTATTGATGAATTTGGCCACCATTTCGGCAATCTTATTGTTGGTCTTTCGTTGCCTTAATAGTATATGTGAGTTCTCTTTTGTTTGCTTTTAAATACCATTGTTATTTGGATCTAGCCCTGTTACATTTTAATATCCATGCTACCTTATAAATGATAAAAGAATCAGAGGATATGCCATTTTCTATCTGTAATTCCACTGCCAAATGTTTCAATAAGATGTGATAGAACCCCGTAAATTCTTGAAGTGTTGAAATACTTAATAAACCTATAGTTTAATTAATCTTGTTTTGGACACTGCGAAGAGGATCTTGAGCTTATCTTGTGCCCCGAATTCAAGGCAAAAGCCTTCTGATTAATCTGATAGGGCCACAAATAAAATTTAAGGATTTTATTATGAATGTTTATACTTCATGCGCCGGTCTTTATACATGCTTAGTGTGCACTATGCATATATGTGCTTGCTTAATATACTTTCTTCTAGTACTGTCCTTGCATTACAGAGAATGTCTTAGTGTTTTCTTTGGGTATTATCCAGATAATATTTATAAATTTTTTTTTTTGAGGCTACGATAGACAACTTACATCAACAACTTGATCTTGGTGTCCATATTTATTAGATAAGTTGTGTTTTTTGTTTTTCAATTTAGAAAATACAGGCTGCTTTGGTGGAATTGATTAAGCTCTTAAACCTTTTGCTATGATATTGATTTTCTATGTCTGTTCAAAGTTTTTCACAGTAGACAAATATTTTATGGAACATTGGAATATCTGTGGGGTAGGCTGGTACATTTTAAATTTATTTTTCTTCAAAATCAGACTTAAACACAACAGAGTATTAAAACATAGATGATTTTGGAGACAATAGGAAAACTGCTGCTTGCTCAAATATCTCTTATTAAACAATACCATGTGAAAAATCTTATAAGAGTTTTCATTAACTATTTATTAGTATTCTTACAACTTAACTTCAATTCAATTCTCTATAAGTTAATAATTGGCAGATTATGTTCTTTCTCTTCCCTACATCTGCAAGAGATCCTGGGGCATTATCCTGTAATCCACATCCTCCTGAAACCAGAAGAGGACACTGGCTCTTGCATATCGGGACAGACTGGTCAGAACCAGAATGGTGCTCCCAATATACCGCAAAAGATGTTACAGTCAATGGGGATGGTAGTCAAGCAATAAATACTGCCAGACATGCATGCTATATCGCCCACCAAGATGCTCTCATTGCTCCATATGTACAACTGGTAGTTGATCGTTTTGATCTACCATTGTCGTAGGGCAAATAAAAGGTATGTCAGATGTAGAAAATTCTTTCCATGAATAAATTTCATGTTGTCCATTCTCAGTGTTTTCTCACTTATCATTTAGCATAAAATCATTCAATTTTACTGTATTTATTGTGACATCGTTTGCTTAATTTGAGGCAAACCAGTAATTAGTTCCCTATCTCCTATTTTAAGAATATCCTGTAGTTTTAAAACTAGAATTATTTTTATTTCTGAATTTTCAGGACAGCAGCCACAGTTCTTGTGTGATAAGTCTAACCGATTCTATGCAACTGAGTTCCAAAAGGGACAAATACAGATTTATGGGATTATTCTATGTAAAGGCATTACACTGAAAATTTCTTGTGATAATATTGTATTTCCATGCTTTTTTTTTTTAATCTTAACTAGATCACACATAGTGAGAAACAACACGATCACCAAAGTTGTAAAGAAGATCTCTCTAGGTAGAGTATGATGGAAGAAGAGTTCTTGTAGCCAAAAAAAGTAAACACCAACAGATCATGATAAGATTCTAAGGAGTCTCCCAACTTTCTCTCTCTCTCTCTCTCTTCTTCTCTCTTGAATGGCTTTTCTTTTCTTGAACAAAAGTGGAATGAAATCACTGCAGTAACATAAATAACTCTGTATTTTTGTTTGAATTAATCTCAAAAGGAAAAAAATAAAATGGCTGTCCAAGTGCAAATAAAAAATGATCTCTAATATTTCAAACCCTCTTGAGATCTTCCTGATATTTTACTATAAAATACTTCTGCTTGTTGGTAAGCTAGCTGTTATAGTCTCTCTTGGCTGCTTTGCAAACCAATCAGAGCAAGAACAAGTGGTCTAGGTATCAAGCTTTCAGATGTAAATGTTCTATGGAGAATATATGTCATCCTTCAATTATTTCCATCTAACTTTCAGGGTTCTCACTGTCCCTGATGTGGGACAGTTTTCTTCTTCACAGACTCCCAATAGTTTTATTGTATTATCAGAGGAATTGCGATTCTTCTTCATGTTTGAAGTCCTCCACAAACCTTGCTGCCATATGTTTTGCCTTCTGCTGGGTGTGAATATCGAGAAAACAATGGAAGCACACCATTGTAGTCTTAAAGGTTTCCCAAAGTCCCTGTTTCAGAATTTATACTATACATTATTCATTGCAGCTTATTTGTTGGAGGTCTTACTGTTTTTCAGTTTGAATTAGTTTTCACTAACCAGGTCTCTCTTTTCTCCTTAGCACCTAACCTGTATTTTTTTTTTTTTTTTTCATTGTTTCCATTTATGTTTACCTTTTTTTTTTTTTTTTTTGTGCAGACCAGATATGAGAATCTCCGGTTTCACAGATGGGAAATGACCCTTATAACCTTGCGACAATAGGTGATCTTCCCAAAAAATCTTGGGTTCTTAAGAACAATCTCTCATAGCTAAAAGAGGGAGACTCTTCCGTTTACAACCTTCAATTATGGCCATAAAGTTATGAGCCCAGATATGCCCAAAAGAAGCTTGATATAGAGATAAACGACAGCTGTTAGCTGAGGATTTAAGATATATATAGCCAAATCTGATAGTATTGGCCGATCATATCAGAGAGGTGGGAACTCAGCTAAGACATGCGAACTGGGACCATGTGAAGGAACTAGAATAACAATTGATATACATATGTTGGCTGCTGAATTTTGAATGCAACATGGTTCAACAGTCAGGAGAAGATTCATGGTGTCCGCTGAGTTTGTCAATCATAGTGCTCTGTATTGGCTTTCTTTTATCGCCAATGAGAAACATTTTCTAACCTGGCTGATTGATAATTAGTTGTTGTTGTTGCCTTGAATCGAAACAGAGCTGCATTAAGATGTTCTTAGCTTCGGTTTCTGTAAGTAGGGGAGAGGCATGCGCTGGTTTAAGCTAAGGTATGGCAGAGGATACTGGTTGTACATTGAACTGTTTTACATGTTCATTGGGGGGAAACTGTTGTGATATAGTGTATTTGTAGATTTCGGTTGATGTTGATTTTCTAATTTGTTGGATACTTTAGCAGAGTCTCGACAAACCACAAAACAGCCTTTGTCTCATTTGCTACATTTGATGATAGAGGAGGTTGTTTATATAATGGGTTTCTACCACTTTCCATCCCTTCAAGTGGATTTCATACATCAAAGGTGTTTTGTTTTGTAATTTTACTAGAAGAACATTCATTTTCAGGAAAAAGTTTGCTTTGGTTTGGACAGTTACAAGATTCATTTAGATGTTTTCTCCTCCTTGTAAGGTTAATGTATTAAACAGAGTCCTCAAATTGTGGGACCATCCACATGTAAATATTCAGGCATTCTATTGTATTTGTTAGTTTGAACACACACCTAATAATAATCGGTCAAAATTACTAATTAAAACACAACCCAATTTAGTAATTGGGTAAACATAACACATATAACCGCTTATTAATTCTGTCATTTAAATTAATATGACACTACAATTAGTTCTATCAATATTTAACACTATCACCATTAAAAACACGTTAATATTGGATAACCTTTAATTTTTACATAGTAATTGTAAAATAATTTCAAGGTCATGTAGACTGACATGAATAGCCCGCTTATTGTTCAATATACTTTATTAACACGACCACTCAAACACGATTTATCCTCAACTCAAACACATAAAAAAAAAACGCGTTGCCTCATGTTAAAGTTCACGTCATTGCTCATGTCTGTACTTGTTGGCCTATACATAAAGATGACAAGATAAAAATGCCCTAATTAGTGATGAAACCCTTGAGGTATAGATGAAAGGAGCAATGAGATGAGATTGCATTAGTGTGGTTCTAAGAATTCTTCAATTGTATCTCAAATATATCTCTAGGAAATAACAAAAAGTACTATAAGCATTAGCATTAGTATTGTTCCCTGAAAGCTAACTCAAATCTCCAAAGAAAGAGAAACATCTCACCAACCAATCCTACTGCCTCCTCCATTAATCTGTGAAACTGATACCAAATAACCAGATGAAATAATATTGGAATCATTCTGGGGTATAAGTTTAAGCTCCCTCATTGGCTCCCCAACTTTCCAACCTTGATAATCGACTAGGAAAAATTGGAAGCCTTGAGGGAGGTTGACAACTTCCCCATTTGGAATTTCCTCTCTCTACAACAACAAAACCTGCTCTTGTTGCTGATACTGGAAAATCACAAACCTCCAAAGCTCTTTATAGAGACAGACACCATCTTCGCAACCTGAATCACCCAACCACCCAAAACGCGCGAATCTTGCGCCTATTATCATGATCTTATCCTTATTCTGTTTCTTTGTCACACATCATTCTAAACCACTTAAGTTAGTTTATGGCTTGCTATTCATCCATCACAAAGAGTCTATCTTGTCCTAACCTCAGAAGGTGGTCACTGTGTCAACTACTGCACACTGGAAGTTTGATACCATGGAATATAGCACAAGTATCTGCATTGCCTCTTCAACCATCCCAATGGCCAGGTGAATGTATACTCATCTCGGATTTGATTCTGTGATCGGTACTTAAGAGGTCGATTCCAATGGAGATCATTCAATGCTTATGATATTAATTCAGAAAGTTGTATTGATGAACAATAGTTAGAGAAGGTCCTGTAGAGGCAGAATGTTGAGCATGGTTCAGCTAAGCCTTAAACTGGTCTGAGACTCAGAAATGTACGGAAAAGAGATTGAATTTTGGAAGTGGTTGACTATAAACCTACAGCTTCAAAAAATGAATCTATTCTAGTTGACTTGATAGTTTCAGGTGAACAACTAAAGGCCCAATAGATTGTCCTTAAACATGAACAAGATAAGAAGTCTTTCCAAGATTCTTTGTTTTGTCTTCCAACAATTAACCTAGTTTGTAGATTCAAAACTTATTTCTTTTAACTAATTATAGAACCATTCCTCCAATTCTAGAGCATGTGTTATGCTCTTCCTTCTTCCCCTACTGGAAGAATTGATGCCTATTTCCATAATTGAATGTGTGATAGTGGCTTGAAGGTTGAAGGATGTAGAAAGTATGGGAGCCTAAGACACTTTATATTGCCAACGGCCAAAAATGTATGAAATTGATACAGTTGCTTTCAGAATGAGAATGTTAAAAAAAAAAAAAAATCCACAACTTCCTATTGATCCTTGGAACTCACTGAAAAGGCAATCAACTTCAAGAATGTCAAACCAGAGCATATTCATATCTCTGAAGCTGAGGGACAATTATTGATCTCCTGAGATTGACCTCAACTTTCTCCACTTGGACATGAATTTAAAGAACTCAGAGATTATAAATTAATGTTGGATCTACTTTCAAAGAACTTTTATTAGATTTCTAACTATCAGAATTTTTTTCTTCATTTGAAATATCAACCACTGTGATACATGTAGAAACTCTAGAGGATTATCCAAACAGAGTTTCCACAGAAAGCAAGAAAAGTTGTTCTTAGTTTTACCTGTCAAATGACAGGTGTGGATATAAGCCTTAAAACTCTCTCTGTCACACCAAAATTCCAGAGTTAAGATGGAGGAAACCACCTTCCAAAGTTACAAAAATGAAAGCCCAAAACTATTTCCAACATGACACCTAAGCCAACTTGAAACAAAAGAATACCTCCAGAGTTAAAAAAATGACAACCTCAAATTTATTTACAAACATGACACCCTGTCAACTTGAAAACAAGACACAATCAACCCTCAACCATGGTCAGCAACTTCCTGACTCCACCCCAGCAGATTTAAGTCCCTGCGCGACGAGAGCTGCATACATTTCAACAACAATAATCATTCAGTATGGTATTGAATACCATCCACACAAAGCATCTGTTAAAGACTTGATATTCATATTAACCAAAATCCTGGGCCAAGCTTGAGTCGCTAGAGAGCCTTGGCGTGTTTAACATGGTATTGCTTCGAGTCAAGTAAGGTCCTGGTTCGTAGAACAGATCGCATGCTTATGAGTATGTTAAATGATGATATTCATATTAAACCCAAATCCCACACACTTGTGCTTTTAGAAGAGTTAGTCGCTTAACAACATCCAAGAACTTATGTTGTACCAAATTTGTATGGATTTGGGATTTCATTATTTCATTACATACCTAAGTAAATGCATCACTTCATGGGTCAGAAGGTCTGTTCATTGTCCTGATCGTGGCAATCTTTCTTGAGGAAAGATTTAGTGATAAACTTGTTGGCTGACTTTAAAAAGGCATCAGGGTCATATAACTCAGCCATGTTCTCCCCTCTTTTTCCTTGCCTGCTGTCATCGAGGAGCGTGCAACAACTGCTGCTCGGATCATCCTTCAAGATGTGGGACTGACTACCATGGACAGCATCAAAGGTGGATGAGACTTGTTTCATTCTAGGTGGCTGATGCTTGCAAATGACCTGTTTGTCTTGAATGAGTCAGCATTGATCTCCACAGTCTGCAAGAGAATTCCTGGTTAAATCATAAAGAAAACACTCAACATCAACCATGGATGATGATAAACTGATAAGCATACTGTTGCCCTTGTGCCAGTGTCTCAATATTGTTGGATTATACTGAAAAATTGAAATTCATGTCAAAATCTGTAAGATGTGATAAATGGTTCAGTTTTTTTGGTTCCGTCTATATAGGAAATTACCTAAATGGGCAAAGGATATAGAAGATGATGATGGATGATGGATGATGGATGAAAATTTTTTGTGGTGGAGGGAATAAACTTGTCTGGTGAATTATTTTGGTGCTTAAATCTTTCTTCTCCTTGTTCTCAACCTCATCAAAGTAGCATTAGTTTAGAAATCTCAAACAAGAGATTCAAGAATCAGATTATTATATATCCCAATCAACTTTGGTTGCATAATGCCATGATTGTTTGATCTCGTAAAAACTTGATAGGTGTATTTTGTGATGTGTATTAAGAATATGCGATAAAATGATGTAATGGTTCATTCGCGCAGGTATACGCTTGTCAAGTAATAGCATATCTACTGATATCGATCCACAGGAAAATGGGGGATGCTAAGTACCAAAGCCCAGAACAAGCTTTTAATATCCAAAAAAGTCAAATAATCGTGATGTGTTGAAAATTGCAATTAAACTAAACTAATGAAAATCTTAATCGAAGTAATAAACTGTGGCAACTATGGATACCAGAGATAATAAAGTTCTGCATTGGTGCATATGAACAATCTTCCTCCGTTTAGGCCAAATTTCCATTCATTAAGTCTTTGAAAAGGCTTCCTGCTGCGACTTCACCTAATTTAATTATAAGCCTCTCTCGAGGTCGGATAACCTATCAACTAACACTAGGTCTTTTGCTTCTTAGCTCAACCCCAAGCATTAGAGATGCTAAGATCCAAGAATCTCACACGCCTCCTAATTACTTGTAATTTCTACACTACTGCTTACTAGGTTTGATGACCTATGTCTAGTTCTTTACTCCCTTCTCAAAACTAGCAAAGAACCACTCACCATATTGAGATTACCTATAAATCAATATGTAAATAGAACCAAGCGTGAATCAATAGATAGACAATCACAGAGAAACAATAGAAAAAGGAAAATTAACAAATACATATAAGATTCATGTCCAAAATCAACCAAAACCCTAGACTACAAATTTAGAACAAGATAGAGGTTTGATACATCATAAACTTAGGATAAAACATGAGAAAAGAGAAAGAAGAAACTTTAATGATCTAAATGATGGTGATTCTCAGATTTTCTTCCACAAATCTCATGATCTTCTCCAAAATCAAAATAGCTCCTAACCTTCTCTTTCGTCCCAAAGTGTGACAAAAAGTCCCACTTTTTCGAGCCCTCATCGACTTTCCCTCATCTCCTTAGGGTTTGAGCTAAAACCCCACCTCCGGCTCAAATGGCAAATCGACCCAAACCAACCCCCGAATAGTCGCGACGCCTGACGTCGCTCTTCCTCTGCTTCTACACTCATGTTGGTTCTCAACGTCGCGACTTTGTTGCAGCTCCCCTATTTTTACACAAACTTCGTAAGGCCATAACTTTGTTATCCGAACTGACATTTTGGGTGGGATCTTGGACTCATTGGAAAGATTAGAGAAGCCGATAATTCATATATGGCCAAAAAGAACACTTGTGAAATGATGATAAAGACTTCAAGCATAAAATGTTCAACTGGTCACTTTGATCTCTTCTTCTTCCTTCAACTACCAAGAGTCATAACTTAATCATTTGAAGTCCAAATGAAGTGAATAGGGTCTCGGAAAGAATGAGGTCTCCATCCATCCATATAAAATTTGTAGTCATTTGGGATCATCAGGTTACTTTAAAAATCAAACACGTGAGTCACACATGTGTGTTTGGTTGATTTTGAACTTTATCTTTTGTTTGTCTATCGGGCCACTACAATTTAATCACAAAATTGAACATTTATAATAGATCACTTATTTTATATATATCGAAACTACTAAAAATATAAGTAAAACATAGGATAAAATGAGTATAAAGTATACTCATCACACCTCAGAATTTAAATTCTCGCTGTCCCAAGCAAGAGACTCCACTCAAAACAAAACAAAAATTGAAATTATAATAAATCACGTTAACAAACATTGAGATGAGTATGATAACATGATGCCAAGTGAAGAATCACTATGAACATGTTACAATATTAGTATTTTCTAACCAAAATTTAGGATCCTTAAACTTTAAACTCTAATGAACATACAAAACAAAGCATGGTAGGGATAAAAACAAATCACTCTGGGTCTCAATGACTTTTCCCATTACTTCCCAAGGAAACTAAAGTATAGTGGATAGCATGATCTCTAGTGTATAGCAAGGTCCTATACCCCAAATTAAGTTCAACTCACCTATCAAGAAGCACAAGAAGTGATAAGAACGACTACACCATTTTTTTATTCATACCAAAATACCTAAAAATTCACTCAAATACCTAAAAAAATGAAAGAAAACCAAGGCTAAGAGTTTTAGATGAGTGTCTCAGGCTGGGATCCAATGGTGACTTCACCACTACATGGCATCTAGACATTAAATCTCTCTTCAACTCGCACCCCGAACACTCAACCAAACTCAAAGGCCCTGTCAGGAATGATCCATCTCTCCGTCCCATGCAGGGCGCGAAGTTAATGACTCCTACCAAATAGCTCCTGTACTTAGGCCTTGAAAGGTCCTCAGACCTGCCTCTCGGATTCGATCGAGATTATCCCGCTTTATTCTTATTCCTACATACTTATTTTTGAGTATTTTTCTTTTCTTTTGCTTTATCTTTCTTTTCACTTTTCTTGTTTTTATTTTCTTTAGTCAGCTTGATACAATCCTCTTTTGATTAGGTGTCCATCACTAGGTGGAGGTTAGTTTGAATTCAAGGCAGTGGGTCCTGGACCAAGGTATACGGCTGAGACCAAAAGTATATGATAGATTCCTCGAGAAGCAGCTTCGGGTTAACAAGGAGGTGACTCGCCAAGTCACCCATACCAAGCACACAATTCCAAACCATTTAAAAACCTAAGGGTCCAATCCGCTTAGCACTTACCCTTTTTCAAATGTTTGTGTTTAAAATGACCTTCTACTAGCCAACAAGGCGTCAAACTCACTCATATGAGACATGAAATGAACATTGTCCTCAATGTGAAGCAAAAGCAATAGATAATGAGTTCTCCCCAGGCCGACCAACTCTCCGGAAGGCTTCAATGAATATGATCAGCTCTATGCGTACAGCAGAGGGACATGTAGATCTTGTCTAAATGAGAGGAGGCTTGGAAAATAGGAAGCATATATGGAATGAAATGAGTGAGGATGTTGAACCATTTCCTTTGTTCAATAACCTTCAAGATACTATAAACTTCAATTTTCAAAAGATCCACCTCACAGCCAACTTTGAACTCCAAAAACTCAAAAACAAATACTAAGAAACACAAGATCAAGTATGAAAATGAAGTTAAAAACAAACCCTCAAAAGTAAATCAAAGAAAAGAGAAAGAAACTTTAACCCAACACCCAGTTTTTTTTTTACTATGTTTTCTAGTCCAATAGAGTTATGACTAAACTATGATATGTTGGTGGATTCTATGTCCATCCTTCTAAGAGGGCGATAGTTTCAGGTTTCACTAGCAAACTGAGTACATAGTCTTCCAAGATCATTGGCACACTTTCATATTTTATATTTTTTTCATTGTTTCTTTACAATGATTCCTCCTCTCAATTGTTCAAGTGAGTGATACCATCCACCCTAGCTGTGGTTTTTTTTCTCATTTTCACTTCCCATGCATCGTTAACCCAAAGAGTCATCTCCACAGTCTTCACAACTTCATCTTTATCTCTTTCATGCACTCTGCTAGTTGGCCTTATCTCTCCTCACAACTAAGTCTTCACCTTGGCATCACATTCCTTTCTAATATAGGTTCCCCGGCACAAACTTTCATTGCTCTCTAAGAGTATCATATTATCATCACCTTGCACCTCCTCCAATTCCTTCAAGTTTGGCAGCTGATTGAATTCAAGAGTCGCTCTTGTCTCATTTATGAATCAACTGTGGGGATGCTGCACATTCAGCGATCGTTTTTCTAATTCACCACGCTTAACTTTATCATTTTCTCATGATGGTTGACTTTCTGCCTGACCAATAAAAACCAAAAACTCAACCCTGAGAGAAAACCATCTTAACCCCTTGGTCCAACACTATACTTCAATGACTCAATCCAGCATGCATTCTTTCTATTTCGGTCTTTTTTTTGTCTGTAGATTGATCTTCGGACTAGTGGAGTTGAGTAGCAAGAACTCAGATTCCATGAGATGTTCGAGTATGGCTCCATCCAAAATCATGATCGGTCATACGGGGCAGCTCCATATCGGTTGGCTAATCCATTGATGCATATGGTTGTCACACTGACTCCTCACTTGAGCTGTCACTTTGATGCCCACCTACCAATCACGCATTCTTAGTTGCAGCTCAAGGTGAGCCACCCATCCTGCCAACTCAAGGATTGAACCATTGTGATTTTAACTCGAAATTTATGCAAAAGAAACAAAAGTACTAAAAACTCAAAAACCACACAACAGACATAAAAAAAGCTCTGAAGTACTGAAGAAGCACTCATTGATATTAGCATAAAATACCGATTTTCCGACAACTGGCGCCAAAAACTCGACAGGCGAGATTAAAATATTAAGAATGGATAGGTCTACTTCCCTTGGGTGGAAGACTTGGTAACTCTTAAACAATGATCTGAATTCTTTCAATCAACGGCATATCTTCCAATTTTACTTAACCCTTCTTAGAGTCAAGCACCAATGCTAAAAAGGCTCTACATCCCTTTAAAGGTACTAATGGCATGATAGTTAAATTACATTAGACAAACGTGGTCAGACTTGATACCACAAAAATCGGTCACCTTGACTAGTCTAACATTTAAGCAACTAACGTTTCTATCAGCACCAATCATAGCCCCATGTTGGCATTAATGATCTGTGATGTAGTCTGTAGAGACATTCTGTAAATCAACAAAATTGTAACTAACATCTCATACCACGTGAAAGTATTAGCTACTATAGTATAATGGTTTGTGGATTGTCCATATAGATGGGTTTTCTTCTATGGAATGGGATCAATAAAGTAGGTTTAACCAGAATTCATTTCTACTGGGCTGTTATAAAAAGAGTGGATTTTTGTGGTGAAAACCAAAAAAGTAAACTACAAAATATAAAATAGAAATCCTTGTATGTTAGTCAATGGCTTAGGTTCCAGGCAGTTCCAGGCCTCAAGACTTTTCTTGTGTTGGGAGGATGACCTATAGTCATCAATTCAATCGGTTCTTTCATTTACTATAAAGATGACCCAAAATAACTATCTTTGCAAATGGTATTCACTGAAACATTAATGATTCAAAGAGGCAAGAAAACATGTCTCTCGACTCACCTTCCAATAACTCATAATGATAACTAATGAACATCACCGATCTAGCAATAAGCAACCAATGAGCCCTCGAAGCTGCCAAGTAATCGACCTATCTAAGGTAATCAAGTTATCCGAACCTAGAGTTTATGGAAAACACAAATGTCGAATAGAACAACTTACGCTGAAAACATGAGAAACCTTTATTTCCTCCAAGCCTTTCCTCCGTGCCCTTTACTTCAAGGAAGGTGGGGTTTAGCACTCATCCTCCTGAGTTGTCATCCTGAGGTGTTTTAAGAACAGAAATGAGAACTTTGAGAGAAACTGAAAGAGTCTGATTTTGGCCAGCAAGCTTCCTAAGAAAACCAAAAATCGAATAATGAAAAAGCTACGTATTAAAGTTCATTCATGGCTCTTCAAACCACTACAAATAACCTGCCAAAACTAAATGAAGACAAATACACTACATATGACAAATGGGAGAAACCCAAAAGAGGTCAAAAAAGTCAAGGAGGAAGTTCGTAGGTCTACGAATTTTCAGAATTCTTCTCACAATTCTTCAGGGCTGCAAAATTTCAAGAACTCAGGAATTGGCAAGGTTTATACTGGAGCTTTATGCTTCTGCCATTTTTTTTTGTACCGAAGCTCTGAATTCCAATTGATTTCTTCATGCTTGTGCTGAATCCCTAACTTCAATATATATAGCCTGTGAAAACAACAAAACTTGCCATAAATTCGATCAAGAGTATTGCTAGGTCCTTAATACGCTAACTAGGCTAATTAGGTGATTACTATGCAAAAGTGCTCAAACCCTAAGTGTTAAGAGTATGAAACAACACTATTTGGTTAGTAATCACTCCCCCCAACAGATACATTGCTAGTACCTTAGCAATGAAGGAAGAATAAATCAATCAAAAGCAAGATGAAATATATATATCTATACAAAAAATGGTTTTCAAAATCACTAATGATAAACCCAACCTCGTAGTGTAAAAGTCATCAAAATTCACCAAAGACTATCTCAAAGAAGAGGCGTATATGCAAATTCAAGTATCAAAAGAGATGCAACTCCTAAAGAACCAACTCGACACCTTCCATAAAAACCTAAGTGTTAATTTGATTAGTTTTCAAAAATAGTCTGCCAAACTGTTCCCCCCCTCCCCCCAACCTAGCTCTTTTCTATACCTAGAAGACTAACTAACCTCAATAGATCAAGACCCACTTTTATTTCACAACTCTTTTTATGCTGTAGGGGTGCAATGTTGAGGGAGTCGAATTCACAATTGTCCATGTAACGGGGGTCCACCGATGACTCCCAACCAATTAAGGTTTAGGGCATCAAGTCATAAGGATTTCTAAGCCACTAACTCTTCAGGTTTCACCCTGTACTTTTAATAATAAGCTTGAAACTCCACCAATTACAAACTCCACCTATCTACCCGGGTAACGATGAACAAAGCCTGACTCCCAACTAGTCAGGTTCAGTAAGGCACCGGACTTAAAGACTTTCTCACCATATACCCTCTGGACCGTGCTTCGTTTCAAGGAAAGTGTCACAAAATTTTTTTTTCAAAGACTCATTGGTCTTTATTCATGGGTCTCGACCTATTAAAGGCGGTCAAAGGTACTAGGGCTGGACTTCTTTGCAAGGCAGAGGTAAGACATTTTTCAATTATAATTGAAACCTAATGTGCACAAGGCAGGTGTGGTTAGTTCAGTGGAAGAAATAAGGTTGAAGACAAGAAGAATTTCAATGGGCTTCATCAACTCAAATACATAACACCATTCTAACATTAACAACATCGAACAAGACTTTAATTTCAGTGAGTCGAGCATTGGCAAATTTTTTTTTCAGAAATGAGAAATTATGTCAAGAATTCAAACATGTGTCAAAACTAAAAAAACATATATTCAGATCGTAAAACAAACAAAACCAACTAGCAAGCCATTTAATTATTCAAAATAGACTTGCTCAAAACATAAAGAACACTTCCTTCTTTAACTCTCCCCCCAACCGAATTCTACATTGTCCTCAATGTCAAGCCATTCAATTATTCAAAACAAGACTTGCTCAAAACATAAAGAACACATCCTTCTTTAACTCTCCCCCAACCGAATTCTACATTGTCCTCAATGTGGTTATGGAATGGAATGAGGAAGTGGATACCTCCTTAGTGAAATGCTTCGTTGTTGAGAGGAGGAACCACATGAAACAAGAAACAAAAGAGATGAAACGTGTTAAACCAAATATGAACATCGTGAAATATGATCATGCTATAAGCATGAAAAAACAAAGATAAAAATAGCGTTTATTAAGCATCCAAGTGAGGTGGAATAGCCCCGCTTGGGTAGTATTTGAGGATCATCAACCCGGTGGGGCTGTTACCAGATTTGAAGCGTAATAGTCAGGTTTCGTGTCAACCTCCGGACCTCCTACTCAGAAATTAAGCACAAACTTTGCAAATGAAATCTAAAAGATCAAATAAAATCAATAAAACAGGAAAAATGAAATAGAGCTATAAATAAAGATTAACTTAAAATTAGAGAAAATCTAAAGAGAAAAAAAATGAGTAAAGCAAATGTAAAATAAAATAAAACCAAAAACAAAAAAGGGAGTGGACTTTGTAGTCTTAGGGGAGATTGAGTCCACTCAACCCATTTTTTTTTTAAAGCCTCATTCTGCAGGCCGATGGCGACTAAAGGGCCAATTCTTCATCAAAATCCTCTATACTCTCCATCATCTCATCTTGCAGTTTCTGAGCATAATGTTCTCCCTCACTTGTGCCAAGGAAAACTTCCTCTGGTTCTTGTTACTCTGATGGTTCGTGCTTGATGCTTAAGTGAAAATTGTTGAGCTCTAGTGTCATGTTGCCAAACGTAGTTTTGATGACTCCATCGACGCTTGATGATGGCATTGCCCGAGTAGCCAAGAATGGCCTCCCAAGTATGATAGGCACATAATTGGCTCATGTAGCCACTGTCTCGATATCAAGAACAACGAAGTCCACAGGATAATTGAACTTATCCACCTTCACCAAAACATCTTCGACTATCCCTTTTAGAATTTTTACCGACCGCCCGCACAAGGTGATGGTATGGTTTCAACTCTCCAAGCCCTAACCGCTTGTAGACCGAGTAAGGTGTAACAAATCACACCGCCCCCAAATCTAATAATGCCCTTCTATTACGTTCCTAACCGAAATGATAGGAGATCCTCGATCTTTACATTTCAATTCGGGGTCTTGCATTGACGACTGAGCCTACTCGTTTCGTCAAGAAAGCCTGCTTTATTCAATGCTCAGTCCTTCTTTATAAGATATGTCTGAAATTCCGCATATGGCCGGAACCTCGCTTGATCATGATCTAAATAGGGATATTTGACTCTTCATCCGCTCTTTAGCACTCTAAAATTTCACTGTTATTCACTTTCGCCTCTAAGCGCTGAGGATATCTCTTTGATCACTATTCTTCCTATTCCTCACCTTGATCTTCTTTAGCTTCATCAAGATGTTTAGTGTTGGTCATCAATCATACTCACTTTAGAGTGATAATGGCTTTTACTTCATCCATCTGGGACAACTTCATCGCACTAGCTACCAGGATTCGGGATTCTCATGGTTTGTGAAGGAAATTTTGCCCTTTCGCACTTGTCACATCAGTGAGCTTCGAGACGGAGTACAAGAAGCTGCCCATTCTTCTCGGAAAGAATATGTCAATATGGAGCCCATCTACTTTTTCGTCGTAGTGTCACAGCATCAATTCTCCCATTTACTCGGCATGTCGACGCTTTTATGCTCTTCCAATAAAATTACCACCACCTCGCTAAGGTCAGATGACTGCCTAACCGGAGAAGGGTCAGTGGGTAGTGATGACCGATATCAAGCATATCAGGCGAGCAGGAGGTGCATAATCGTGGGAGGTTTTGTCTTACAGAGAGATCTGGGTGATAGGCTGTAAGGCTACATATCGCGGTATCAACATGGCTCAATTGACAACAACATTCGCTTGTTCTACAAACATTCCCGATGGTCAATGGACCTGACAATGAAAGATGGCTTGTTCGCATAGAATCAGAATTTCATGCAATTCTTCTTCGTCAGTTATTCAACCTTCTAAAGGTCAAACTGCTTCAACCACGTCCCGGAAGAAAGCAGCATGCCACCCCTTGTACCGGATCGAGGTCTCATTCTTCCATCTCCTGGATTAGGCTCCATCCTAACCTTGAAGCCTTACCTACATAATTCAAACTAAAGTCCCCTCCATTACTCAACAGCTTGCTTCTTTATATGAGAAATCCATCATAAAAGTAGCTGACCAGCAACCATGTGTCAAATCCATATGAGACAAGCATCCAAAGGTTTCCATATATCTCTCCCAAAGATGGCATAGAATTTTTCATTTTCAATATAGCTGAGAAGATGGAAATCGCTTCTCTTCGCACTTTGTTTTGTGAGATGAGAATAATTTCTTTAAAAACTCACCGCATCTCTTTCCAGCTTGTGATGCCCTCGTCTCGTGGAGTTGAGATTAAATTTTATTTTATCCTTCAATGTGAAAGGAAAAGCTTCGAGCCTCATTAGATCCAATCGCGGATTGTCTCTCAAGGTGTTGCACTCCTCAAACTCCTCATGTGCGACATATTCTCACTTTCCATGCCATGAAAAGGAAGGATGGGAACAAGGCCTCGAAACCATTCGTCGCAAATCGAGGCACAATGCAGAGGGTGCACTCATCCGACGAGGGTGCGTGTCCCTCATGGATCTATATGCATCGGGATTCATTTCCACCGTCACGACTTTGTCGTTTCGTAAGGTTCCATTGTGTTAACATTAAGGATCATTTAGAATCCGATTCCTGTGGAATTCTGATTTACTAATCCGCCTTCTGAATTCCTAAATCATCGGAACATAAACTTCTACATGAAAAACAGGACAACACCAAAAAGAAACAAAAACAATTCTACCAAAAGGGGTTAATGTTAGCTAAGAAAAAAAAATATATTATATAAACAGTATAATGAAATTAAGTAACTTAGCAGTAAACTACTAGAAAGAACGAAAAGAGAAAATAAATTATCTGTAATTCAGATGAGGGACTGGCCAGTGTTCGCATTGACTGCCATTTCGCACTCAGCACCATCCCCAACGACGCCTATTTGGATTCGCATGTAGCCGTAGGCATCTTTAAATCAACAAAATTTATAACCTAATACTCATACTTTCGAGCATAGCTACTATAAGATAGCGCTCTAGGATCATTCATAGATGAGTTTTCGTGGGAATGACCACAGTATGGTTTAAATGGTGAATTTAATGATTTTGCTGTTATTAAAAGAGGATTTTTGTGGTGAAACTAAAGTAAAATGAGTTAAAATGTAAAAATAGAAATCCTGAAGTGTTAGGTCACCGGGCTTAGGTCTCTAGGACAAATGAGGGTTTCTCAGGTCTTTTCCATGCTTTGGGGAGGATGACCTATAGTCATCACCCGAACCGGTTCTTCATTTAGCTATAAAAGCTAACCCAAAATAACTATCCATTGCAAATGGTATTCACTGAGCACTAATGGTCTCAAACAGTAAAAACATGTCTCCTTGACTCACATTCCAATAGTTCATAAATGATAACTAACGAACATCACTGGATCTAACAATAAGCATCAAATGAGCCTTGAAAGCTTACTGGCACGAATTATGACTCAAGGATCTAAATAGAGTTTATGGAAAACACATAAATGTCAAGTAATTGTTCTAATGCTGAAAACATGAGAAACCTTTATTTTCCTCCTAAGCCTTCTTCGTGTCCTTTCCTTCAAGGAAGAGGGGGTTTAGCCACTCATCCTTTGAGTCATTATCCCGCAGGGTGCTCGCTAATGAGAAAATGAGAGAAATTCAGAGAAACTGAAAGAAACGGGAGCTTATGTCGCAAAGCTTCCAAAAGATTCAAAATTGAATGAAAAAGCTAATGCACAAAGTCATGTGGGCTTTTCAACCCATACCGCAAATACAAATTATCAAATTAAACAAATCCGAATACTCATTACATAGACAAAAATGGGGAGTGTCTCAAAAAGGAGGTCAAAAAGTCAAAATGGAGGAAATTACAGGTCTCGCTTAATTTCACAAGCCATAAATTTCGCTAGGTTGCGAAAATTTCAGAACCCTTCGAAATTGGCAGGTTGCTACTGAGCTTTCGCTTCCCATTTTTCGCACCAAGCTCAATTCCAATTGATTTCTTCATGCTTGTGCTGAATCCCTAACTTCAATATATATAGCCCGTGAGTAACAAAACTTGCCAAAATTTGGTCAATAGTATCAAGTAGTCCTTAACATGCCAATCGAGTCACTCAGCACTACTATGCAAAAAGTGCTCAAACCTCGATGTTAAACAACACTATTTGGGTAGTAATCAGACAACCAATCCATCCCCAATATCAAGGCAAACTCATGAAAAGGTAATGCGCAATTAGATCAATGTGGAACTCTCATCATGGATCACTGAGACGCTTTATACACTCTAGCTTGTCATGTTCATGAGCCCCGACCCGACGGTGAATCTGATCCTGAGATGGACCGCATGAATCATTTATCAAACACATTTCATATAAACATACATATATATGAATATATGATATCATTACTAATACATTCATTAATGATGAGAAATATACATCATATCATTTCAAGATGGCTCCATATCTATTTCTTTTAGTACAACATATTGATACAAAATGACATTCCATGCCTTCAAAACATTTTACAAATATTATTAGAGTTCAATTTCTCGTATCCATGAAGACTTAAACATCTTTGATTTCCACAAAAATAACATGATATCATGAAATGAAGTGGTGCATGCATGAAACGTGATCATTTCGTATGCTCGAATCGTATGATCTATGACTCCATGCTCCCACTCATTCGCCTTGCAACTATCTATACCTGTGTGAGAACACGCCAAGCATTTTCATGCTTAGTTTTACATTTCTATTCTCATGTCAAACAATTAACACAACATATATATGTACATAAATAATATTCTACATGTGCATACATTACATTCACAACTACATTCAACATATTTTTCAAACAACATTTCAAAGATATCGCTTCATAATCAATGCAATATTTATATATATATATAATACATTTTATACTAGTTTAACATTCATTCATTTTATCTCGCATAAAAAAACACGATAATTCACATATTTCATGCTCGCATATACTAGTATTTTCGTGACAACACAATTCACACATTTATTAATAATTCGCTCTTAAACGACCTAACCGAAATTTTCTGTGTAGAGATAATGGAATCATCGACACCTGGCCTACTGGTTGCTAGCCTGGTTTAACACTTTTAATAACTCCGCACTATCCCTACTGGCTAATCGTTATTTTTACTTTACATTTTTGTGTTCACTAATGATACTGCTCGTTGGGCTACTTGATCGACACTGTCACTATAAAACATATCATTCAAGTAGATTTTACATTTCTATCCCTATTGGTATACCAATCTATCCCTAATTCAAATATGATATAACATTCTTGCTGGGCATTAATAATTAGTCATAGTAAAAGTTGCTAGATTATAGTCACAAGAATTCCACAATAACGTAAGTTTACAACCAATATGCCTACTTTACCACTATGTTAACTATCCGATTAACCCATTTTAAAAACCAATTTATTCCAAAGTCAATAATTCTGCACACAAAATTTACACATAATCTCATGAAAACACTATCTTGAATTTGTCCATAATCCAATCACTTTTTCTTCATTTTAACTCACTTAACACATGAGTTTTACGCACTATTTCAATACACTAAACCTTAATAGATTTGGAAACATAATTTAAACACATACATGCAGTAATTCTTGCACCAAAATTGGAGCTATGCCACACCAATACACATTCGACTACACATGATTCATGATTAACATACATTGCCTTCCTTTTTCATGTTAATCCACTGAGATCAATTAACTAACACCAAACCAATTTATTTATGTTCAAAAACCAGAAGCACGCATGTAGATTTATATCAACACTTAAGGTTTGATGACCAAATAAACACAACACCGAAACAAGAAAAGAAATGTGAAGAACAAACCAAAAGATTTGCCGATTCTTGTCTCATATTCTTTGAATCACGATTTTTGCTCAGTTTTTATCATCACCAGCCCCTAATCCATCACAAGTACGTCACAATCATAGAAAAAACAAAGAAAAATCAGTTGTGCATGCTAGGGTTTCTGGTTAAGGTTGATTTCTACCCAATACACTTTCACTTTTTGGTAAAATTTATAGAACAAAACGAGCTACATTTATCCAAACTTCCTTCAAGAAAAATAATAGCTCTATGAGTCTATTTCATTAGAAATTAGAATCATCTCATTTGGACTACTACAACCCTAACTTTATGGCCAAACACAAACTGTACCAAAATAGAGGATAACCCAGCAACTTACCCGTATTTTCACTTCAGTCTCAAAACAAAGGGACTTGTGTGGTCGTTTTTGATACCTCTATACTTTTTTAGGTTTACCTCTTAGGGTTATTTCCCAACTAGAATAACTCAATTTTGATGACTAATGGCCAAGTTATGGCCAAAACAAAAACATGACACAACCTAGAAATTTTCTCCTGCTTTAGCCTCATTTTGGTCCATCTTTGGAAACAATTCAACATAGTCTTTTCGGATCGTTTAGATCTATATTGCTCTTAGACATTTTCAGCCATGATTCTTATGCACCATCTCAAATTGGAATAATCTAATTTAAGTCTGCAAGCTGTGTCAACAAAACATAGGTTTTAGAAAAAATGACAGCAATTCCCTTCAAAACTATACATCTCTTTACACTTCCTGCCTTAAGACCCACAAGTTAAAAAATAAAATCCAAAGAATGTCCCTAATTCAAGAACAAATTACCTTAAAGATGGAGTTAGGTTCTCCAAAAAATGAAAATGAGTTGTGACTTTCCTAACAATCAAAAGTGAGAACTACCTTGCTTTCTTTCTTAAACCTTCCAATCATTTCCTTTTTCTTCTTTTCTTTGCAAAACTTTGAACAAATGGAGAACACCTCAACAATGGCTCTTCAAGAACCCATACCCTATTCTCTTTTCCAAAACGTGAAAATACCCATTCTAAGACCAATTTCGTCTTATTCTCTCATCCATCACAAGGCCTCGTTTGGCTATCTCATTTTTGGCTTTATTTTTCATTTTTGCATTTATCCTCTACTTATTCTAATTACACTTCACTTATCAATATTTATATCACCTAAACCAATAACATAACAAATAGAATAATAAAAAAGAAAAAATGGCATAAATACTATAAAGTAAAATAATGTAAAAACAAGAAAGACTATTTTCGACTAGCAACCTCCCCCACTTAAGAGATTCGCCCTTGAAATTACCTTCATTAAAACAATATGATATTGTCGACGTATAGTTTCTTTACTTTCCCACGTGGTTTCCTTCGCTCTTGTGGTTTCTCCACAATACTTTGACTAATGGAATTCATTGTTCCTCAATTCTTGACTGAGCCAAGATTCACGGGTGTCTCTCTTCAGAAGTCAAGTCCCATAAGCTCAATAATTCACTCATAATCATTATGTGAGGGTCCTGACCTATACCTCCCTAACATTGAAACGTGGAAAACGTTATGGATCTTTTCCAACTCTGGCGTGCGCTGAATCCTATGTTATTGGACCCACTTTCGATCACTGATACACCTATCGAACCTAGGCTCAACTTGTCATTTCACTCAAATCTCATGATTTTCTTCAAAGGAGAAACTTTCAAGAACACTTTCTCGTCGATCTCATATTGAATGTCCTTTCTTTCAAGTCTACGTAAGACTTTGTCTATCTCGTAATACCTTAATCTTTCTCTGATCATTTTCACCTTCTCCTGGCCTTCTCGATCAGTTCACCAACTCACTTCCACTCACTTCAACCAAATGCAGGCCTTGGGTTTTCTTCACAAACAGCCTCTGTAGGCGCCATTCGATACTGACAGTTATTATTATACACAAATTCAACTAGAGTGAATATGTCTATCCTAATCCACCTCATAGTCGATCACACAACTCTTAAAGATATCCCTCTAAAACTCAATAACTCTGCATTGTCTATCCGGCTCAGTGGAGTCAAGGAATTTAGTCGAGTGCCCAAGCCTTTTTGCAAATTTCTCAAAATCTCAAGTGAACCTTGATCTCTCTGGTTGAATGATAGACATTGAACCCACTAACCCTAACTATATGTGAGCTCGCCAACTTATCAAGTGAATAGTCAATTCTTAGTGGTAGGAAGTGAGCTGACTTTGTCAATCGGTCTACCATGACCCAAACTGAATCATGCTTCCTCCCTGTCAATGGTAACCCGACCACAAAATCCATTGTGATTTGGTCCCATTTCCACTCGGATATTCTAATAGGCTGTAACAAACCCGAAGGAATTTGATGTTCCACCTTCACCTTCTGGCACACCATACATTTGGTCACAAAATCCGAAACATCTTTCTTTCATTTCTAATCTCACTGTAGATGAAGTCAAACCCGAAGGCTCTTGTGCTACCAGGATGTATAGAAAAGGATCCACAATGTGCCTCTTCAAGAATGGATTTCTTCAACTCATTATTATTAGGTACACAAACCTAATCTCTATAATACAAGAATCCATCCTCATTCACTGAAAACCTAGTTTCTTTCCCCATTATATTTTGACTTATAATGGCAGAAATTTTCTCATCACTCTTTAGTGCCTCTTGCACTTGATTTAACATATTTAGTCTTGCCATTAATTCCGCCACTATTGCACCATCGTCTGATAATGACAAATGAGCTTTCAGCGCTCGTAGTGTTTGCGTTGACTTTCTACTCAGAGTGTCTACCACTACATTAGCTTTCCCGGGGAGGTAATCGATGACATAATCATAATCCTTGACCAATTCCATCCATCTACATTGTCTCAAGTTAAGCTCCCACTGCAAGGGCAAATACTTAAGACTTTTGTGATCGTGTGAGAAACACTTTTCCGTAAAGATAATGCCTCCATTTTCAATGCAAACACAATGGCGCAATTCCAAATCATGTGTGGCAATTCTTTCATGCGGTTTCAACCACTACAGTTATCACTTTACCTTTCGCAAAAGGACACATCCGAGTCCAATTAACGAAGCATCACCGAAGATCACATATTTCTTTACCGGCAATGAAGAAACCTGAGCCTTGTTAAAAACGTTTTCAACTTTTCAAAACTAGCTTCGACACTTTTCACCCACTCACTCTCACATTTCTTTCGAGCAATCTCATCATCTGTGGCCGCAATCATTGAAACCCCTTAACAAACCTTTACAAGAACCTACCAAACCTGGGGAAGCACGATAAAGGTATTTTTGTGATGTGTATATAAAATTATGTAGAAAAATATAAAAGAGCACCTATTCTATGCAAGTATATGCTTGTCAAGTAATACAGTGTACGAGATGTACAAAGATTGATCCATAGGGAAATGGGATGCTATACCAAAATTTAATACCTCTAATATTCAACTACAAGACGGTTAAACAACGCTAAACTAAGTTACCAAAATCTAAACTAATTAATTAAACTGTGCAACTATGGGATTCTAAGAGTCCTAGGTATTTGGTTCAAGTGAACAATTTATAATAAGTCAAAATTTCATTCTATTGTCTCTAAAAGCTTCCAAGGTGACTCTACCTTAATTTAATTATAAGTCTCTCTGAGGTCGATAACCTACCAACTAACACTAGGTCTTTTTGTTTCGCCTCAACCCCAAGCATTAGAGATGCTTTAAGACCCAAGAATTCACACTCCGGCCCACTACCGATGATTTCACACCACCTAGCAATAGGTTGATTCACCTATGTCTAATTTACTCCATTCTCGTATCTCGTATAACCACTCACCATATCGAGATTAGCTAGAAATCAATATGTAAATAATAATCAAGCATGAATCAATAGATAGACAATAACAGAGGAACAATAGAAAAAGGAAAATCAACTTTTAGATATAAGATCCATGACCAAAATACAACCAAAACCCTAGATCTACGAATTTAAAACATGATAGAGGTTCGATACATCATAAACTTAGGATAAAACATGAGAAAAGAGAAAGAAAAACTCTAATGATCAAAATGATGGTGAGTCTCGAATTTTCTTCCACAAATCTCATAATCTTCCCCCAAATCTTCAATAACAGCCCCAAACCTCCTCCTTGGTCCCAAAGTGTGGACAAAGTCCCCTCCTCCAAGCCCTAGCCGCCTCCCTTTTTGTTTCCTTGGGGTTTGAGCTTTAAAACCCTAAATTCTGGACTCAAATGGGCTGAAAATCAACCCAAAACCAACCTCAAATGTTGCGACGTTTGGATGCTCTATTTCTTCACTCTCTGCAACGTCGCAACGTTGGTTCTCAACGTCGCGACGTTGCTACAACTCCCCGTTTCTAATCTCAACTTTGTGGCATTACAACTTTGTTAACCGAACTGACGTGTTCTGGTATCGTTGGAAAGTTATTGAAGTGTAGAATCTAGATATGGCCAGGAAAAACACTTTAGAAATGATTATAAAGACTAAATGTACAAAATTCTCCAATTGGTCACTTTTGAGCTCTCTTCTCTTCTTCCTTCAACTACCAAGAGTCATAACTTGGTCATTTGAAGTCCAAATGGAGTGAATAAGGTCTCTTTGGAAAGTATGAAAAGTCTCCTATCCATCGATATCAATATTGTAGCCATTGGAGATCATTGTGCAGCTTAAAACATCAAACACGTAGTTGTCAGCATGTAGCTTTGTCATTCAAGGTTTTATCCCTTTGTTTCGCTTCTCCATATTTCCATGGTTGACCTAATCACAAATTGAACATTTAGAGCATTAGATCACTTATTTATATAATAAAAATACTAAAAATATAAGCAAAACATAGGGATAAAATGAGTATAAAGTATACTCATCATACCCCAAAACTTAAATCTTTGCTTGTTCCCAAGCAAAGGAAACACAAACATAAAAGAAAATCACTAAGATAGATATGAGTATGAGTATGGTGCTAGTACAAGTTAAGAGAAAACTTGGAAATGTTCTAACAAATCATGTTAGCCAAAAATGGGATCCCATAACATTTATCATCTCTAAAAGACGAGGCATTCAAATGGTATGTTGATCAAGACAAGTTTTGCCCCTAAGCCCTCAATAGATCTTTCCTAAAGGGACTCGGTGTAAATGATGTTTTAGGTCTCAAATATAGACTAAGGTTCCAAAACACTCTTCAACTAAACTCAACTCACTCTATTTGAAAGAAAATTAATCAAAACAAGATAATAACGCACCTTTTATTCAACAACTAAAACTAAAAAGTAGGAAGCAATGCTAAGGAGTTTTAGAAAAGTGTCCATGTAGCGGGGATCCATTAGTGACTCCCTACCAGTTGGTTAAGGGCACCGGGCATTTAGTTCTCCTCGAACTTCACCCAAAACACTCAACTAAAAACCAAAGCACCTACTTGTGAGTAAACTCACTTATTTGTTGCTTTTTTTCCCCATTTTTTTTTCTTTTTCTTTCTTTTTCTTTCTTTTTCTTGTTTTCTTTTGTTTTTGTTTTTCTTTCTTTTCGGTTTGGGCACAATGGAAATCCTCTTTATTGAGGTGTCCCATCACTATGAATTTAAGGTCTCTTAAGGTAAGTTCAATTTGAGAAAAAGAGGTTGGAGCCAAAGTGTATAAATGAGACCTAGTACGTGTGTGCGTAGGAGTTTCATTAAGAAATGATTTATTGAGAAACAATGGGCTATCTGCTAAGTCTCACAACCAAAAGAGGCACTTTGTCCTAAATCAAACAAATGCAAAGGCATCCTGGTACTCAAATTATACCCCTATCACTTATAATGATGTTTTCTGATAGGCATTAAAAAGTAAATTTTATATTTTTGCCGTAATAAAATAATGCTAAAAAGAAAATTTCGAAACTAGGGAATTTATACTTAAAGATATGGGTAAATTGGTTTATTCATCAATTTAGGGACCCAAGGGTCATAATTAAGAAGATGAGGCCAAAGTGAATTTTCAATGATATATCAGAGTGCAAATAATTTGAGCTGATGGAGGGCTAAAAATAAAGGAGAAATTAACTATAAATAGCGGAAGTAGAGCAAAACATCTCATTTTGGTCTCATTTTTGGAGAGCAAACGTGAAGAGGAAGAAGAAGAAGAAAGGAAGAGGAAGAAGAAGAGGAAGAAGAGGAAGAAGAGGGAGGAGCCAAGTAAAGGTAAGGGATTTCATGATTTTTGGTATGGAAGTTCAGTTTTCAGATGAATTGGGTGATGAGCCATGAAACTAAGAGTTTTGAAGGGTTAAAGGGATTCAAGTATGGACTTTGTCTAAATGTATGGATACATGCTCTGGGCAGGCTGGATTCAAGTATGGAATTTGTCTAAAATGTATGGATACACGTTTGCCAGTGGATCTGTAGAAACTTCAACCCTCATGAATTTTGGCTTAATGAAACCCCACTGGTAGAAGATATGTAAAGATAGGTGATGTTCTTTTCTAGGGTTTTTGAGGGGAAACTACTCTATCCTAGAATCGAGCGTTGTTCCTGCTTGGGGGAAAACCGGGATTTGTTTAAGATATGTATCAAGGAAATCCCTTGGAGTTGGGATTATAGTCCATAAGAAGTGTTTAGAGAATTTGTAGTGAGTTTCGGGGGATTTTCTGAATGAAAACGCAAGGCGTAAAAGGAAAATGTTCTCGCACGCCAAAGGGTACTGCTCACTGCAGTGCATTTTCGCTACAACTGACCACATAACTTCTTCGGTCCGGTTGATGTGGGTGGGATTCTAAGGAAAGCCTCAGTCTAGAATCTATCCATACATGTATTGACATAATATCGGGCTATAGTACAACCCAATGACAAAAGACAAGCATCGTTGTTGCCGCCAGAGGTGCCGCAAGTCGTCGATTTTCACGGCTTGCAACTTGCATAACTCTCTGACTCCATTATCGTATTCTTGACTCTATGGAAAGCCCTTTGAGTCTAGAATCTATCCATATATATTGATATAATATTGAGCTTTATGTTATTAATCTGAAAATGACAAAAGACAAGTATTAATGCCGTCATTATAGGGCCGTGTTAATGATTTTTCTTCACTACTTGCAACTGTATAATTCATTCGCAGACTAAGCATGTGATTCTCGACTATGGAAAGCTCCTTTCGATTCTAGAATCTATCCATATATAGATTGATATAATATCGTTTATAGTACAACTAAAACGACAAAGACACATCGCTGGCCGTCGCCGGCAGGTGTCGTAGTTGCCGATTTTCTACGACTTGCAACTTGCATAACTCCTTCGTTAGGACTCCATTATGGGTATTCTTGGATTCTATGGAAAGTTCATTGAGTCTAGAATCTAACCATATGCTATTTAATGGAATTTGGTGCCCACATATTGCCTGAAAATTGAATTGTTGTACCAAGTGTACTAATCGCTTGGTTAAAGTTAATTGGAATACATGGTAAAAAGGATGTAGATATGAACAAGAAATAGCAATATATGTAGATTTGATATGTAAAGGAGTATAGATAAGAAAAGTACATAGGTATCAAAGAGCCTGGAGTCTACATTACGTACTCCTGGGAGATAGGACAATCCCGATAAAATCTGAGAAAGAAAAAGCGTCTAGTATAGAAATGTATAATATATGTCATAAGATGATAATTTGATAAAACACATGAAGATACCAAAGTTAACAAGATATAAGATGTTACAAGTAGATGACTGTGACATGAATATAAGTATATGATATAAGATATATGATTGTCATACATAAGCGAATAGATGGAACATGATAGGAACATGAATGAGTAAGCATACATGATAGAAATATAAGAAATTTTTTGAATAGCTAAATCATGATAGAAAACATAAGGGGATATGATGCATAAATGACTGCAAAGAGGATATGAATAGATAAAGATATATATGAATATATGAATACAAGAGTGCATATATGCATTCATGATATATGATAGGATTACATATATGATACAGAACTAAACTAAATGATAGAAAAGATATGAATATCGTATTGTAAAGAAATGTGAGAACAACAATACGAAGAAATTTGCCATATGGGAAGGTAGCCTGGCAGAATAAATAAATGTGTATATCTCATCATCATACATGATAATAACAGTTATTCATGTAGATGAGATATGTACAGAAAATGTAATAAAATGGATTGTCTGCTTAGAACCTAGTAGAGGGATAGATGTGCATGCCTATTAAGGAAAAACAAGTCTGCGACATCTTATTCCAGGTTGACCCAGTTTGGGTCATTCTGGCGCGCCGGGCCCTTATAGATGAAGTGTTGTCTCATCGATGATAACAACGCCTTCGGGCCCTTATAGATTGCTTGTTCCGTGCGGTGAGTCACAGTACGCACCGAGAATTTCTTATATTCAACAATAAAACCACAGGAGTTTATGCGAGACATAGAGCATAAAAACAAATGATTTGAATATGACATGTGAAAGATATGATATATGATCGAAGCATAGCCTTTGCTATGTGATGAGGATTACGTAACATGAGATTATACGTCAGGCATAATATATGAAAATGTATAAGAATGTAAAATGATCTGAGAAAGTTAATATGATATCTGATGCCATGAAAAGTACAAGATGACAGTATATGAAATACTTGGCAGTATATGAAAATGCATAGTACATGAAGCAGTACATGAATACATTATATGGGAAAGTACAAAAATACGATTACGAAAAGTATATAGGAACAAATATAGGCCATGAAAGAATAATATGAAAAGTATATGGGAAAGCAGTATATGAAAATAGTATATGAACAATCATGAATACAATATGAAATTAGTACATGAACACGATTACGCCAGGCGATGCGTGAAAGCAGTACAATGACAGCTTGCCGAGTAACGTTATCTGCCAGAAAATAGAACATAACAAAATGGTATAGTATATAAGCCCCATGAAAGTAATATGTATACGAATATGACATGCCTAGAATAGGATATGTAATATGAACCATTAGAAAAATAATAGATCAAATGATAAGTACTAGAATAAGAAATAAATGATATGAAAGGTTATATGTCAAGCGTCACATGATAGAAGTGTATGTTATATGAAAATGATAAGATAAGTGTATTTGTTGAGACTATCATAGTTATTAATTAGATCCTTGTATATGTTTTCCCATAATAAATTGCACCTGGGTTTTTTAATCAGGTGTGAGTCTGACGAAGACAAGGATAGAGGACATGACATCCCTGCTCCCGGCGGAAGCGGAGGCCCGGCTCGAGGAGATAGGTGCTCGTCAGCGGCTGCCCGCGATCTACGTATTTTGGAATAGGTATGAGTTTGTATATTGAGAGTAATGGGACTCAGTGTATAGAACATGAATACCACTACGGTGGTATAATGTAAATGTAAATGTATTTTTTTAGTTGTGAAAAAGCGATACATGTTAAAAAGTCGGTTAACACGATGCAGCGCACCATCGGTAGCCCGAATTAGGGGTTGTGGCCTTGGCCCAGGGGGTCAGTTGACAGATCAACTGCGGAGAAATCTATAAATCTAATATCATGAGGCGCATACCTAAGTAAAAATGGCCACTTAGGCCCTAAAGATAACCTCATCAAATATACTGACTAGATTCCAATAGTTCAACTCACAAAATCATATCTGACCAAATATATTACATGGTTCAAGAGTTATAACATTTCTCTTAATACAAATACATATTAAAATCTATAATTCTAATACACATATTATCGAAAACATCAAAACCACAACCAGAAACTCTTCAAAAATCGATTATAAGAGAGCCTTCTTCTCGAACACCCCTATACCTGAAAAATGTTCCCTGTGAGGTGAGCTATATCGCTAGTAATTGGAATCACCCTAAATGGGTTGCCTCTCCGCTAAATTATATCACGATGCTCCAATTTAAACACACGGCTCCAAGTAAATACGTGATCTACTTGAATGTCTAAATGGCCAGTTCCCATGTCACCAAGGTCCTCGCAGACTCACTCATACTTACTGAAGCCATGTGTGAGAAAAATAATCACCAAAACCAGAACTTGTTGTTCTTGAAGTATATCACTCATGACGTCCAAATTAAAAATCTTCAGGGACTACCTAGGCGGAGGTGATTGTTGACTGAAACAGTCATAGATTCTCATTAAAAAAGTGATCTTGTTTGGCCCATCACAACCCAATTCTCAGAAAATCATCTGTGAAATTCTATAGAAACCATGTTATTAGTTTTCTAAAAAAAATTAAGTATCATGCTCTTTTCAATATAAAGTTTACCAGTGTATATATAGAAATGTATTATACTTTAATGCTATACAATATCATATACCAATATATTAAATTGTACAACATTCTCTCAAATTGCATTCACGCATATGATTCTGATATGGATCGACAACACCAAATTGTTCGCTTGAGCAATTACGCAATTTCATCCAATAACATTACTCGCGATTATCTTCCATATGTTAGAATGCAAATCACAATTTTATCTCGATAGCTATACAAATTATATTCCATATAATTTGAGCAAAATCTCAATTTTATCTCCGGCTCTACACGAAAACACAATTTGTCGCAATTATGTACAGCACTGACCAGCCACAGTCCACGGACACATCAAAGGTAATCAGCTCACGAATTATGAGAATTTTTCACGCCCGTTAAAATTTGGGGATGGGTTAAGCGACCCCTCACGGCCTCGAGCCAACCTGGCATTTGCAAACTACTTAGGCAAGGGGTAAGTAGTGGGGATGAGCCTCACTCCCACGGAGTTTGTCGCTCCAGCACACACAGTGTGCAGGCGTATTAGCTCGTCGCGATAGATCAATTTAAGCGCCCAGGTCGGAGTAAAAACCTACGATGCGTTTTGTAGATCTGAGAAAGAAGTAAAAGAGAAGAAAAATAAAAAATAAAAAATCTCTAACCGCTCTCACGCCTCCTCCCAATCCAGCCGCCCTCTCCTCCCTGTTTATTGAATTTTTCCTTTTATTAATTATTATAATATTATCATTATTATTATTATTATTATTAATGTTATAATATTATATTAGTATTATTATTATTATTATTATTATTGTTGACAATATTGATAGTATTATCATTTTGATATATAACATATTTACCTGAATTCGGGTCGTTTTTGTCAAAATTTTATTTCTTTCGAGTTCAATTATTTAAATGAACTTTAACTCAACCCATTTTCGACTTAGAGATTTTTCGTAAAAATCTAGTCCACACGAAATCATGGCGATTTATCGCGAATTAGTAAAATACCGAACTATCATCATTTGGGCGAAACTTTTCTGGATCTGCTTTCTGAATCGCGAGGCAGAATTTACTGGCGTCAGTTTCATTATCGAGATCTAGAGAATTTTCGGTTTTCAGGCGAAATTACCGTTCCGTTTTCGAGGAAAATTGAATTTTTCTCTGGGTTTTACTCCCTTAGCGAATTTGATCCCGAGGGATTCACGCATACATCACTCACAGTGCATATGCTGCCTTCTATATTACCAGGAGCCAGGTGTCGGTGTAATGTGCTGGGGTGCAATCCATAACAACCCGATGAACATTAAACCAGTCATAATCAAGATGACATCAAAACCAGATATGTCTGCCATATCGACCAACTCTACTTCCTAGGGAAGAATTTCCCATCATCTCGACCTCGACCTCTAAGCCAAAACCTATCACCTGAATGCAACAATGAATTAATTGCATCAGTTTTCGCTCTTCTCTAGTCGACAAATGCGAGAGTAGAAAGCATTATGCATATCAGGCTAATCTGAGAGCGCTCGGTCTACGCCTGCCATGAGATCTACCTCTAGGACAATCCTCACATCATATGCCGGTTTGTAATGGTAACACGTCATCTGCCCGGCTGACCGAAACTCGTCTCTGCCAGTCACGTGGTCGATCTGCGACTATGTTCGACCACGGCTATGGCGTCAGCAGTACTAGGTGCTTGTCTGCGGCTCGGGCCCGTGCGGTCCCTCATTTACGCTCGGGTATGGAGAAACAAGCGTATGCATCTGTCCCTCAAGCGGCCGGGACTACCGTCCCCCAATACCTCGGGATCTTTTGTCTGCAGGCAGTCTCCTCATATGTATCGAGTGGCAGCGATGAGTAGCGCTGTCCCTTATCGGCAACCACCCCAACAATCTCGTGATGATTGGGATGAAGTGTCCCATAACCTTCAAGTTCTTGCCTCATTAGACTGATCCGGAGTCGAAAGTCGGTGTGCCGGCGATAACATCATACGCCTGCTGACTATGTCCCGTCGACCTTGGTCACGTCACGGATATCCTTGAAGCGAAGTCTTACGCTTCTTTCCAGTTGGAAAGATGGATCTTGCCATCTTAGTACGATACACTATCACGGATGCACACTCGTATGTCTACCTCCCTCTTTTACTCTTTGGAGGATGAGAGTGCCCAGCGCGTAGTCAAATGCGACCCATACAGTTCGCTATTGCACATGCTTGTGCGATAGCGGCTGCTTCACAATCTCGGCCTCGACAAAGGCTGTACGTTGGCGAGCGGTGCACGACGAGTAACTTCGTGGACGCCCTGCGTCCTCGCTCGATTAACCATACACATTTCAATGCGATTGTTCGTGGTATCTGCGACCGAACACATTACTGAATATTCGCCGCAATGCGTACATTCC
This sequence comes from Tetrastigma voinierianum, assembly GCA_016808115.1. Taxonomy (NCBI): domain Eukaryota; kingdom Viridiplantae; phylum Streptophyta; class Magnoliopsida; order Vitales; family Vitaceae; genus Tetrastigma; species Tetrastigma voinierianum. The sequence goes on from JAEQBH010003577.1 coordinate 840,703, forward strand.
GGTAATGCAAGACATAATTCCATTTTATTAAATGGTATTTTTCCTATGTGCTAATCACTAAGCACCTCACCTGACACATAGCGGAATTCATCGAACAATCATATTTATACGCGATCACGCGTAAAAAACACCATCAAATGCGATGTTCTAATCACGTCGTGATTGTCTAGGTGACGACATATCTAACTCCCTAGCATTAGAGACGCAGTGGTGATGTTCTTACCTTAATAACTGCGGCCTTGACCAAATCCCTCCAAGCCCTAAGGTAATCGTATACCTAATAACTTATCGACAACCCAAGCTCACAGGTATTTGCAAGCAGGCTCGTCTCTGTTGTGGAAATTTGGTATCGGAGACTACCTTATAACACCCTTTTGGGAGGCTCCCGAGGTGTCGTTTACCTTGGCTGCGACTCACCATTGTGATGCTGGCGGGGTCCGTTGACTGCAGTCAGCTTGCGAAAAATCTATACGTCTCGTATCACGAGCGTACACAAGTAAAAATGGCCGCGGGCCCACCTCGACACTCATCAAATATACCACATTTAATTACAATAGTTCAAACTCACGAAATCTATATCCAACCAAATATATTACATGGTTCAGAGTTATAACATTTCTCTTAATACAAATACATATTAAAATCTATAATTCTGACATGTCTCGAAAACATCAAGCCACAACTGACTTTCTTGAAATCTGTCTCTAAGAAGAGCGTCTTCTCGGGCACCTGTGCACGAAAAATGTTCCCTCGGCGAATTGAGCTATCATGATGTTAGGAATCACTAAATAGGTTACTCTCCACCTATGTGCATATCTGTGCTCTCCGATTTAAACACACACTTTCAGTAATCGTGATCTACTTGAATGTCTAAATGCCAGTTCCATGTCTCGAGTCCTCATAGGCTCACTCGCTTGCCTAAGCCGTGTAGCAGAGAAAATAATCATTTTCAAAACAAAACTTGTTGTTCTTGAAAATATACTCTGCGGCGATGTCGGTGAAATAGGACTACCCTCGAGGCGGGTGGTTGGTGAGCTTTTCAGAGCAGTGTGGTGCTGCATCAGAAATGATGATCACATTGGTACGTCTCCCGGCCGATTCTCGGGAAAATCATCTGTAAATTCTTTTGCGAAGCCCTTTGATTTTCAGAAAATTCATGTCATGCACTAACTCTAAATATACCGGTTACCAGTGCATATGAAAATGTATTATACCGTTCCAAAACCACATACAATATATATACCAATATATTAATTATGCAACATTCTCAAATTTGCAATTCACACCACATGTAAATTCAACAATATGGATCAAACAACACTTAAATTAGCTCACTTGAGCAATTCACAATTTCATCTCGATGGCCTATACTTACAATTATATTCCATATAATTGAGTAAATCCTGATTTTTTTTCTCCGATAAGCACATACACAATTATATTCCATATAATTGAGCAAATCATAATTTTACTCGATGACCTATACACCAAAACACAATTTATTATATAAATTGTAATTACAAACACCCCAAACGGCCCTACACACAGTCCACCATTTGTCCAAATGGGCTCAGATTCTCCAAATTTTCACGCCGGTTCAGATTTGGATGATCAGGCATTTCATGACCTCAAATGCTCTATTTGTGACCTTAGCAGATTAATAGTGGATGGCTTATATCTCACGAGTTTGTCTAAACTCGAAATTTTGGTGTCCATGCGTAGCTCTCGTCGTATAATTTGGCATGACCAGATAAAAACCTGATTCTAGTTTTAGTAGATAGAAGGAAACAAGAAAGAAAAATAAAAATAAAAATTCTCTTCCTCTCTTGTTCTCTTTATCAAACTTCTCCTCCCCTCAGCACAATAATGAGTTTTTCTTTTTATGTCCCATTATAATATTATATTGTGTGTAACTGTATTATTATTATTATCATTTTGAATATAACCTCAAGTACCTCATTCGGTTCGTTTGTCCCGAAAATTTTTATTTCTTTTGGTTCAATTATTTTAAATGAACTTTAACTCAGCCATTTTACCGACTTAGGGATTTTTCGTAAAATCTAGTCCACGAGAATCCTTGGCGATTTATCATCGAGAAGTCGTAAAAAAATATTCGAGCTATCTCGGGTGTGAAACTTTTAGGTCACTAGATTCGAGGCGAATTTAATGGCGCGGTCAGTTTCGTCATCAGAGATCTGAAATTTCGGTTTTCAAGCTGAAATACCGTTTACTATTTTTCGGAAAAATTAGTTTTCTCAGTTTCTGAGGGTGGGGCGTGACAATCCCAAATTTGACTAAGAAACAATTTAAGCACAAAACCAATACATTCTCAAAACCATTACTAAGCACCAACCCAACTCATGTGAGACACAAAACAAACAAAAGAAAGAAAGAAAAGCTGGATTTTTGAAATTTTTTAAATTCACCTAAAGCTTGATTAATCATTTGTCTCAAATGGAAAGCAAAGCAAGAATGGATAATGAGTACTCCCTTGAGGTTGATCGAGTCTCACAGGAAGTTGATTCAATGTGAATATGTGTGGCCTTCAGTTCGGGGGTCGGGTTGAGCTACCGTCGGCCGCGAATCTAAAGTGGATGTGGATTTTGAAGCGCATGCCAGAAAATCGGGCGAGTCTGTGGAGGTACCACCCAGAATCTGATACGCGCATATACACAATACGAAGCAGGTCAATATAATCCCAACATAGGTAAAACGATAAAACTGGGCCCATAAACAATACTCATCTGGCCATATACGACTATGAATCGACTAAATCCAATAGTTCTAGAGTTAGTAAATTACTCTTATACAACATATATCAAAATTTGAAATTCAAAATGCGGTGTGAGGAAAAATCGGCTAAGCCACACAGGCTTTCTTCACAAACTTCGACCTACAGGATGGCGAATCCCCTCGCCGCATCCTGTGCACCGTAAATAATATCCCTCGTGAGGGTGAGCTGTGCAGTAGTGGAATCGCCTAAGTGGGCTGCTCTCACTAAGTGCGGTGCAATGTTCCAAATTAAACACACATTCAAGCAAATGCATGATTCTACTTGAATGTCTACATGACCTTTCGGATCCAGGGTCCTGCGACTCTCTGCTTTAAGCCTAAGCCTTGTATGAGGAATTATATTTGTTGTTAGTTTGTGGACACCTCCCAGATGTGTATATATCAATTGGGCCAGCTAGGCGATTGATATATTATTTGTTTATGGACTATCCTAGATGAATATCAATTGGAAAAACCAAGACCGATTGATATTTTTAATTTGGACTACCCTCAGATAATTAATATTTTAAGGCTTGACCCCTCGAGAGCGTTTTCTCTGGAACTCATCTCATGCATCACTCTTTATAGTCTAGGGTTTTAGTGCGTATGGAATAAATGTATCTTAAATTTCAATACGATCTATTACAAATATGTAAACATGCACACTTATCACATAATATCAATCACCTGATCATGTCATGTATTAATCAAGATTCATACATCAAAATTAACTCACTTGGGCTAATGATCAACAGTAATTGATTTGAATCACACGATCTAACACATTTTCACACAAAAATATATTTTCGTGTCACACTATTCTAAGACAGTAAAATAACCCTAGGGTTTACGGTTCCAACCTTCAACAATTCGTATTCGGTTCGCACAGTAGACACTTTGTTCTCATGACAGCTAGGCCTTTTTCAAATCAAGGCATTCATTAACACATGATTTCACAATAAGCAACCCAAATCAGCGTGGACGGTCACGGGCCCATCCACATAAGTTCAAATGCTCGGTTCGAATTTGGAGCCAGATCAAATCTTTCGCGGCCTCGTTTCAACTCAAACATTCACAAAGTACTTAGAGGAATAAAACCCAAGTAGGAGAAACCACCCTACCTCTCGGAGTTTGATGAAACTCCTGAAATCCCGGTACAGCGAAGCCCTCTCAGCGTAAATGAGTTCTCCTTCTTGCAGGAAGGCAGACGCTAAGTGGTGGGTTAATGTATTTTAGAAAGAAGTATGGCGTTCTCTCTACAAATCAAATTTCTCTTTTCCTTAAGTTTCCTCTCACCGCAGTTTGTTTGTGCGCAACATTTAGGGAAGAGAAGAAGCTATTTACTATTTTGTCATTTAGTGACTTAAGCTTTCAAAATGGTAGTATGTCCCTCTTTTCAGTTTGACATTAGGCGCTATCTCGGCTATCCATTTTCATCATTTCTCTACTCATGCCACTCACTTGGCACATGAGTACGTGTTATATGTGACTTCGTCATAGCGAAAATCGTTCTGACACCGGCTGCGATGCCTCGTAAAGCGGTGCCCACTTTCATTGTCTCACCGAGTCTACGAAAATTCTGCGTTGCTACAGCTAGATTTCACGATGCGATTCAAGCAGTGCAATGGTTTCATCATCAGGAATCCCGAGAATAAATTCGGATTTTAACCGAAATTACAATTTTATGTCCAGTCTGAATTTTGCCCTTTTCGAAATTGGAATTTCTCGGGTCTTACAATATGACTTGCTTTGGAGGCAAAGGTGTTAAGAGGATGAACTTTAGTTCCAAGCGAGGGAAGCGAAAATAAGGCATATATAGAATGAAATGAGGAGGATGCGGGCGGATTTCCTTTTTCAATTTTTGTTCTTTGAGCCTCTAACATATTATAGACCTCCACTTTTCAAGATGCTCTCCACCTCTTAACTTTGAACTCCAAAACCTGAAAACAACACTAAAAACACAAGATCAAGCAAGAACATTTATTTAAAAACAAACTTAAAAGTAACTAAAAAAAAAAAAAAAAAAGGGAAAAGGAAAATTTTTGAACTTAGGTTGCCTCCTAAGAAGCTGCTCCGTTTTTCGAGTCCAGCTAGACTCTACCAACTACGGATATGTTGGTGATTCTTTCCTCCATCCTTCTCTAAGAGGCGATAATTGTGCTCAATTAGCAACTTGAGCACATATTCTTCCAAGATCATTATTTTTTTTTATTTTTTTGTTCACAATGGTGGCTTCCATTTCCTTAAACAACTGAATAGTGCACTTCTCTGTCTTGGATAGAGTCGTCATTCTCATTTTCAACTCTTCATGCATTTCCCACTAAACCAGACTATCTCAGAATAAATCTTTCTTTATTATTATCTTTTCATGTGATTTCGGAGAAGTTGGCCCATGCTTTGTGCAGCTGGTTTCAATTTTTTGCATCATTCTCCGTTGTTTGAAACTCCTCGAGTTCTTAGTTTACATCTTGAAGTGATTTCTTCATTGAAGCTCCGAGTTTTTCTTCTTGCAATATTTACTTTGAAGTAGATGGCAAACTCTGTCTGTCCTTCAAAGAACATTGTAGTCATATTATCTTGTTCTCTCATATGTTTGCCACTAGTTCTTCTATATTCATACTTCTCTCTTCTTTAGGTTGTTCTTTCTCAATTGTATGTTTGACTACGAAGTGGCCATTGGGCGTCTCTTAACCGACCTCTTGAATGGTAATTTGAATTTGAACATTAGCCTTTATCAGTTCCATGAATTGAACTTGAGATGTTGCACATTCAGCCATGGTTGCCTCTAACTTTGTCATTCTCTCTTGTGGAGGTTGACTTATCTCATTTGGATCAAGAAACCTAGGCAACCCAACTTAAGAGTGGTCCATTTCAACCATTGATCTTGAAAATTCGGGTTGTCTTATGGTAGATTACGACAGGCTCTTCTTAATTCATCCATAGCTTTTTCTAGAGCGATCTTTGGACTTGTTATTGGAGGAAGTGAAATGGAGATGATTGATCAAAGTGAGTGTATTATGTTGATAAGTGATGTGGTAAGTATTGTTAAATGTGTCTTATCTTTCATGAGGTGTTTGGGTGGTGGTTCCATCAAAATTTATGTTCTTAATGTGGTTTACCTCCATATTGAGCATAATCCATTGATTCATATGGTTGTCATGACTCCTCCATGAGTTGTCACTCTTTTTTTATGCTCATCAAACCAATTCACGTTCTTAGTTGTTACTCCAAGGTGAGCCCAATGCATTTGTCAACTCCTTGTCGGATCCATTGTGATTACTTTGAGAATTTACTGCAAAAAGAAAACAAAAAGTTTCAAAAACTCAAAAACCACACAAATATATACATAAAAAAAAAAGTTTGAAGTACTAAAGAAGCATTTAGTATTAATATTAGCATAAAACACCAATTTTCCTAGACAACGGTGCCAAAAACTTGACAGGCGTATTTTGGCGTGTATATAAGTATATAGAAAATATAAAAGCGCATATTAACAGTATATGTGAATAATACGATTATCTGAGATATACAGAGATGAATCCACAGGGAAAATGGGATGCTAAGTACCAAAATTATAATACCTTTCTAATAGTCAAACGGTCAAAGATGGTTTAAACAACAGTTAAACTAAGTTATTGAAATCTAAATCTAACTAATTAAGGCGTGTAACTAAGGAGTTCGATAGGTGATAAATTCTAGGGTATTTTGGTGCAAGTGAGCGATCCTCCTGCATAATTTAAGTCAAAATTTCCGTTTCTGTTGTCTCTTAGAAATGTTGAGGCTGGCTCTTGCTGTTTGTTAAGTCTCTGCGAGGGTAGGATAACCTACCAACTAACACTTCCAGGTCTTTTTTTCTGGCTCGACCCAGGCATTAGAGATGCTTTAGGGCCAGAATCTGCGACATATTAGGTGATTTCTACACACTTCAGCTAATTAGGTTGATTCCACTATGTCTAATTCTCTCTCTCCCTTCTCGGATCACCTTGAGAACCCACTTGGGCCATAGTGGGGTGTTTGAAAATCAATGTGCAAATAATCAAGCCTTGGATCGACCAGGCTAGACCGTCACGAGGGCAGATGAAAGGAAGATCGGCTTGGGATCCCAGCAGGATCCATGTGTCAAGGGTACACGGCCCGAGCCACACAAGATCTAATTTAAAAACATGATAGATGTTCGATACATCATAAGGTGGATAAAACATGAGAAAGAAAGAAAAGCTTTTTAATAGTCTGAAATGATTGAGATCTTGGGATTTTCCTTCCACCAAATCCTCATATCCTTTACACAATCCTTCAATAATAGCCCCCGAACCTCCTGTAGTCCCAAAGTGTTGATAAAGTCCACACTATCGACTAGCCCAGCTCATTTTTGTTTCCTTGAGGTTGATCTTTCAGCCTAGTGCGGACTCCAAAATGGGCTGAACGACCAAACCAGCTTTCGAGCGTCGCGATGTCAGGATGCTCCTATTTTGCACTCTGCCGACGTCGCGCGTTGGTTCTCAGCTATGAAAAATTCCCCTTTGTAGCTTCCCTGTTTTTGCACTAACTTCGTAAGGCCATAACCTTGTCATTTGAGCTTCGATTTGGGTGTTCTTGGTACCATTGGAAAGCCCTTGAAGTTTAGAATCTAGATATGGCCAGGAAAAACACTTTAGAAATAATTATAAAGACTTAATGTACAAAATTCTCCAACTTGTCACTTTTGAACTCTCTTATAACTTCTTCGCTGAAAGCTACCCGAGGTCATAACTTGGTCATTTGAAGTCAGTAAGAATGAATAAGGTCTCTTTGGAAAGATTGAGAAGTCTCCTTTCCATCCATATCAATATTAGCCACCATTTGGAATCATTGTGTAGCTTAAAACATGACTACAATATAGGCTGGCTGCTGCATGTGTATGGTTTAATTTTTTTGGGCTTTATCTCTTTGTTTGGCTCCATATTGACCATGGTTGACCTAATCTGGGGTGAACATTTAGAGCATTAGATCACTTATTTATATAATAAAACTACTAAAAATATAAAAGCAAAACATGAGGATAAAATGGTATAAAGTATACTTTCGTTAAGTATGAACCAGTAGCCACTTCTTGGTGGTTTGTTCAAGAATCACCTCTATCTTCCTTGGATCCACTAATTCACTGCCGGAGTACAATGTGTCCAAGAAAAGACACTTATCGACCAAAATTCACACTTACTCAAGATTTGCATACAGCCCATTTCCTTCCTCAAGGTTTCTAACACTACTCGAAGGTGCGTATCATGATATTCCCGATCCTTTGAATACACAAGGATGTCGTCTATAAACACCACGACAAACCAATCTAAAATCGGTCGAAAAACACGGTTCATTAAGTTCATGAAAGCCGTTGGTGCATTTGTCAACCCAAACGACATTATAAGGAATTCGTAATGTCCATACCGTGTTCTAAATGCCGTCTTATGCACATCCGCATCCTTAATCCTTAATTGATGATACCCAGATCGTAGGTTGATTTTTGAAAAGACACCTGCACCATTCAATTGATAGAACAGTCATCAATCCTAGGTAATGGGTACTTGTTCTTCACTGTCATCTTGTTCAGTTGTCTATAATCAACACACAACTGAACTGTACCATATTTCTTCTTATGAGAACCTTGGAGCTCCCATTGGGGATAAAGCCCAGGCGAATAAATCCATTTTCTAATAATTCTTGCAACTAAAGCTTCAATTCTTTTAACTCCATCGGAGCCATTCTATACAGTGTAATGGATGCCGGAGCGGCACTTGGAATAACGTCAATTGTGAACTCAATTTCCCTTAGTGGAGGCAATCGCAACCCCTCCGAAAACACGTTCGAATAATCACAAACTATAGGGACATCTGAAGAACTAGGCTCCGCCTTTTCTATATCAACCACATATGCCAAATAGGCTTCACACCCTTTCCGAACCATCGTTCTAGTAATGGCGGCGGATATCACATTAGAGAGGTGGTTCGACCTCTCGTCGATGAAAGTTACTTCCTCGCCACTCGGTGTCCTCAAGTTAACCCACTTCATTCTACAATCAACCACCACTTGGTGATGGGACAACCAATCCATCCCTAATATCACATTGAACTCTTTGAATGATAACTCGATTAAGTCTCCTAGAAACTCATACTCTCGTATTTTGATGAGACTGACTCCACATAGACTATATTCCACCGATGACCATGCGAAACCGGAGTTACGTCACGAAGATATCACACTCGGTTTCACTCTTCGATTATACTATAAATTTAGGAGTGAAGTACAAACACAAAATTTAGGTTGACCACGGATCTATAAGTGCATGTACTAGAGTATCAAAGATATTGAAATTAAACATCCGGGGCATCTTTATCTTCAACAGCCTTCATTGCATACACCCTAGCTGGAGCATGAGAATCTTGTATGCTTATGGGTTGTTTCACTGTTCTTGGAGCGTTTGGTGATGCAACACTCTTGTTGTCCTTGTTTCCCTTACGCCTTCTTTGAGAATTGTCACTTACCAGTGCGGAATTCTTTGTGAAAGAAACGGGCTCTAAGACGATCTTTACCTTGTGCTCGTTTGATGCATAAACAAGACCAAGCACTTGTCGATCGACAATCTCCCTTATGTCTCCTCGGTAATTTGTGCGATAAGGAGGAGTTGGTCCCTCTAGATGAGCCTCTGGGGCACTAGTGACTGATGGTGCAGGAAAAGTAGTCTTACTACTCTTAGTTGGTGGCCGCTACGGTAGGGTATTTAGAACCACAGTGGACCTTTAAATTTCTTGATACAGTCTTTGATAAGAACTTATTGCTCGAGGTTTTCTTACTGACCTCATTTCCTTCCTATTATGCTCTTCTTTCTCCATCCTTTCAACATTTAATGCACAAGCTACTATCTTAGTGTAATCATCATAGTGAATCCTATAGCGTAGGCGAATATAGTCATTTAGGCCATCCTCAAACTTACGACACTTTTCTTCCTCTATAACTAACATCTCTGGAGCATACTTGCTCAATCGGGTGAATTCCCTCTGATACTCTGTCACACTCATCTACCTTTGCTTCAAATTGTTGAATTCTCTTCTCATACTGCTAAGGTAGATTCAACCCATGTATTGCTTTCTAGAATTACCATTTATGAAAAACTCCTAGTATTTTCTGATGGATGGGTTGCGGTCATGGACACCATTGTACTGAGACGTCATCTTTGAAGAAAATGAATTACTTGCCTGATTTTCTTCAGTATCGGTATTGCTGAATGTATTTTGTTCTTCGACATTGTTTTTCTGGAACAGTCATCATCATGAAAGTTCATGTTGAATATTTTCGTTATCTCTGTTAATGCGTACAGGGGATATTCGTTGCCTTTATCTTGTCAACGAGGCGTGTGGATATCAACATCTTTCATGACATCTGTTAATATATGATGTTGTGGATCATGCCATGTCTGATAAGGACTGGAAAATATGGTTACTGACCTTTGACCGGAGACTCGAACTCCATGTAACCTATTAAGGCCAAGCCAGAGATCCGCATCGATCACGTCATCCTTTATATTCAAATCATTGCATGTCACACATAATTAGTCGATTCATAGAATGCGCCTAAACCTCGCTATGATACCAAAATAATTATCGAGCCCAGGCAGGCAAGCGATGAATTGGATATGGGAATGTAAGGCCACATGAAATCATTGTTAAAATACATTTATATAAGCATATATATATATATATATATATATATATATATATATATATATATATATATATATATATATGATATCATTACTAATACATTCATTAATATGAGAAATATACATCATATTATTTCAAGATGGCCCATATATATTATTTAGTACAACATATTGATACAAAATGGCATTCCACGCCTTTCCAAAACATTTACAAAATATTACTAGAGTTCACCCCTTGCTATCCATGAAGACTTAAACATCTTTGATTTCCATAAAAATAATCACATGATATCATGAAATGAAGTGGTATGCATGAAACAGAGCATTTTCGTATACTCCTAACTGTATGACAGTGACTCTATGCTTGATAGTCTTCAGTCTTGCCACTATCTACATGGTACCTGCGCGTGAGAAATCAACGCCCTAAGAATTTTCATGCTTAGTGGCTCTTTACGTTTCTATTCTCATGTCAAACAATCAACACAACATATATATGTACATATAAATAATATTCATTTATAGGCATACATTATAAATCCATGACTACATTTAGCATATTTTCTAAAAACGACTTGTTTGACATATTGCTCATGTGATCAATGCTATATTTATATATATAACATTTTATACTAGTTTAACATGTATTCATTTTATCTCCCATATAAAAACACGATAATTCACTAGTATTTTCGTCACAACACAATTCACACGTTTATTAATAATTTTCCCTTAATACGAATCTAACTGAAATTTTCGGTGCAGAGGATAACGAAATAGCAGACACGGTCCCGATTAAATTTGATGGTCGGTTTGACGCACTATTTCGATCTTGTCCCATTGGGATATGGATTGGTTATTTTTACTTTACATTTTTGTGCACACTACCGATACTGTCCCGTTGAGCTACAAATCGGTATGTCACTATAAAAAATATCATTCGCAGTACTGCTACATTTATCCTTATTGGTATACCAATCTATCCCTAACTCGAATATGACGGCAAACATTATCTTGAGGGCATTAATAATTAGTCATAGTAAAAGTTGCTAGATTATATTCACAAGAATTCTACAATAACTCAAGTTTACAACCAATATGCCTACTTTACCACTATGTTAACTATCTGATTAACCCATTTTAAAAACCAATTTATTTCAAGTCAATAATTACGCACACAAAAATTTACATAATCTCATGGAAACACTATCTTGCATTCCATAATCAATTACTTTTCTTCATTTTAACTCCGCCCAACACATGAGTTTACGCACTATTTCAATTACACAAACCCCTTTAATAGATTTGAAACATTTAAACACATACATGCGTAATTTGCACCAAAATTAGACCATACGCAAATACACATTCGACTACACATGATTCATGCATTAACATACATTGCCTTCCTTTCATGTTAATCCATAGATCAATTAACCAACACCCAAACCAATTTATTTATGGTTCAAACCCGAAGCACGCATGTAGATTTATATCAACATAGGTTTGATGACGAATAAATACAAACAAAAACAGAAATGTGAAGAACAAACCCAAGATTTAGATTCTTGTCTCATGTTATTCTTTGAGATCATGATTTTTGCTCAGTTTTTATCATCACCAGCCTAATCCATCACAAGTATGTCCTGATGGAGAAAAACAAAGAAAAATCGATCGTGCATGCTAGAGGGTTTCTAGTTAGGTTGATTTCTACCCGATACACCTTCACTTACCATTTGCAATAGGAACAAATGAGCCATATTTTATCCATACTTCCTTTAAGAAAATAATATCTCTATGAGTCTATTTTTATTAAAAATTAGAATCATCTCATTTGGATCATTACAACTTAACTTATGGCCAAAACACCAAAACCGTACCAAAATAGAGGATAACCCAGACAACCTACCCGTATTTTTACTTAAGTCTCAAAAACAGGGACTTAGGGTCAGGTTTGCTTCTTGATACCTTCTATACTTTTGTAGGTTTACCTCTTAGGGTTATTTACCAAGTAGAATCACTCAATTTTGATGACTAATGGCCAAGTTATGGCCAAAACAAAAACATGACACAACTTAGAAATTTTCCTGTTTCTATACTTTGTTTTGGTCCATCTTAGGCTCTCAACATAGCTGCTATTTACAATTGCTTTTGGTCATTTTCTTTTAGAAATTTTCAGCCATGATTCTTATGCCATCTCAGGTGGAATCATCCCAGTTTGAAGTTCAAGAGCCAAGTTATGGCGAAACAAAACATGGGTTTTGAAAAAAAAATTTGTGACAATTCCTTCAAAATCTATACATCTCTTTTTACACTTCTTGGCCTTTAAGACCCCACTAGCCAAAAAAAACAATCCAAAGCAATACAACTCCAATTCAAGAACAAATCACCCAAAGATGGAAGAGTTAGGTTCTCCTTAACAATCAAAAGGGAGAATCAATACCTTGCTTTCTTCTTAAAACCTTCCAATCACTTCCTTTTTTTTCTCTTTTCTTGAAAAACTTTGAACAAATGGAGAACAATCACCAACAATGGCTCTTCTGAAGACCCATAACCTAAGCTCTCTCCCTTTTTCAAAGCGTGAAAAATACCCATTCGACCAATTTTTGAGTCTGTATTCTCTCATCACTTTGCAAGGCTTGTTTGGATATCTCATTTTGGCTTTCTTTTCTCATTTTTGCATTTAAGTCCTTCTACTTATTCTAATTACACTTCACTTATCAATATTTCTATCACCTAAAACCAATAACATAACAAATAGAATAATATATATATATATATATAATGGCATAAAATACTATAAAGTAAAATAAAAGCAAGAAAATGCTATTTTGGGGCGTTACGATTTACCTTGACCTTATCGAGGACTAGTAACATGCGTATCCTTATGCAATTCTTCTTATTGGCGTTTTATCTTGACAAGTATTAAATTTTAAATATAAAATGTGTAGAACGAGGATATATCAAAGCATGCATTTCAATGTCATAGAGAAAATACGGTTATAACCTAGTCAAATCTTGATCTTCCTGAAACCTTCGTAACATAGGCACGAGCTGGGAATTTGTAGTGTTAGGAGGCGTTCTGCATTTACGATCACGATAATTCTTCTAGGCACTTTGAACTACTGCCCTCTATATGTCACAGTCGGTGGAGGTACATTTGATCTTCCTTGGCTACTTCGCCCGAGGATTTTCTAAGTTCCAGGATCCTTGCGGACGATTCACTATAAGATGGTAAGTGCTTCTGTCGAAATTGTAGCGACCAGAGCCACTTCTCAACAGGTTGGCGGATCCGGACCACAACCCCGAGGACGCCTGGCCGAAGCCTTTTATCAAATATAATTCATTAGTATAAACGTTTTCATTCTCGAATCTTTGCGGACGCGATTTTCATTTAGGGCAAGCCCATAATCATTTACAATTTCAATGCCATTCCTTTACCAAAATATGCATTTAACCAAAAATGGCATTTTATGTTGTTTACAACATAATATCTAAAATCATAATCAATTATAAGTACAAAAATAATTTCGGAGTTGAACTCCTTTTGTTTACAAAACAATGCATTCAAAATGGTGAAGATGTATGTAGCGACATACTCCGTAGTCTTTTCACGGATGACTGAGCTCACCAGGCATAGGTTACGCTTTCAAACCACATCTGTCACCGGTACTGCGCATTGGTTAAAAACTGTCTGGTAAGCATTTTCATGTGGTGGTTCTATCTGTTCTCTATTCCATTTCAGTTTAGTAGAATGTGCATTTATCGAAATAATGCCTTTACCGATGTCTATATCTGATGAAAAGGATACTTTATACAAATACACTTTTCAAAATCATGTTTCGTTTCGGTTCGTTTTGCTGGCTCACAATTAACATTCATTGCAAATTTGATTGGTGAATCATGCTTGTTTTGTCATTAATATGATGTTGATTTCACATTCAATATTGCAATCTGTATTCATAGAAATTGAGCATTCACGATGATCGGTTGGTGAATCTGTCACATTTGTCATTTAGTAACGTGGCAGATTTACATTGTCATTGCAATCACATATGACTATAGAAGTCGACATTCACGGCGGATTGATTGAATCTTGTCACATTTGTCATTCGATAGCAATGTGATTTCACATTGTGGCATCTGGTTACCTTCATGGCGAATTAGATTTGGTGAATCCATCATGTTGGTCATGCAATAATGCATTTCAAATCAGGTTTTAGTATAAATAACGTAATTGTCTTATAGTTCAAATACGTTACTTTTACAGCCATAGGATATTTAGCCAGCATTTGAATACTTCAACAATTTAAATCAATGTATACATATATTTCACGAATAGAACTTGAAATGGAAATTAAGTCACAAAGAACAAACATAACAGAGAACAGAGAACAAAGAACAAATAGTGAACAAACCAAATTATCGATCCTTTGTCTCTTTAGATTCCAATCCTAGGTCGGTTGTCGTCTACCTTTTGGTGCATCTGAAATTCTCCTCTTAGTGGTTGAACAAATAATCGTCTTCAAGCGAATATTGCTTGCAGGCATACGAATGCGTTTTCATTTAGTCTCATTCTTATTTGTACCCCCACTAGTCATTTATTAGGGTTCCTAAACAATCGATGTACGAATACGGGACTTAAAATTATAACATCTGCAACGAGTTGCGAGAGGCAATGAGTGCAGGAGTACCACTTTGGGTGGTATTGGTACGATGCCTGATAGGTCTGGTACCACTTTAGTGATCTGGGTAACCTGCCTTGCATCATGATGCAAGGTACCACTTTTTTTTAGTCACCAGAAGTACCACTATGATTTTGCCCGAAGAAAATGTCGGTTTTCAGCATTTTTCACCCACATTTTCTTCACTTTAAACTTCCTCAAATCTATCCCACATCAAAACTCACCATGGAATCCACCCGAACAACTCAGTAAGAGTTATAATCAATAAAAATCCCCTTTACCCAAGTTAGGGCTTTTTCCCCAAATCAAAATCACAAAAGATGAGGTTAGGGTTTGATTTTCTTACCTTAGTCTCTTCAAATATTCTCTTCCAAGTTTTTGATCTCTTAGGAGCAAGAAATGGGAAGGAACCACACCAAAGCTTGATCTTCTCCTAAGCCCTAGCTCTCTTCTCCTTTTCTCCTCTCTTCTCTCCCAAATACGTGATTTGCTCAAAATGAGCATCTAAGACCAAGTTTGGTCTTTTAAATCCCCTTTAAGTGTAAGGCCTTGTTTGTACACTCATTCTCATTCTCATTTTCTCCTTTTTGGTCTTAAGTTACTTATTCTTCATAAGGCCTTGTTTGGCCACAAAATGCATTCTTTGACTTAAGTTTCTCTTTAATTGATATATAGCCCATACGTCTCTCAAATTGCACTTCAACTCTCATAATTACACTTAGACACTTAAACTTAATTACAATTGACCCTTAGGTCCTCATTTTACAAATTTCAAAATTTCCCTTTACACTTGGGTAAATGTCCGGGTCCAACCAATTCTCATATAGCACATACTATTTGCATTTGGCTCTTAGCCATATAATCATTTATTCAATATTCATTTAACAATTTCCGGAAAATACCCAAGTTGGCTCAATTCATACCCGGAATAAATAAAAAATTTTATTATAACATTCTAGGGTATTTTTGGGGTGCGTGTGAAACAACTTGATTATGGTTGCAAGTACGAATGATATTTGTGGCGGTCACGGACATTCAAGTCTTTCCTTGTTAGTTAGAGTTTTATCGGGCAGTATCGTTGTAGGTCCACTACCCATACCTCTGTAGTGAGAATTATATACTGATTCAACCTGAGACTCTCTAGTTCTTTTACCTGAGGAGGACCTACCTCTGGAAAACTCTCTGTTTTCTCGACTCATCATTTAGTTTTCTCGATTTTCGCGCTACTTGCAGGCGACGAAATTCACCCACTTGATGATGTAATAGCCGTGAGTACCTTTTTATATAGACTCCTTTAAACCGTCCTCAAGCTGTCTGCATCGGAGGCTTCAATAAAGCGGATTACGATGCATACTTATTGAGGCGGCTAAACTCTTTCGTACTCGCCTTGTCAGAATACCGCATTTGGTCGGGAATTGCTTCCATTTGGTATCTTTGAAATCATCGGTGACATGCTTAAATACGAAACTCTTGGACAAGAGATCTATGTAATTGGAGTGCAGGCGTTCGTTTCTTAGAACTAACTTCCACGATCATAAGCTTCACCTTTAGAAGTGAAATGGACGACTGATCATGATCGGGGGGGACATTTCACTTTATCCAGATCCCTTTGCAGTTTCTCAAGCCAAAACTTAGCTTTATCCGACTCTTCCAGACTTGTACCATGAAATTCTTCTACTCCATGCTTTCTTACTGAATCAATTGGAGCTACGAGTAGTGAGTCGATCTAAGACCTTATATCCTAGAAATCTTGAGTGATACTTGATTGACAAGAAAGGAACGTCATGTTCACCTCTAGCTAGCTCGGAAGGATCGGGGGTTGATGGACCCTGATCTTTAGGGTTAACAATTTTGGCACGTTCCTCAACAGTGTCTTGGTGTCATTCCATCTTATTCACTATAAAAAAAAAAACAAAAACAAGGACATCGCGTGAGTCGACCATGATACCATGTAAGGTACATTTTAGCCTAATAATTTTCCGAAGCTTGCTAAACCTTGGCTGCGATACCACTCTAAATTGTAGCCTTCCCACATTTATGGCGGGTAAGGGGGCCTTCTATAAATTTGGTTTGTTAACCTAATTTTCTGGCATTATTTGGGACTATTTCAAGCATAGATTCATAAGTGATATAAACTTATTTCAAAAAGCTAGAATTATGAAAATTCTTGACTTCATATCATAACCTCGTAAAACAACCACTGTAGTGGTGTTTTAAAATGTCATGTACATATATGCTTGAGTCCAAAACTACTTGTATTCATACAAATTTTACTATAATAAAATATTACATTTGCATTTATATTACAAAATCAAAACAAAATCAAGGACCTACATAAGGTGGACTCCTAATGCTATGTTGGCCATGGTGAGCACGGAATGTCCCTATCGACTTCTTCAAAACCTACACGGATGAAACACCCATGCTAAGCTTCTAGCTTAGTGGGAAACGGAATAACATATATGAACATTTACAATGATCTTCAATTACAGTATACATGCATGTGTAAATGTTTCACACATAATTTTATTCATCTCTCCCGTAGGAGTACATAACAGAGATTTCATAACAGAAGGTACCTTTAGGTACACTCTGATGAGACATATGTGATGTCGAAACTGAAATTCAGTTGATAATTGTCGACCGCGGAAAACTTGTGGATGTCGGGTGGCTTGGAGTGCCACCTTTGTTATTAATCCGCTGAGACCGAATTTTAGCAATCGACGAATCTCCTTTGTATGGAGCTGCCCCCGAAATACAAGCATGTAGGTAGAGTTGGCAATTTAAGCCCGACTTCGTTGGAAATTTGCTTGAAATGACAAGTAATTAGGGTCATTTTGGGCTCTTTGTTGGCCCCAGAAAAGAAGCCGGTGAATTTGGCTCGGCTAGATTGGCTATTGGGCCCAATAGTATCGGATCGGGCTAACTGGTTTTAATGAAATTAAATAAAAATCCCTTTTTGCCTACTTATCAGTTATCCTTCGAGCCTAGTTTCCTTTTGGTTTTGGATTTTTGAAAAACCCCCGAGCTCTTTATACTCCTTCGGTTCTTATTGCTTAGGCCTCCGGCGGACCACCTCTCGACTGATCCTCGAGCATTTTCTGTCTTCTCCTTCGCTCCCCGGTCGTCTAGTGATCCTCTTCCTCTATATTTGTTTTCCTCAGAATCGTTTTCTAGGTAAAAAAAATCATCACTTTACTTCAATTTTTTTTTCTCATTTGATCTTTTTTCTTTTGTGAAACATAAATTTTAATCTTATAATGCTTATTTTCTTTTTTGATGTTGGAAATGGGTAGCGCTTGTATCGGCTTCATCTTCAACTTCAAGGACGATTGGACGAACCCTAGAATAGAGGTTATGTTTGGTTTAAGATTTCTATAGTAAAATTGATAAGGTGTTTTTTTTAAGTGTTGTCGTGTTGCATATTACCTGTTGGTTGTTGGTAGGTTCATGCATTGAAGTTCCGGAAGATAATATTTTCGGTTTAGAAGAAATGATGAAAATAAAAAGAAACGATTTTCGAGAATAAAGCGGAGTTTTGACATCAATCCCACATTCGGGAATAAAAACCAATTTTTAGGAATAAAAACCAGTTTTCAAAAATAAAAACCCCGGTTTTTTCAAAATAAAAACTAGTTTTTGAAATTAAAACCATTTTAGCAGTTTTGAGAATAAAAACCAATTTTGTTTTTGACATCTTGTTCCTCCCTATTCTTGTTTGGAATAAAAACCGGTTTAATAGGTTTCATGTTTTTGTTAGGGAATGTTTGGTTAGTGTTATTGGCTTAGGTTTCATGTTTTTAAGAAAAAAAAAAGCAAACTTGTTTTGTTTTTTACAGGGGAAATAGTAAGCACAAAAACATAGCCGGATGATAACAATATCAATGT
The DNA here is from genome assembly GCA_016808115.1 of Tetrastigma voinierianum. Taxonomy (NCBI): domain Eukaryota; kingdom Viridiplantae; phylum Streptophyta; class Magnoliopsida; order Vitales; family Vitaceae; genus Tetrastigma; species Tetrastigma voinierianum. The sequence continues at coordinate 859,735 of JAEQBH010003577.1, forward strand.
AATTTGTAATAAGTTTTCGAGATTTGGTATTTGGCATCGAACGGATGCGTAAATCCGCATGGTAGGTTGTAGTAGTATTTTGTAATCAAAATCATACTTACAATTACTTAAGCCACATGAGTATTTTCTACCTGCAACTTTTTCCTTTCTATTTAACTTAAAATGAAAAAAATTCTTTAATTAGTCTAAAATATTCAAAAAGGAGTATCACATGTTCTTAAGAAAATTTAAAAACTTTTGCTAATGATTTTAAGATACTTGAGTTTCAGATCTCAATGTGGATAATCTTTAAAGAAGTTCTCTTATTTCTTTATTGACATTAAGATAATTGAGTTATGGGGCTCAATCTAGCTATTCTTTGAAGAAAAATTATACTATATCTGCTATTGACATTAAGATACTTGTGTTTTATTTTTCCAATTGAAATATTTCAGCTGATAAATGATGCACATTTCAATTGTAAAATGTACCAAAATTTGGAAGCTTTTAGACAACAAAAAGAATAGGAAAAGTGACAAGCCTCATTGCACATCTTTAAACAACTTGAGTCTACTTTCTTTGTGACTTATTCTCGAAATCTGGTGGTCGATAAGGCGAAGCGACAAGTAGATAGTCACTTCATGAACTTTGATATTTAATATTTCATCTCTGAAGAATCCATAATGTACTTATTACAAGTATGATTAATATATCACTGTCAGATACAAGCATTGTTTTCAGTATTGGATGAGGATCTATGAGATGTCACCATACTTAATTAATGGGAATGATATACAATGGTCAGTATGTAATCAGACATCGTTCAGTAACCTCTAAAAAATAAAGCAAAAAACAGATTTCTTGACAAAACTAAATATTCACTCATCTATGGCAATATCCTCAACTTGAAACATCAAATAAATTGGTCATTAATGAACTTTCCAAAGAAACTTACGATTAAAGTATTAAATGACCAACTCTCCTAAAGCTCAGCTTAGATCAAGTGGTTGAATCACCATTATAGTTTGTACTAATTGCTCAGTTCCCTCAATTTCTGTAATATTCACTACTTAATTAATTTTTCTTTTTCTCTTTAAAAATAACAATAATATTTTTTTTTTGTATTTGGATGATTAACTTGATATAATAGTTGAAAATTGAAATTCTGTTTATTGCCTTCCATTTATGAAATGATTGTTGGGAATCCTTGCCATTTGATCTGAAATTAAGTTTGAATTGAACCTTTAATCCATTTCGATTTATTAGTGTTGCTAGTGCGGTTGATGTTTAGTCTAGGTTTTTGTTATTTTGGATGCGTTTGTTCATGAAAATATTTTCGGTTTTATACAAGTCAATTGTATTCATTTATAAATTTTATATTGCAATTATGGATTTTGAATCTAGTGTGGGGATGCGATGATGAATTGCAAATGTTTGAAAAATACTCACGAAACTAAGAGTACTCACTGTTGCTACTAATGTTTTAGATTGGTTGTGAATGCTTAATGATACCTTGACTAAGTGTTGGTGCTAGTGGTAAAGAATTAGTAAGGTGATGTTGGGAAAGAAGTTGTTGCTAAGAAAGTTAGGAATTAATGCCTGCAGTGTGGAATAATTATGAAAATATTGGTGTAGTAGATGGCGTGGAAAAATGTAAATGCAAGGGTTGTGGGTGGCTTTATACTTGTAATTCAGATAATGGAACTACCCATTTAAGACGTCATGTCCAAAAGTGTCATTTGAATCCTAAATACAATGATGTGGGTGCCATGTTGGTTGACCATTCTAGGACGTTGAGGTCTTGGAAACTTGATTATAAGGCTTATCAAGATGCACTCTCTAGATGTATTATAATGCATGATCTTCCTTTTAGCTATGCTGAGTATGAAGGAGTTTGGGTAGTGAATAGAGTTTTGAATCCTGATTTCAAACCTATTATTAGAAACATTGCTAAGGCTGATTGTTGGAATGTTTTCTTGAGTGAAAAAACAAAGCTAAAGAGCATATTAGCAAATATTCCCAGTAGGATTTGTTTAACTTCTAATGTATGGACTGCTGTAACTACTCAAGACTATATGACTGTGACTACTCATTATGTTGATAAGTGGAAGTTAAATAGTAAATTACTTGCATTTTGTGAGTTAGAGAGTCCACATACAGGGATTGAATTATCTGGAAAGGTATTTGGAGTGCTTAAAGATTAGGGAATAGATGGGAAAATATTTTCATTGACTTTAGATAATGCCTCTTCTAATGATAGCATGCAAAATATTTTTTGAAAAGAGAGCGAATTTGCAAAATGGCTTGTTATGTGATGGTGATTTTTTCATGTTAGGCGTTGTGCACATATCTTGAATCTCATAGTTCAAGAAGGTTTGAAAGTGGCTAAAGAGCATATAAAATAAGAGAAAGTGTTAAATATGTGAAGCCGGAGGGAGGTTAAGGCGATTTCATAAATGTGTTGAAAGTGCATTTAGATGATATTGGTAGTTTCTTGAGGTTGGATGTGTCAACTACATGGAATCTTTGCTTACATGATGCCCAGAAAGTGCTCTTAAGTATGGAGTCGTTCTTTCAATAGTTTGACTTTTAATGATAGAAGTTATACACTTTGTCCATCCCGATGAAAGAGTAGGAAGCGGAGAAGATGTGTGCTTTCTTGAATTCGTTCTATCAAATTACTAACTTGATATCTGGATCATCTTACCCCACCTCCAATTTGTATTTCTCTGCAAGTTTATAGTATGGAAAGAAATTTCCTGCAAGTTTATAGTATAGAAAAGAAATTGAATGAAAACTTGTATAGTGAAGATGGGGTGATCAAAGATATGGTAGCAAGGATGAAGGTAAATTTGATAAGTACTGGAGTGAGTATTTTGTCACTACTCTTGCACTTGGATGTGTTCTTGATCCTCGTTCTAAGTTGAACCTTTTGAACTTTTGCTATAAGAGACTTTATCCATATGACTATCAAGAGAAAGTGAATAGGGTGAAGGAGGCCTTGTATAAACTATTTGCTAAATATACAAAGGATGGGGCTACATTAAGCTCAATTGCTTCATTTCAAACTAGCTCATCATCAATGACCATGGGTGCTTATTCACAACAATCTCCTCTAATGAAAAGAGGAACAAGCTCAACATCATCAATGAAATCTATACTTGATGTAAGTTTGATTATTATAATTTTTATTCATTATTTTCTTATTCTTTTCAAGTATCTAGTATAGTGATGATTTTTGTATATGTCTTCTTTGATTTGCTTGTATTATTTTAGGAGTATCATATGGATATGAGCCAAATGACTTCAAATGATGTCCAGCCTCAACTTGATATATACTTGGATGAAGGATGCTATGTTGGTAATGATCTCGATGTGCTAGAATATTGGAAGTTACATAAACATCGATTCCCTGAACTTGCAATTATGGCTTGTGACATTTTAAGCATTCCAATCACAACAGTAGATTTAGAATATTTATTTAGTATTGGTGGTCGTATATTGCATAAGTATAGAAATTGTTTGCTCCTAAAAACTATGCAAGCCCTCATTTGTACTCATAATTGGTCGCATGATTTTAAAGAAATTGGGCATTTTGGTAAAAATTGCTTACTCGTAATTTGTACTCCTAAAAATTACTTACAACTTACAAAATAAGCATTTTTGTTTTATGAATTGAAGATCATGAAGGAAGTAGAGATGTTACGATTATCTAAGGAAGATTACCTTCAGGAGCAGGAAATTCAATTTTTCGGAAAAAGAGCCCAGCAGTAATTTGGTCAAAACCCATAATTTTCTAGATCTCGGATAATGAAAGCGAACTGACTGTTGGAATCGTCTTGCCGAAATCCCTGGCTATCACGTCGATTTCGTTGGTCCAGAGACGGTCAATTTCACATTTTTCGAGGCAACGGGGGTAGTGTGGGACACTTGGCACCTTGTGAGTGGCTTAAGAGGCTTAACGTAAACTGCGGAGCAAGTCAAACATTAAGCTCAAGTGGGGCTCACATGAGACACATGGCATCATGCTATTGGGTGAAAATCTCAAAGTAGATGGATAAGGGATATAGTGTAATGCCATTGGCCACTTAAAGTTTGACATGTGGCATGAGAGGACAAGTCATTTGTCCCAATCTTGACCCAAGCTCTCCTAACCGGTTTTGGGAGAAGCAAAATAGAGAGAGAAAAGGAAAGAGTAGAGTGTGGATTTAGAGAGAGAAGCTCTACCCTTATTCCTGTAATTCCCTACGATCTGACCACTTCCAAGGCTTCAAAGGAGACAATAGTTAGTAAAGCGTTCCCTACCAAGCATGGCCATGCGCGTGGTACCGCTTTGGGGAGTTTCTAAAAAACTCCTAAAGGTAGGGTTTTCTCCTAGTTGATTTACCCGTTTAAGTGTTTTTGCTAATGCTTCGAGTTGCTTCAGGCCGCGAAAGATTGGACGGTCCCAAACTGGACCGACCGTTGGAATATTTTTGAAATGCTTTGGATACCCATGAACCGTTTAAGTAACTTGTGTGATAATTTATGCATTAAATTATGTTTTGCGTGTGGCGAGGCCTAAATGGCCATAGATTTTGCCACAAAGTGGAACTGATGTTTGATGAGTGGGTCGTCACGTATAGGCCACGTCGCTTCAGGATCAAGTAAAAATAGCCCTTGCTTGTACTGTCAGACCAAAACGCCCATGTGTTTATTGCATGAAATATCGCTTAGGATGAATGGCCTGACTGTGTGGAATTCAATATGTTAATGTAGGGAATTTGATGTGTTAACATGATGTGGTGATTTAATTTATGTTGATATATGCATGTAAATATATTAGCATGAATGGTTTGGAAATGACATAATGCATTCCATATGCACTAGGCACCCTAGATATTAGAGGGTGCAAGGACATGAAATTGAAAGAAAACAAAATGTTTGTGAAAGGAATCGAGGAAGATTTTCGAAGAATTGCCCTCGAGAGTTGTCCAATGCATCACTTCTGATAAGGACCATGACTGCTTTCTTGAGAAATATCCAAAGAATTGAATGAGGGTAGTCCAATATTTTTACCGAAACTTGAGAGGTGTTTTCAAGAACAAAATATTTTGTTTTGAAAACTATGTTTTCTCTACATGGCTTAGGCAAGTGTGAGGGAGTTTCGTGAGGACTCGAGACATGGATTGGGCACAGATATTCAAGTAGGATCACGATTTGCTCGACGTGTGTTTACATTGAATCATTGCATGTGCACTTAGACGGAGAGTAACCTTATGTAGGAAAATTCCACCATCAAGTAAATTGCTCACTCCCGTCGAGGGAATATTATTTCAAAAAAAGGTGGAGCGACGGAAGGCGACACCATTAGAGGCTATTTTGAGAAGAAAGCCGACTGCGGGCTTTGATTGAATTTATATGTAAAACATGTATTAAGATTCTCAATTTTAATATATGCTCAGATTAAGAGTGTAATCAACTATCAACCATGTAATATAATTGGTTGGATATGTTTGATGAGTATGACGATAAAGCCAATGTGGCTATTTGCCATGTATGTCTCGTAATGAGACGCATGCATTTTATGTTGACTCGTCATTAATGAATTTTGCCACACGCAAGCCTTGGTATCGAGCTAAGGAAAACGACACCTTAAGAGTTCTGGTGCAAGAGTTAGGTATACGATATACCTAGACTTGGTGGCACGGATGATCATGCAACATTGTGCATTTCGTGAATTAAATGTGATATGTGATTGAATCAGGTGTTGTATGCTCGGTAATTAAGATATATGAAAATGTTGAACACTAGGGTCGAGAAAAATATAACCTTAGGTGTTGAGGAATTTTTGGGCAGAATGATCCAGAAATAAACAAGAAATAAACAAAAATTTTTTTTTTTTATGGATAGCAGCTCCAGTTTTAAACAAGAACAAGTTGTGGTTGTGAGATCCTGGAAATTTTTTTCCAGTTTTTCCATAAGGAAAAGAGTTTGTACTAAACTCTGCATTTTCAATCGGGTAAAGAGCAAGTTCAAGCCATCAGATCTTAAGGAGTACAGTGGAGAGCTACCTGGAGGATTTTGAAAAAAATACAAGGCGTAACCCGAATGGCTATCGCTGCTCTACGGGTCGCGACCCGCATTCGGGGTCGCACAAGCAGGTGCCGCGCGCCAGGCGTGAGCGCCGTGTTCGCGACCGGCGATTTTTGGTCCCGTCGCGACCTAAATCGTGAGGTCGCGATAATGGTTGAGGTCGGATCGATGGCCTTGGTCGACATGATAGTCATGTCGACTCAATGGATATTCGAGGTCGACTTAGCTTCGGTGGTCACACCGTTCGGGCCAGGGTGTCAAGGGACGCTGTTTCGAGGTTACGATAAGGAATCGAGTCGCAAGCACCTTAGTCGCGACTGGGATTCGAGGTCGCGATGTGGTCGTTCTCGGGGAGCAACTTCGAGGTCGCGTGACTGCAGCGGGTACCGCGACTGGGTCACCGGGTAGACCCGCCAGGTCGGGCCGCAGGTCCGAAGACATCGATTCACGAGGTCGCCACTGTCTAGTTACTTGAGGTCGCGACTAAAATCGACGCTAATTTCGTTAGATCGGCGACAGATAGCCGTGTCGCGACCAAGGCCTGGGTCGCGACAGCGCTTCGCAGGGAAGTGTAGGCTGGTCATGACCGGTTTCGAGGTCACGCACTGCTAGTCGGGTCGAGGTCGCGACTCGTGATCAAGTCTCGACCGTGATCAAGTCGCGACTGGCCGCGGTAGGACGACTGCTACGTCAGCAGAGGAGACACGCCAATAGTGTCTTGACCTTATTCGAGGTCGCGACCGCCCGTTGCATTTCGTCGTCGCTAATTTACTAGGTCGCGACCGACGGCTTTGGTCGGGTATGAGGTCGCGACATGGATCGATGTCGCGATCGGTTGTCATTCCAGAGGTCGCAACTCGAAATGATGTCGCTAATTCGGCCCGGATGGACGAGGAGGTCGCGATTTCGCGCTCATCGACCCGGAAGCGGCGCGCCGCGACCTCGCGGTGTAGCTCGCGGTGCGCGCATACGCGCGCGACTGGCGCGCCAGGCACGCGATCGCACAGCCGCGCGCGGCACAAGGTACACGACTGACCGGTGCGCTGGATCGCTTGCGGTAATCGCTCGTGTCACCGTTGATCATCGCTCATGGACAATGTTCATGGACACTGTTCATGAACACTGTTCACAAAAAAAAAAAAAAAAATTGCAATTACTATAAATGCATTGACGTGGTGTGAATATATTTTTTTTTTTGGTATGTGAATAATGTCTCGAGGCTGTGTTTACACCTTAGAATCTTGCGTTGAATTTTTAACATGCCATTTTGACATGTGTAGATGGCTAGTCGAGCGAGGGCGTGAGGTCGTCCACGGGTGCTAGCCCGAAGCACCTGATGTTTGACCCGGTAGGCTTTGTTGAGGTAATAGGGATTGTGGCTGTTTGCTGTGCCTGGGGCTAGTGCGACGGTAGCGGGGAGAGGTCAGAGCAACCTCGGAGGTTTAGAGCACGTGTCACTCCAGGCATTCCACGGGAGGAGATCAGTCAGTGCGGACCGTTGGTTAAGTGTAGATCGAGAAAGTGTTAAAGGCTTATGGAGATTACCTCGACATGACCGGGGATTGAGACTAGGCTGTTCGGTAGGGTGAGCCCAAGTATGGTGAGCCCAGGCGGGCCTTTAGGGCCTAGAGAAGCGATGACATGGGGCGAAGTTCGGAGTTGTTCATGGGTAAGTATTTTCGGGATCTTTGCTCGTCACGAAGGCTTAGGAGTTCTTTGGGGCTAAGCATGGGACGATGACCAGGTGATGGATTATCGTGTGGCTAGATTCACGGGCTAGCCCGTTTTCTTTGATGACTACATGGCCACGGATATGGCCAAAGTCGGAGAATTCAGAATGGTGAAGTTGTCCGTCGGGAGCGGGATAGTAGGATTTAAAACTACGGGACATGGACTCGATGGTTGGAACTGACCACGTATGAGAAGATCGAGGATGCTCGAGGCACTTTCGGGATGCGGGTGTTATTAAGCAAGAGGAAGGAGAGTCGATCTTCTTCTAGTTCGGGGAAAGAAGTAGGGACCACAGTTCGCGGGGTTCTAGGGCCGTGACCATCAGGACGGGCCAATGGGGTTACCGGTCGAGGTTGGGCGGATGGTGTGCCACATTGCCGACGGTCCCGGACATATGAGAGGTTGCCCTAGAGACGGGGATCTAGGGTTTGGGACATCCACAATCCCGAGTTAGCGGTAGGATAGGAGAGGGATCTGATATTCCTCCATGGCGTCTGGTAAGAGGGCAGGTTTCGGTCTTGGGGAGCTGCACGGGCACTCGTTACGGTGGAGCCCGGAGGCCGGGTTGGGACGAGAGGCGGATGACGAGGCCCCCGCAGACAGGGCGTCCCGGGGTTCGGGCGTGTCTACGCCATCACATCGCAGGTTGAGTCAACAGATCAGCCCGGTCATCTAGAGTGCCGTTTTTGCTATCACACATGGCGAGTGTTATTTGATTATGGTGCTTCGCATTCATTAGGTTTCGGCCTTATACGGATCGGTTTAGTCGTGGTCTTTGTGGATGGCTTGTTTTGATTTACTCAGTCGGTGAGCATGAGTATCGCCGGATATTTCTGATTCTTTGAGAGACCATCAAATGCATGCGCCAAGTTGGTAAGTGCGAGTTTTTGGCTTCTTGGTTGGTGCGGGACAACGTGGTGTCGGCGTCGAGGCGTGTCCGGTGGACTGGAAGAGGTCGGGGTCATGATGAGGTTGGGAGGGCCGGGAGTCGGTCTTCGAGATACGCCGGTTTCTTGGGATTGGCTTGTACTGCGGAGATTCATTGAGGGATTTCTCCGGTCGCGACACCTATGGCGAGATTGACCGGAAGGAGAGTCGAGTTTGTTGGGATGACCCGATGTGAGGGACATTCGGGGAGTTGAAGGAGACTTACTCTTGCTCTGTCTTGATTGTCCCGAGACGAGCGAGGGAGGTACGGTGTATTGTGATGCCCACCGAGAGGGCGAGCGGGGTACGTGTTTTGATACAATCGGGAGGGTGGCCTTATGGTTCCACGTCGATTGAAGAATCATGGCGAATTACCCCACGACATGGAGTTGGCGGTGTAGTCTTCGCCTTGAAGATTTGGCACCACTATTTATATGGCGAACAATTCAAGGTGTACTCGGACCACAAATGTCTGAAGTATATCTTCACGCAACGGGACCTTAACATAAGGCAACGCAGATGGATGGAGTTCCTAGAGGACTATGACTTCACTTTGCATTATGTTAAGTGACCAAATGATATATACAGGGCTATGACCACTATTACGAAAATTTGTCTAATCCCGAACAAGCGAACTGTTAGACCGACGAATGATGTATATGTGAAAATATGTGAGAGTGAATGTGGTAAATACTCAAAACTGATTTGAAACAAAAGTAAGTATGCTCAATAAAATGAAAAGTAGTGCCAACACTCAACCCTTTCATAAGTGCACGGGTCATCTGAAAGTAATAAAGTGGACTCTAGAGATGGGATATGTCTGAGAGTTGGAGAGTTCTAGTGGAATTTGATAGCCCCACGTTACAAGAGCTCTTCACTATTTGGCGATCCAAATAGGATGTGGAATAAAATTAATTTAATTGAAGCAAAACTGATTTAAAACTAATCCTAAAAATCTACCAAATAAACAACTACCAAATTCTAAAAGGTATGAAAGAGAGTCACTAAGGATGGGGATAATTATTTACGCCGATTTGCATTTCCTTGAAAGTGCAACATTTGTGAAGTTGAATGCTAGATTTGTCCGAGAGCAATGTAGTATAGCTTGGATTTCTCCATACACCATACATTTCACTATCTAACACACCATATTATTCCTTTTCGAACAATGGAGTCTAAAAATAGCTACTTATGGAAATTTTATGGCACTCTTTAAGATTTGATTGTTTTTCTTTTCAATACTTCACAACCATTCTTAGGGCGAGAATTCTTGCCCCGTAGACGGGAAAATGCAGGCCTTCTCGATGTAATTGGTATCTCGTCCCTTTAAATCTAATAAAAATTTCTATCTCCCTTGATTAGATCTTTACTAACACGGGATCGAATCCTTTCATCGAGACTAAGGAGAAACCTGATAAACTAAATTGATACATAATGTAATTGAAATCACTCACACCATGAGTAAATTAGTGATCTATCAAAGTAATTTTGAGTTCATTAGTTCCAAGATATTAGTCTAACATACCCACTGAGATTCTGGCTCTTTACTCACCAGGGAATCTCCATCTACGTGTCGCTCGAGAGGGCCCCACAGGAAATCGAGCAAAGATACATCTCTTTTTTGGGTATAAGCTACTGTATTCAGAGCAATTCATTATATGAGCAGTACTTGAGTATATAAATTCGGTATTCAAACCCCACAAAATAGCGAAAAAGCGCAAATGCGAATGTTGACAATTAAACCCCTGACCTGAGGGTGTTTAATGTTCCATTCTTTAGTTTGTCATCACTAATCAAACAAAAAGTAAGAAAATGAGAAAGAAATCAAGAGAAAGAAGAGAAAAATCCGGATTTGAGCTTAAATCTTCTCCTCAACGGTAATAAATTGAATAATAAAGTACAACAGAATCTCTTGTTAAAGTAAAATGCTCTAAGATCTATTAAAAATAAAAGCTCTGTGACAAGCTAAGAAAAATGGGCGAGTTTAGAGAGAAAACCCATGAGAGAAAATCTGATTCTTAGCTTCAATCTTTTAATGAACCTTAGTGAAATGCGGATCTACATTATACGGCCATAGAAATCTCTTCAATAGAGATAAAAATATGCTCTAAAACTACTCTAAAATCTAAAACAAGTAAAATCTGAGAAAAAAGTTGAAAAATGGGCGGAGTCTAGAGAGAGAAACCCGTAGAGAGGCTCTCAATCTTTCAAAACTGCCTCTTTACAAAAAGCAGTATATGTAGTCCCCAGAGGGGTGAATGGGAAATTAGGTGAACTCAATTTTAGGCCTTTTTCAGGTTTTATGCGGCATTTACGGTCCGCGACACGGGTTTTAATGCGCGACACCATTTCTGTCAGCGACATACTTGAGACATACTTCCTGGTCGCGACATGCTTCCTGGTCGCGACATACTTCACGACATACTTCCTGGTCGCGACATACTTCGCGACATACTTCCTGGTCGCGACATACTTCACGACATACTTCCTGGTCGCGACATACTTCGCGACATACTTCTGATCGCGACATGCTGCAGTCGCGCGACATACTCTCCCCAAGCGACAACTTTGTTTTCTTCTCCAACTTTGTCGGGACCATAGCTACTTTGTTTTAGCTTCCCGGTTGGGCGTGTGAGTACTCGTTGGAAAGCTATTTGAATGTAGAATGCAGCCATGAGGGAATTTGAACCATTTGATGTTCCAGATGGTACAGAAAAATTCATCTTTCCAGTGGTGCGCTATGAGACTCTTGGTTGACTCCTCTTTTGGAAATAAATTGCTCATTTCTTGCCAAATCACTTGCTTTTCATCAATAATCCTACAAAGAACCAGTTTAATTTTTATGAGTTTTACATGAATATGGATATTAAATGCACAAAATAGCATGTGAAATGAACTCAAAACATAGATGAGTTTTGCACTCATCACATTACCACCCCGGTAAGGCAAATGTGGTGGCTGATGCACTTAGTCGGAAGTCACGGGGAGCATTGGCTAGTATAGCTTCCCGGGAGTGGCGGTCTGCGGGCGTGGGACGAGTTTGGGTTCTGATGACCGAGGCTCGAGAGTACGTTAGGAGCCTAGTGGCTGCAGAGTCTTTGTTGAAGCGGTGATTGAGGTCGAGGCGGGGCGAAGATAGTGTCCATCGGGGGCCAAGTACCAGACAGTGCAGTGGCGAGGTTGGGTAGATCCACACGGATGGTAGTCTTCGGTATAGGGCGGGTGGTAGTTCCCCGGTTAATGCAGATTTGAGAGGAGATTCTCGGGAGTTTCCTTGCTCGATTTGCGGTGCATCCAGGTGGCATGAAGATGTACTGGGATCTTCGCCGCCAATACTATTGGAGCGGGATGAAGAGACACGTAGGGACTTGTTCGACGATGTCTCAGAGTGTCATCGAGTTAAGGCCCGAGCAGAAGCCGGTGAGTTTGCCGGCCATTAGAGAGGTGGGTGGTGAGTGGGAGCACGTCACGATGGATTTTGTGACCCGGCCTTACGCGAGCCGCGGGGACATGATGCGGTATGGGTGATGGTGGGCCAGGCTCACGAGAAGTCGGCACATTTTCTAGCCATGCGGGATGACCTTCACATTGGAGAGATGCTGGCACGGTTGTATATCAGAAGTTGTCCCGGCCATGGGTACCAATATCCCATAGTGTCGGATAGGGCCAGGGTTTACGGGCGCACTTTTTGGAAGAGTTTCAGCTGGGCTTCACGGTGACCATGAGTCTGACTTTCCACCCACGAGACCAGGATGTGGTCGGTCGAGAGAGGACTATCACGGTGTTAGAGGACATCTTTACTTGAGCATGCGTCTGAATCATAAGGGTAGCTGGGAGAGCACTTGCCTTAGTGGAGTCACTTTACAACAAACGAGTTATGAGCAAAGTATATAGATGGCACCATATGATGCATTGTATGGGAGGCCATGTAAGATCAGATTATGTTGGGTAGAGTGGGAGAGCTCACATCGGCAGTCGATTTGATTAGAGACACCTCCGAGAAGGTGAGCTTGATACGATAGCGTCTTCTCATGGCTCAGAGCCTGCAAAAGAGCTATGCTGATGTACGACGTCAACCCTTAGAGTTCGAGGTTGGAGATCATGTCTTCTTGAAGTTGATGCTTAAGAGAGGAGTGGTCAGGTTTGGCAAGCGAGGGAAGCTATCGCCGAGGTTTATTGGACCCTTTGAGATACTCGAGAGGGTAGGCGATGTAGCGTCTTGGGTTGGCTACCGCCCGGCATGTCGGTGTGTCCATGTGGGGTATTTCACGTCTCCATGCTCGGAGGGCGCCTTCGGGGATCCAGCTCATGTAGTGGATTGGGGAGAGATTGAGGTCGACACGGATGGGACCTTCGAGGAGGGACCAGTGTGCATTGTTGATAGCCGGGATCAGGTTTTGCGACGTAAGACCATGAGGCTAGTGAGGGTGCTATGGCGGCAGGTGGTGGAGAATTCGGCGCGTGGGAGCGCGGGACATGATGTAAGGCCACCTATCCCTTCTTGTTTAGGAATGAAGGTACGTGGTTTAGTCGTTTAATACTTAAATGACTAGTTTACGTACATGGTATAGTCGCCCGCGTTGCATATGCATGTGATTCGTAGTGATTGTCTGGGGGCCCCGGAATAAATTCGGCACCAGGGGAGAATGAGAAAGGGCAGGAAATTCGATTTTGGAAAAAGGGTAAAAGCGATAATTTGAATTCGAAACACGAAATTTTTCTAGATCTCGGATGATGAAATGGACTTCACTTAGTTGGAATCGTGCCGTGAGGGAAATCTGGTCATGTCCGGAATTCGTCGGGTCGAGGCAGTCGAAATTTCACATTTTTCGAGGCAACGGGGGTAGTCTGGGACACTTGGCACCTTGTGAGTGGCTTAAGTGGTGCCACGTGTAAATATGTGAGCAATACAAACATTGAGCTCAAGTGGGGCTCACATAAGACACATGACATCATGCCATTGGGTGAAAATCTCAAAGTAAATGGATAAGGGATATGGTGTAATCCCATGGGCCACTTAGAGTTTGACATGTGGCATGAGAGGAATGAGATCACTTGTCCCGATCTTGACCCGAACTCTCCCGGCCCCGGTTTTTGGGAGAAGCAAAATAGAGAGAAAAGGAAAGAGAAAGTTTAGGATTTTTATAAAGCTGCCTTCTCTCTAGAATTCAGCGATCGGGACCATCGGTTTGCGAGACAAGAAGCAAAGTTGCTCCCACGGCCAAGGGTTATGCGTGAGTGGGTTTCTGGGGGTTTCGACCCAGGCTCCGAGAAAGGTAGGGGTTTTCTCCTGCGATTTACAACCTTTGTTTAAGTGTTGTGTTAATGCCCAGGTTTGAGGCCGTGGTGGCCGTTTGAGGTCGTCCCAAAACTTGGGGCCCGAGATTGACAGATATTTTGAGCCGTTTTGGACCAGTCCAGCAGAGCTGTTTGAGCCTTGTGTGATGGTATGCGTTAAATTATGTTTTGGTATGTATGAGGGGCGATGGTGCGCCGATTTCGGTTTCACAAAGTGGAACAACCGATGTTTGATAGTGGGTGGCCACGGATAGGCCTTGCTCAGTTTGGGATTTGGCAAAGCAGAATACTGATTTGCATTGGTTGGACCAAAGAAAAAATCCATGTGTTTATTGCATAGGAAATATTGCTGGATAGAATGGCTTGAATTGTGTGGAATTGATATGTTAATCTCAAGGGGTGATGTGTTAACATGATGTGGTGATTTAATTTATGTTGATATATGCATGTAAATACTTATTAGCATGAATGGTTTGGAATTCAATATGTGTGCGGGGAATTTGATGTGTTAACACATGATGTGGTGATTTATTTATGATGATATATGCATGTAAATAATATATTAGCATGAATGGTTTGAAATGGCATAATCAACCATATGCATTTGGACACCTAGGATATTAGGAGTGAGTGCGTGACATGAAATTGAAAGAAAAGCTCAAAAATGTTTGTGAAAGGAGGATTTCGAGGAAGTGCCGGAAAATTGCATGGAGGATTGTCACGGATCACTTCGGATGAGGACCATGGCCCATTTCGGGAGGAAATATCCGGTAATTCGACTCGGAGGTAGTCAGATATTTTAGAACTTCGGTAGTGTGTTTTCTAGAACAAAAAGCTTTGTTTTGAAAACGATGTTTTTTTCTCATACATGGCTTAGGCAAGTGTGAGGGAGTCGGTGAGGACTCGAGACATGGGATTGGGCATGTAGACATTCAAGTAGGATCACGTATTTGCTTGAGTGTGTTTATGTTGAATCATTGCATGTGCACTTAGGTGGGGAGTAACCCGTGTGACAAGAAAAATTCAGCTCTTGGGCGATTGCTCACCTTGTCGGAATATTATTTCGGTCTGTGGGGAGCGATCGGAAAGGCGACACTCATTAGGAGGTCATTTTGAGAAAGAAGAAACTTAGACTTAATGGCTTTGATTGAATATATGTAAAACATGTATTAGGATTCTCGATTTTAATATCATGTTTTGTATTAAAGAGATATGTCGACTCTTGAACCATGTAATATAATTGGTTGGATATGTTTTGATGAGTATGATGTATAGGCAAATGTGGCCATTTTTGCTCATGTATGTGTCTCGTAATACGAGACGCATAGATTTCACGGAGTTGTGAGTTGTCCAGCTAACACCTCGGTTTTGAAATCACGATTCAAATATTATTGAAATTGATGATGATCTTGCATCTGCGAGAACAGTTTTTAAATTTTCAATTTAATGATTATTCGATAGGAATTATGTTGTTTTTGTAAGTCTATTTGATTTTAGAATTTGTATGTTATTTATGGTATTTATTGGATTTGGCGAAAGGCAACGAGGGTTGCCAAAGTACTTTTACCTTTCAAACAACAACTCCATAAAATTACGCATATCTTTGTTGCATTTGCCATTTCGGTTAGGTTTTGGATTATTCAAGTGTGATTGATGAAGTTACAGAAGTTATACATTCCATAGTATGGTTTTGATGATTAACAATTTCGATATTGAAGGGTTGTAATATATCCTCATTGGATTGAGTATATTTAGACATGCATAAATTTATTTTAATATGTTTTGGAAAATTTTCAAGTGAGGTCTTAAAAGTTGAGTTTGTCTCATCTTGGGATGTAGCTACCCATTGTCTTTTGAGATTAATGTATTGAGCTCTTAAACTAAAGATTGTGAAATAAAATTAGCCTCTAACAAATTGAGAGGCCTCATTAATTCTGAATTGAACTTGTAGCATGTGTATTACTATAATTTCTACGGACCTACTACGTGATGATGTATATTACGGAACATTAACATAGTTTGAAAATTAGACCAGGCGCGGTTCCAAAATCACTAGTTGGAATGACAAACTCTGGGAGTGATCTTTGGACTTTCTTTGTAACTCGCATTATGCGAGTTGTAGCATCGTTTCAGATTCATTGACTATGCATGTGATTTTCCCTTCCAACTCAATACTGGAAGTGAAAATACTATATATAAATTACTTGATCATCTTGCTTGCTTGATTATTTTCGAGGAAGTGAAAATAATTTAACTTTTTAATCGATATAGAGTGCAGGTGGCCGGGTTGGTAATATGAGACGAGGCTAGGCCGGCTGAATGGCTGGCAGGTTACATCAAGCTCGGCCCTATCGGCGACTATTCCCTTGTGAGTGTGGGCTCGGCTCGATAACATAATGACTATACCATTCGGGGCCCAATATAACATAATGACCGCACAGAGTCCATTTATGAGTAAAGGTGGCCCAATCGGGGCCATTTATCCATACTAAAAAATATACAAGGCTATATTGCCATAGTCCTTAAGAGCTTAATTACAACACTCTTATACAAAAAAATACATACTAGAACTAGATTGTTCCAAAATATTTTACAAAACGGTAACAAGGCCACATGTCGGCCTTCTTCACAGTGCGGCCTCGAATGGCCTTGAGTACCGGTGTTTGTCACACTTTTTGAAATGTTTCCCATATAGGGTGAGCCACCTAGTAGAGTAAACTTCCTCGAGGGCTACACCCACTAAGTGCACATGCAATGGTCATATTCCTTGATTCACACATTCCCGAACAAGATTATGAAATCCTAGGTTGGAATTCTACATCTTCATGAGATGAGATGAGACCTGACCATGTACCATTACTTAGAGTCATATCGAGCTCCATCACATTTGAGTCCTTACCAACTTCTATCACATAATGCCAAAGCCCATGCGTGATAAAATTCATAATTTCTGGATTGCATCAAATGATCATTTTACAAAACAAATTAATTTGTTTTCAAACCAAAAGATTTTTGAATGTTACACCTCAATGATCATTTATCTTCAAAACCATGTATCTTTTTGTAGGTAGCGAATTTTCGGGGTCTCACATCAAGCTTCGCAAGCCTTCCTACACTTTCACGAGCTTTCATCGTTAGACACATATGTATAACAAAAAATAACGGGGCTTTCACCCGACACATATTTTCATTTTCATGTATACAACCGTGCGACCTTGTTGGACGTTGTCCTATCGTACCGAGCCCACCCAATCAAAAACCAAACACAGTGTTGATTATAATCATACACTCACACCCATTTCATGCGATGTCCCCGTGCATATGCAATGCAATGTGCCATTCATGCCTATACCATGTCACATATATGATGAATTCTATGGACAATTCTACTCATGCATATATCGCCACATTCATCATGTCTGATTATATCCAATCAACATACAAAATTTCCCAAGCGATCACACATTTCATGTCCGGCTTATATTTGCACACATATATATCGACATCGAGAAGTCATCACTAATCGAAGCAATGACATACTTGCTTTATCCCTCTAGGCCAAATTGTGACATAACATGTCACAAAATAGCCTACAAACAAACCGTAATGGCGCATCCATACACCGACTCATCTGCGTCAATACATTGGGACATACATATTGACCTCTAATCAATTACGAAGCATGTAAGCTTCGGACTCAAGCAATGAAAACTTGATCCTCAAGACCAATTGTGGCATAGAGATGCCCACAAAAAATTCCACACAACAAGCCATAATAGACCATAGAATAATTATGAACTCGGTTCAGAAACTAATAGTCCTAATAGTCCCAGTAGGACACAAACCAATTAAACAACCTAAGTTGTACTTGATCCGAGGAAATGGACCATAGCAGGTTGTACAGGTCGATTTAAAATTTGATTGCAGCTTCCATCAATTTTACAATTGCAGCTATAATTTTCATGCATAACACTAGTCAAATTCTCTTTTCCCAATTAAAATCATTTACAAAATATGGAGCCGGTGTATGAGAATTGAAAATAGGGTAGCGCATGGTAGTAGGAAAATGGGCCATGCTTGAGTTATAGGAGTCGATTTGGAGTGATTCAAAAGCCTAACAGCAAGTTCCTAGAACTAGTTAAAATTTCCATGAAGGACACTAGTCCAATTTCCCCCTTTTCTAACTTGAAAATCGATTAAGTCACGGGCCCGGTATGTAGGGTCAAAGCGGGGCGGCATGGAAGTCTGAAAATGGATCATAACTTCAGTTATAGAGGTCCAATTTGGATGATTCAAAAGCCTAACCTCAATTTTACAATTTCAAATATAATTTTCAAGAAGAACACTAGTCCAAATTACCTCTTTTTATAATCGAAAATCAGACCCAAAATATGGACATCATATAGAATTGAAAGCAAGGTTTAAGCATCTTGTGGCGATCTTGGAAAATGGACCATGCTTGTGAGCTATAGAGGTCAATTTTGGTGATTCAAAAGCCCAACGTGAAGTTCTGAGGAACAGCTACAATTTCTATGAAGCACCTAGATTGATTACATTTTTACAGCTTCGAAAATCAATCCCAAAATCTTGATGTTTCATAAGGCCAAAACAGGGCAGCATTCTCACATCCCAAAAATTTTGCCAAACAGCCCCTTAGGACAAAAACCAAGCCAAACAACCCCTTAGGGTAGAAACCCAACCAAACAACCCCTTAGGGTAGAAACCCAACCAAACAACCCCTTAAGGAAAAAGAAAAAGAAAAAAGAACCAAACGACCCTTAGAGCGGAAAATAAACCAAAGTAGGAAGAATCTTTACCTCTTTGAGCGTAGAAGAAACTCTAGGAAGTCCCATTGACACTTCATAAACTCGAAACCTTTGATTTCCCGAACTCCTCGCTTGAATCCTGTAAAACCCGGGAAAAAAATAAACTAAAATAATAATAATAATAAAATAAAATATAATGAATTAAATAAAGTTCATACAAAATAATTTGAACTTAAACCAGAAAGAAATCAAGTCGTTTCAAGGGTAAAACGAACCAAAATGGAATTAAGTAAGTGAGGGACATGTGGCACAGTGTGAGCCACACCTTTAGAACTATAAATAGCCCTAAGGGGATAATATTTGGAGAGGAAGAAAAGAAATGAGATTTTTCCGTAAGTGTTGACAATGGAAGAGAGAGGGAGAAGAAGAAAAAAATTATGACTTCTTCCTCGGATACAGGAGTTCGTGAGTCGAGCCCCGTCGGGACCAGAATTAAAGTAAAGTACCACCACGACAAGGGCTGGCGCCTGTACAAAAATGAGGATTTCATGAGAAGGTCAAGGAATTTGGGAGAATGAGGTTGCTGAGTTCGGGGGCCTTTCACAAGGGCTGGCTTGGTTCTTGTACGCTCAGGGAGTGGGGATTCTTCTTCATACTTTGGACTGTCCTCCACCGAAGGTGTGTCTAGTTGTGTGGAGACGGGTTGGCTTTGTGTGGGGTTGGTGGGTTTGTGTCTGTCTCCACCCTAAAATTCTAGCCTGCTAGCCTCCCTCTTGCTGCCTTGTCTCACGTCTTTAAGTAGCCACTCTGTCATTGATGTCTCGATCAGTCACGTAGTTGAGTGTTGATACCTATTAGTGCCTAAATCACCAATCATTTTGAGATCGAGTATGTTGTTCAAAGTCTTAATGCTGCAGTCAATATCATGTTAGCATGTAATATTTAATAATAATATATGTGTGATGTTCAACGATGCAGACATTGACTGCAGTATCACCTCAGCATTCATCATACCTAGACATGACATAACCCAATATAAATGCATTGTACGTGGGGTTCATAAATGGTGTGGTGCTTTATAGTTGTCATCGACACTACGTTTGGTGTTGATTGGTGGGCTCGATTAAATAGGACCCGCGTTCAGCAGTCATACCGTTGATTAAAATAGTAAAGAAAATATGTCGTAGGGTATCAACGAAGGGATGGGGCGTCCTTCCTTGGGTGAAAAGCCACGCCGATTGTAGTCGAACATGAAAGTTCTGCGTGCGATGAAGTGCGGGGTTGGTGTCGGGTTTGCAAAGCGCGATGAGACACGAGTAGTACCCACACGGCGACCACATGAGTTTTGAATATAAGATAGATTTTAGATATAAAATGATCATTGTGATGTGGCATATATTAAAGCTTTTGGTTTCTGAACAATTGAAATTTTGTTTTGAAAATGATCATTGGATGTCATCCAGAATGACGGTTTATCACACATGGGCTAAGGCGTTGTGTGAGCGAGTCGGTTGGGACTCGGGTTTGATGGAGTCGATGAGGACTTAGTACATGGGACATGGTGAGTCGCATCTCATTCATGGCATGTAGAATTTCATTCTAGGTTTACATAATCTTGATTGGAATGTGTTTTTTGTGTTGTGACAGCCCACGTTTTGCCTTAGGTGAGAGTAGCACTCTGATTTACTCTACTAGGCATTACTCACCCGATCGTAGGACCCCACTTTGCGGAGTCATGAGATCGTGTGATGTAGGCAGCCAGCTCGGGCGAAGGCCGTGATTGTGAAGAAGGCTGACATGTAGCCTTGATAAAACTTTTGTAAAAAGTATTTGGTATAAAAGAATTGTAATTAAATTCTTTTGGAATATTGCTAATATAGTCGGGTATGTAATTATGGTGAAGACCGGTATGGTATCAACACTTAGGTGCGCAAAGACCTAAGGTAGAAATTCCCTTGAGTGTGGATAGTCAACGGGACCCTGAAGTGAGGTGTCGCAAATCCTGACAAAATTCAGTGTTTTAATTTTCCCAAACATAACTTTAGTAAAGTATATGAACTTTAGTTCTTGGCTCGACGGGTGCTCAGCCAGCCAATTCAGGTGGATCGAAGAGAGAAGTCTTTGGCTTTTTTTTTTCTCTCCCTCTCTCTCTACGGTTTTTTTTAACAGCAGAAAATCTGCTCCTTTCCCCCTTAAATATGATTTTCTACCTTTGACTTAAGTCTTAAAGACTTGGCCCTATCGCGCCCTTATGCCAGGTCGAAGTCCGTTAAATAAAATAATTTATTTCATTAAGATTCAAGTTGATTTATTTTAAATGAACTCTTGGTCTATTTCCATTTTGAGTTTTTTTCTCAAAATCTCTTTTTTGGTCAGCAGGCGCAATGCCAAAATCGTGAAAATCGGATGTCTCGGAATTTAGTGAGGTCGTGGTGGTAGTAGATTTTGTATGTGAATCCAAATCATATGAGTTCGTTTCATCATCGAGATCAAAGAAAAATTCAGTTTGCAACTTGTACTATAAATGACAATTCTGGTTTTGCCATTTCTCAGAAAAATTCAAATTTACCTGGGTTTTACAATAGAGGTTTGCCTTAGCATTCAAGTTGATTACTTGTGTTTTCATATTGTTCATTATTCAGATACTTTTCATATAAATGTTTGCCTGCATTGACCAGTAACAATGAATGAGAGGGGCGTAGCACCATGAGTATCAAGTGCATGCGATATTGAGCAGTCTTGAAGCATTGAGCAGACATGCATCACTGACCACAAAGAAACAAGAGTGTCGTAACACTATACAGAAGTGTCGCAGCATTGAACAAAAGTGCATGTCACACAAAATAGAAGTGCTAGGTAACACTGAGACGAAGTCTGCAAGATAAGCGCTAGTCACTTATTTATTCAGCTATCTAGTCTTAAACGGACATGCAATTATATGTGCTTCAAACATTTTATCTTGGTCCTTTAATAACATTCATGTTATACTCGTGAAAATCAATTCTTATAGTATATTTCCTCTGTGTACATCTTTAGATATTTCATTTCAACTACAATTTGACCCTAATAAATGAGGTTTTTAGACAAAGTGATATTCTAACACAATGTTCCCCTATGTCTTGAGTTTCCAATGGCTCAAAATCAGGTCATTTGAATCTTAACTAAGAGCTAGAAGTTGGTGGGGTTTGCACATGTGTCGACCCGGGCGAGACCGTTCGGGATATGGCGCTCTAGCGAATAAATTTAGAGCCACCAGCGTGTATGCGTGTAAGACTATTGTGAGCCACATCCAGTCTTTGAAGTGCCCCGACGGGCTATAGGCCACATCTAGTCTTTTGAAAGTCTTTAGCAGTAGTGAGTCACATCTTGTCTTTCAAAGTGCCAATAGGTTGTGAGCCACATAAAGTGTTTTGAAATTGAGTGACTTGATAATTTGTGAGCCACATGCGAGTCTTTGAGAAGTGCCCGGTAGTGTCAGTCCCTGCCGGTCTTTGAAAGTGCCCCGTTAATTTGTGACCCACATATGGTCTTTTGAAAGTGCCAGCATGCTATGAGCCACATCTGGTCTTTTGAAAGTGCCAGCAAGCTGTGACCCACATATGGACTTTTGAAAGTGCCAACATGCTATGAGCCACATCTGGTCTTTGATATGGGGACTATTACAACACTCTAAAGGAAATTTAATTGATAATACATTTAAAGAAAATTTTATGGATAATATTCTATAAAGTTGGAAAGAAAAATGCTTTAAAAACTTTATTATTAGTACCTCCCCAATGAAATTTTTATTGATAATATCTCTTAAGATGCATAACATTCCACATCTTGAGTACTGGTGTCCTGTCCAATTTATCTAATGCGTACGATCCGACTGCCCCCACTTTAACTATCGTGTATGACCCTTCCCAATTTGATTGAAACTTGCTGGCTACTAGGTTAGCCGTGTTTTCAAAGACCCTTCTCAAGACCAGGTCTTGTCAGATCTGCGTGGCCATATACGATATATAGGTTTGTCATTCTTTTATTTGAGTATGATGTTTGCCATACATCTGTTTGCCTTCACGAGTTAAATACCCATATCCAAATCTTTGGTAGTAAGCAGCCTTCTCAAGGATTTCCGTTTGAAGCTTGGGCATCCAAATTTTTGCAGGAATTATGGCCTCTATCCCGTAGGTGAGGGCAAACAGGGACACTTCAGTCAGCTTTCGATTGGTTGTTCTATAGGCCCAAAGAACTCCTGGTAGCTCGTCTACCCATTTTCCTTTAGTCGGATGTAGTCGCTTTTTCAAAGCCGTTAAGAGAGTTTTGTTAGATGCTTCCGCCTAGCCATTGCTCTGCGAATACTGCGAGGTTGAATACAAGTTTTTGATTTTCAACTCATGAAAAAAATTTATGAACACTCTAATGTCTTTGTGTGGCCATTGTTAGATTTACAATTGGCGAGTACTCTGAATGATAGTTATATTCTTTAAAATTGAGCGACTTCTTTATCTTTGATGGATGTGGAAGGCTTGACCTCTATCCATTTGCTGAAATGGTCGTGAAACCAATAACTTTTTTCTAGGTTGGGGCGGTGGCGGCGGTCCGACTATATCTCCAACTATATCAATCCCCCATCGAGCGGCGGGCCAGCTTGCGATGGTGCTGGACCAGCCGACACCTTGAGACGGGAGATTGTAGTTGGCAGCAGTCGCACTTCTTGACGTAGGTGGTTGCATATGCTCTCATGGTTGATTGATAATAACCTTGCGTATGGGCCTTGTGAGCCAAAGTTTTGCCGCCTGGATGGTTTTCGCATATTCCTTCGCGGAGTTCTGCCAACACATACTGCCCCTACTGGCTAGTGAGACACTAAAGATACAGCTCGTCTAGAGACCGTTTATATAATTGTCCATTTACAAGAGAAAATCTAGCTGCCTAGACCTAAATCTTATGGGCTTCAACCCTATTATCTGGCAATTCTCCTAAGCTCAAATAACGCACTATTGGAGTCATCCAAGAAGAACAAGCTTCATCTATTTTGTTTACATGGCTGACATTAATTACGATGCCAATGATGACGGAGGAATATCGCTTTCAGATTTGAGAGATACAACTATTGTTGCCAACACATCTTCCTTTTCATTTAAATCCCTGATATGCTCGCCTGAGTCGCAAAGCTTCAGCCATCACACTCAGACTTGAATTCCGATCATGGGCTGTCTCTGCTTTGTATTCGCACTGGTCCCACTACCAATTAAGAGTCGCTGCGTATGATGAGTTTTTCTAAGGATATTACTTATAGCGTCGATTCCGATCAGAATTGCTTCATCCGGGCCTCATTATTAGATGCGAGGAAGTCTAGCCGTATGACCTGTTCTATCCTTTCCCCAGTCAGGGCTTTAAGCTGCAAGTCCACTCCAGCTCCCGTTTGGTGAGAAGCGTCGTTCACATTAAGGATCGACCAACCAATGTCACCCCCAAATTCACATCCGTTGTGGTAGTTCTTAAAAATCCGCTAATATGTCCTTTCAATGCCAAACGAGGTTTATACTAAATACGGAATTCACTTAGTTTAATCACCCACCGGGCCATCCTTCCTGATAGGTTAGGCCTGTGTATAGTGCTTCGCAAAGGAGATTGGCTCAACACGAACATAAAGGTTCCTGCAAGTAGGGGCGGCTTCTTACCGCCACATGGAGGCCGCACGCTTGTTCAAGACGAGAATGGGCCCGGGTTTCGTCAGATCGAGATTTTCACACCGTTTGCTTGTTAATGTATAGACTAAAACACTCAATTTAACACCCCACTGAGCTCAATTCCCCCGCAGCTGGGACCAAAACAAATCGAGCTGTGAGTTTGGAAAATTAGAAAAATGGTCTTATGTTCGAAATTATAAATGAGTTTAGTCTAAGACACTACAAGCTTAATGCGTCATACAAAGAGTAAAATTGATGCAAGTCCGTATATCACTCCTTAGAGATTGATAAGAATTTTGAAATCAACATCCTACCCTAACTACTCAAGATCCACACTATTTGCACCTCCTTGTAATGGCTCACAACTGAATTGAAAAGATAATCTTATTTTATATTCTCTAATTAAAATAAAATTTGAATTAAAACAAATAAAATAAACTGGACTGAATCAGTTCTCTGCTAGAAATGAACATTGATAAGGAACTGTTGTGAAACAACCAATTTCTGCATTATAATCCATTGATTTTTCAATTTTATTTCGATATGGATTTGTCAAAGATGCCTAATAATGCAATGATTCTCCATAATTCACTAATTAGAGAATCCTTGCTTCTTTCAAAGACATGAATCAATCACATTTGTATTCGTAACACTCTTTATAAGATCTAGGTATTTTTCTTTTTCAATACTTACACCCATTTTCTTAAGATTTGTAGATTCTTGCACCCCAAGTCTCTATCAGAAACCCCACAAATCGGGTCGATAACTCCTCCTTAGGATCCGGGCGGATTTTTCCTTTCCTTGATTAGATCTTAGCTAACATGTGGATCAAGATCTTTCCATCATTAAGGAAATCTATGATTATTTAAATTGATACAATCTCCCTTCAATCCTTCAACTATGAGTGAATTGGAAATTTATCGAAGTGAACTCTGATAGCTTTTTAGTTCTTCAATAGTAGTTTAACATACCCACAAATTGAATGTTCCAAGCTCTCAGGAATCTCCATCTTTGTGTCACTCAGAGGGCCTCATGGAAATCATAGCAGGATACAATCTTTGAAAGGATATTCGATACTACTATTGGGAACAAATCAATTCAAGAACAACATCAATCAAATAAATCCCAAATCCAGAAAATTCCTTCTAATTTATGTAGAAAAGACTATAACTAATCAACAATTCCATTCAGTGGAAGCTGTGCTTCTCAAATACTGAATCACAATCGATAATGGAGTATTGATCACACTCACCAATCGTAATAAACTAAAAGAAACAAATCTTAAACTGCCTGACTTCATTAATATAGCACTGGGAAAAGAGATTGAACAATTTGATCCAGCTTCACAATTCAATTAGATTACTAGTTCAGATCTAGAAACAAAAAAAATATCAAAACAATTCTAACTAATCTAATCTAAAAATATACAAGTGAGTCTTCTTCAATCTCCCAAGGATCTGGGTTTCGGAAGAGCTGCTTCCTCCTGACTCAAAGACACCTATTTATACATTTCCAAGAATTGGCCCGATTCAAGGCTTCAAGTGGATTTCCTAAATTAAATGGCCTACCATTGTTCAAAGTCGCGACCTGTTGAGCTTGTCGCGACCGAGCTTCCAGGCCATGAGCTTGTGACGCCCGTCATGACTTCACCTGTCGCAACCTTCTTAGGTTTTGTTTTTGCAAATGAGAGTCGTGACCTGATGTCTTATGTCACAACACGCTCTTTGCAACTCTTCATTTAGGTGTCGTGGACCCAGCTTTGTCGCAACTTAAGCGTCGCCATCCCCGATTCGCACTAAGTTTCGCGACATGAGTGTTGCCTATAGCTTTCTTCTTTCTTCGAATCTTTGTCGCTGATACGAATTACCGCGGCCGTGACCAAGTTTAGCTTCTAGTAGCTATGATTCTGTTGCGATAACTTTTCTCGTCTTAGCATTTAGTGTCGCGACCTCAATTCCATGTCGCGACCTGGCTGTCCTTCCCTTTACTGAGTTCTGTGTCGCGACCTAGTTTTCATGTTACACACTTCTATCACAAATTAATTTCTTGAGCCTCGGGTCACAAATTCTCTTCCTTTGATTTTAAGACATCATTTGTTTTTCTTCCATTTTGTCCAGCTGCGACTCAAAACTCGCTGATATGTTTAGTTCTATCGACATACTTTAGGTTCTGACAAGTTTCTTTCCTTGCTGCACTTTCTGTCGCAACCTAAAAGGCAGGAAATGACTTGACTATACGTTTTTAACACCCACCTTGTCGCAACCTCATTTCTCAATTACAACTGTTTTTACTCAATTCATCTTCCATTTTTGGTTGCGACCTAGAAAGTATGTCGAGACTGAATGGTTGCCCTTCTCACCCTTGATTGCTGCACCGCTTCAACTAGCTGTACATGCTTTTAACTGCTCAAATTCTATTTTCAAGTCGATACGAAATCAGTGTCGCGACCTTAACTAAGGCCTTCAAACAGATTTTCGCAACAACAAATTCCCTTAAGTGGTGACCTTTCCAACCATTAAGCAACCATTCCGCCAGGACATCAATTATCCGCGAATTCAGAGTTGCTTTCAAAGGTCACGATAATAACAATGTCGTGGACAAGATCTTCTTCAAACCCCTCTATCTTAGCAACTTTTCTCTTATCGCGATAGCTTTCGTTTGGCCTGGACTTCTTTCTTGTCACGACCTGGAGCCTTTGTAGAGTCGAATAATATCTCCATCTTGTCATCATGTCGCAACTTGAAAATCCTTTGTCAAGACTTGGTCAGTTTATGAAGTAGTCATTCCTTGTCGCGACATCGTTTTTCTGTCGCGACAAGAGTTTTCTTCTTTCAGCGTTGCGACATCCAGAACAATGTTGCTACAAGATCCTTCTTTCAAGCTTTTTCTCCGTCTCTGCATCCTGTCTCTTGTCGTAACATTCTTCTCTTGGCCCCAGTATCACTTCTTGTCGTGACCTCGATTCTCTGTCGTGACTTGAGGTCTTTGTCTAACAGATTCGCAGCAACATGCTTACTCAGGTCGTGACTTAAAAACTGCTAATTTGAGGAATCCGTTGTCGCAACCTCACAAATCTGTCGTGACCTAACTGCCTTGACCATATATATCTTTTTCTTGTTGGAATTGCCAATTCTTCTGTAAAAATCTACAAAACATAAATTTGGTAAGGTCTCCATATTTCTGCATAATAATAAGCAATTATATTGTAACTCGTGCTCGAAAATGGATTAAAAAATCAATGAGTTTTTTACTCTCATCAAATTCTGAAATTCAAAATTTTGCTTGTCCTCAAGAAAAGAAAAGAAAGATTTGTTTGTCCTCAAACAATTGAACTTCATTTCTAAGTACATTTTTCTGTTCTATACTACAATCTTTTCTGATTCCACCAATAGACTTCAAATAAGTAAGTTGAAGTATTATTTCAAACTTCGCTAACTAAGAAAAGGAATAGTTTGAACTCTATTACCAATAAACTCGATGAATTTCAGAACAAAACAATTTAGTCAATTGATCTTGTTCTATAGGTGTGTATTGGTCTTCTTTCCTTTTCTCCTTATTAGATTAGTTAATCTTCTGGGATTCTCCTTGGAAAATTAGTCAAAGTCTCAAATGCTTGTTTTTCATATTTATCTTCACTAATGTAGGCAAATCTAACCTTCAAGATCAATGAGGTCTTTTATGCTTGTAATGTTAGGCTTGGGTAATAGGGTAGATAATTGGAATTTCTAGTTGTAGAAATTACCCATTCCATTCTTTCCATCTCGCATAATTTCCCTTCTCTTTCATCCTTTTTCCTTCCTACTGATGTAAACTTTAATAATTCCCAAACTTGGTTTCGTGCATCTTCGTATATCAAGGCTTTGATTACAATTTTCAGACTTATCAGTCTAGTTCCTTTAACTAAAACTCTTTTTGTCTTTCTTTTTATGTTAAAGATTTAGGAATAGTGCAATGTTTTGTCTTATTAGGCTTTCTATCACTCTTAGAGAACTTTGGGTTAGCAACTCCCATACCAGTTGGCATTAGGGTACTAGGTGTTGAAACACCCCTAAGAACTTAATTGTTCAAGAGAGATAGGCCACAAGACAAAACTTATTCCCTTTTTTGACTTCTTTCTCTCCCTCTCTAGTCTTTCAATTATGGTTTGCCTCATCCTTCCTTGCAATCCAAAAGAAATATATTCCTCAAACTCGTTCTCTCGCATCTACGCTCTTGTCTTCAAAATTGGGTAATTTAGGGTTCTTTGCTGCAAGATTAGCTTAAAGGAGGGGATCTTGGTTTCTAATTGTTGTGTATTGAAGAAATTAGGCATTTTGGCTCAAAGCATGGAACTAGAGTGTATGCATCTCGCATATAACAGGCAATAAAAGGCCTAAACTTCCAAAGATGGCTTCACATTGCTAGTTGTTTTTGCTTCAGATTTCTACTCGACCAATAATCTAATAAGTTCTAGGACCTTGTGCCATTGATTGCTAATCACCCCATAAGATGTCCCTAATCTTTCTCAAATTGTTAAGGACTTACTTAACCATGTGTATTGTTTTCCAAGATTTGTACTAACTTAACTGTTTACACACATATTCAAGCAGCTTATTTGTTCTTTCAAATGTGTACTTTTCCCCAACTCTGCATTTTCAACTTAATTCAAACTAAAACTGCAACTTCTTATTT
Organism: Tetrastigma voinierianum; assembly: GCA_016808115.1. Taxonomy (NCBI): domain Eukaryota; kingdom Viridiplantae; phylum Streptophyta; class Magnoliopsida; order Vitales; family Vitaceae; genus Tetrastigma; species Tetrastigma voinierianum. The sequence continues at coordinate 888,860 of JAEQBH010003577.1, forward strand.
TAGTTCAAATAAGCCTACCCCAATTTCAATAACAGTATTGTTTGGATTTTATCAGTGGTTGTTGTGCCATTCACCATTAAAAGATTTAATACAATAATCATTCCCTTCAGACTAACAAAGAATGACACAAGCAACCTAGTTCACTCAATCGGGATCAATGCATCCAAAACAATTCATATCAAACTCATCCAACCACCCAATCCCGCTTAAGCGTTTCCAACACATACATGTCTTAATTGCAACATTACTGAGCAACAAAACCAAATTATCGATCGAAAAACAAATCACAAGACTAATGAACTATATTGATTCTACTAATGGTGAAGAAAGAATACAATTAGAGAAAGGAAAAGAGAAGAATTTGTGAGAATCTTCACTTTCTTCTTATAGTTTCGTAGTATGATATCAGAGGATCAATACTGCTTGCCAAACAGGAGTAAATTTGAGAAGGTGATGTTCCGGGCCTTTTCGTCAAGGCTCTTTCTTTCCAGCAAAGAAGGATCATTTGTGAACTCCACAAGAGTGATCAAATGATCTTGTTTCTCGGCCCACTTTATCTACTCATGCTCTCCAACTCGTAAATACAACTTAAAGATATCGACAAATTAGTATTGATCATATCCAAAGCTCATGCCAAAATTTTCTCCCTCAGACATCATTGTCCTCCAACTCCTTATCTCTTTCTTTCATCAACCTACCAAACTCTTTGAACTGATCTTTATAGAGATACTTGAAGGCTTCTATCTTTTTTAACATGTTGCCTTCCATTTCAGCTTCTCTTTTCCTCAGAATTGTTAGTAATTATGCATCTCTGTTGAATTGATTATTGTAGAAGGCTTCCAAGCTGGCCTTCATTTTTTCTAGTAGTTCTTTCTCCCTTCTGTCCATCTCTTCCTTCCACTCTTCTTCTTTCTACTTCAAATTTTGGTTCCCATTATTGCCTTTCTTTAAAAATCCAAATTTCAAGAATTCCTTTCTCCGATCTACTCGGTCTCCCACTTATTTTCTTTATCTTCCATATCTTTCTTCATTGATATTAACATTTCCATTATCTCAGCAGTCCCTTCATTTCTTCTGGAGCTCTCTACAGGCTCAGGAAAATTTTCTCTCATATCAGGGCATGAATGACTTAGTAGGCTCATTCTAAATTGCATTTCCTCCTCTTCTTTTGCTAGAGGAGCTTTTTCTAGGAAATTTTCGATTTCCATGTTATCATTCTCCTTTGTAGGCTCTGCTTCCACCTCTATTATTCCCTTTTTCTTTTTATTTCTTGGGCCTTTTGTTACCCTAGTCAGGGTTAGAGGAGAGACTCTAGGGCATACTTCTTCTTCTTCCCATGAACCCTTCACTCCAGCCAAGATGCATAATCTAGTGATGGTTGCTGGGTGGGGAATTAGCCCTCTTTTGTTGCTCAAATGATAGCTCCTAATGGAGCCTTCGATCAGACTTCCCATATTAATTTTATATCCCTTCAAAATTGCATATAAAATTATGGCTTCCTGTTCCCTGATAGAGCACAAATGCTTTATTGGATTATAATTGATGTTATGAAATGTAACCAAACCTTTGCCTCCTCTCGAGAGATCCTCTGCTATGGCCCGGTGTGGGGTTCTTTTTGTTGCCTCCTACTTTCCCCGCCCAAATTATTAATGTGTTTATAATCTTCTGTCGGTCTGGTTTTTCAACCAACTTGAATTCTGAGCCATGTTTCAGTTTCTTCAGCTGAAATATTTTATTAATTTCAGGCCCAAAAGGAAACCTATATACCCCTCGTACATATACAGAGTCCTCCTTCATCTCCACCATATTTGAGTAAAATTCTCTTACCAGAGCAGCGAAGCCAGGTGCCTTGTGCTTACAAAAGAAATCCCAACATTTCTTTTCTATTATCTCCGAAAAATGGGAAATAAGCTTTCCAAACCCCCTCTTGCTGATGAAACTCTTATTATCAAATAGTTTGTTCCATAAAGCATGAGCCTCAGAAAAGACAAAGTCCTTATCACCTTTTGGTTCTGCTTCTTCATTATTCCTCACTGATCTTTATCTTTTTGCTTTCCTTCCTTCTCAACCAATTCTCCCGCACGTACCGGGCTTCGGCTCTTCAATTATGACTATCCTGTGTCGAGGTTCCAGTGAACCTTCCTCCATGAGCATATTCATTCATCATCTCTACCCGATTGGGAACAAGGTTCCTGCTTTCTACAATCGACAGATTTTGAAGTCAGTTTTAAGACTCTAGGAATCTGTGGTTCCTGAGTATTCAAGAGAGAAAGAGTAATGGAAGATCAAAGCAGGATGCAACTGGATTGAAGTCTTGGAAGAAAATGGCTATTCAGCTTCAACCTTTTCTTATTGATGGGCTCAATGATATCATTGTTTTATGGAATGTCGCAACATTAATGTCTAAGTCGTAACATTAACTGTTAACAATAAGTATGTCTTTTAATGTTGCAACGCCTCAGACAGAATGTTTAAAACCTACAATTACTATGATTTAAACAATCCTGGTCGCAACCTACTTAGGTTTGTCGCGACTACAAGTGTGGTTGTGACAAATAAAATTGATGTCACGACATACCCTTCTCCTTCTTCGCATAATCCTTCGGGTCGTGATTAAAATTTCTATCGGTTCTTCATTACGCCGTTGCAACCTGTGAATTAATGCTATACCTTAGCTTGTTCTCGGATACTAAGGTTTCGGTTTGCGGACACCGAAATGTTCTTAGTTCTCATGTTATCAATTCAGAACCTTGTCACGACCTCAAAAGTCTGTCGCGACCTATAAAATCTCCAAGTCTCTATAAACAATGTTTTATCCCTATTTTCCTACAACTTCTAGTCTCCTTTGATTTACTCAATTTACCTAATGCATACTTGTAAAAACATGTATAACATTCTAGAAACCCAATTCAAACAAGAACAATTCATCATTAACATGTTCAACAAATCAACTTATTAAAGCATAAGATTTAATATTGAATTGAAAATCCAATTCCCCCAAACTTCAATCATGCATTCTCTAAAAAAAATTTAATCAGAGAGTATAATACTTCCCCTTATGTTCTTGTGTGCATACTAGAAGTAATAAGTGAAGACTCCATTTTTGTTATACCCTCACTGACCTGTAAAAACACTCAAAAATTTTAAACAGTTATACAACACACAAGTCTAACTAATTTTTTTTAAAAATTTAAACACATTAATTGACTATAAATATAAAATAAAATATTGTATGGGTTGCCTCCCACGAAGTTGCTCAGTTTTGAGTCCTTAGCTGGACTTGCTGCTGGAATTAGTCTTCAATTATCTTCCCTCCAAGGTAATGCTTTAATCTCTGACCATTCACTTTGAATTCTTCTCCTTTACTGGTTTTCAATGTCACTGTCCCAAAGGTTGTACTTGCCATTACTGTATAAGGACCACTCCATTTTGATCTAAGCTTTCCTGGAAACAGTTTCAGTCTGGAGTTGAATAACAGGACCTGATCTCCCGCCTGAAATTCCTTCCTCAAAATTTTATGATCATTTTTCTCTTTGTTTTATCTTTTGTAAATTCCGGAATTATCATGTTTACTCACTCTTCCACTATCTGGCCTGAGTAATCTCTCTCCTTAGTAGCCTTAAAATCAAATTCACTTCGATGACCCACATCGCTGGTATTCCAATTCAAGAGGGAGGTGACAGGGTTTACCAAAGACAATTCTGTATGGGGACATTCCAATGGGAGTTTTATATGTAGTTATATAAGCCCACAATGCATTATCAAGCTTTAGAGACCTATCTCTTATGCTGGAACTTATAGTCTTTTCAAGAATCTTCTTGATCTCCCTATTGTAAATTTTAGCTTGCCCATTTGTTTGAGGATGATAAGCTAGACTCATTATGTGTTTGATTCCATACCTGCACATGAGTTTCTCAAACACCTTGTTTGAAAAAATGGCTCCTCCATCACTTATGATAGTTTTGGGTGCCCCAATTGCTCGTAATATTTCTCCGTAAGAATCAATTGTGTTAGCATCATTTTGGGACAAGCTGTTTAAATTTATTTGGATACACATAGTCCATAGCTAGAGTATGCACAGATTCCCAAATGAAGATGGAAAAGGTCCCATGAAATCTATTCCCCACACATCAAAAAGCTGCACCACCAAGATACCTTGTAGGGGCATTTCATGTCTTCTACTGATATTTCTTATTCTCTGGCATTGATCACAAAGTTTAACCCACTCAAAACAATCTTTGAATATGGTAGGCCAATAAAAACCTGATTGGAGAATTTTATAGGTTGTTTTGTCTGTAAAATGTCTTCCATATGGTGATGCATGACATCTCATAAAATTATGCCTTGTTCACTTTCTCTCGCACACACCTCCCGATTATCATATTAGCCTTCAATAACATCAAGTTATTGACGAGTCAAACTCATTGATTTTTAATCATTTTTCCGATTGAGTTAAATGTAATTACTTATTTTTATGCAATATGGAGATTTCTTAAATAAATTTATATTTTGCGACATCACAGTCAACTCCAACAAGAATCCGTAAGAAAAGAGATCAATGGCTGAAGCAGCCTAGGGTCTGACATACGCTTGAGGTCACACAAGGAATTCACGCCCGCAGTTTTTGGGTCGCGACTGGGGATTGATAACGCTATGATAAACTCGTAAGGAAAAAGGCTTCAAGTGTGTCACGACATCCTTGTGATCAGTCGCGAGAGAGAGAGATTTAAGACTGCACAAACGAGGTAGCGACAGAGAAACGAGGTTGCGACACGGAAAGAAGTCTAGGCTGAACAAAAGTTCTTGCGACAAGAGAAAAGTTGCTGAGATAGAATTGTGGTTTCAAAGAACGAGGTCGCTATTAATCGAAAGTAAGAACCTAAGTCGCTGGCATACTCGAGGTCACACCGTAAAAGCAGTTCGACCGCTGGGAAACTGTTATGAGTCAAAAATGAGGTTGCAACAAGATTGGAAGAAAGAACGATCACGACAGCATTGAGAAAAGAAAATACCTTGTCGCGACCTAATTTCCATGTCATGACAAGAAACAAATAATAGATCAAAGAATTTGAGTCTCAACTTGCATGAGGTCGAAACTAGATATGTATGTCGCAACATGAAAGGGAAGTCGCACTGTGGACTGCAAACGGTCGATGCTATAAATGGTGTCGCTACACAGAATCCAGTAAAAGTAAGGACGGCCTGGTCACGACAAGAAAATGAGATCGCGACACCGAACACAACAAAGGAAGAAAAAGCCAGGTCATGTCATACAATTGAGGTCTCGACACAGAATCCATTAAAAGGAAAGACAGTCAGGTCGCGACAAGAAAGTGTGGTCGCAACACAATAATATTGCAATCAGATGATTTAGTATGATGCTTTCAATAATATTACAATCAGAACATATACATTGTTGAACTGCTTAATTGGGACCTGGTTGTTGAATAAGTTTGAGGAAATGTGAATTGTTTGGGTGGATTGATCTGAGTTAGTAAATTGGGTTGCTTGTTCCATGCTTAGTGTGTCTAAAGGGAACGGTTATTGTATTTAAGATTTTATTGGTAAAATGGCATAACAAGCACTAATTAAATCCAAACAATTCTGAGAGAGAAAAGAAGAGTAGGCTTCATTGAACTGAAGTAAGAAGTTGTTGTGTATTTTAAATCAAGTTAAAATTACAGAATTAGGAAAAGGTAAACAATTGAAAGAACAAATAAGATGCTGGAATATGTGTGTAAATAGTTGAGTCAGTATAAATCCTAGAAAAACATTACACATGGTCCATTAAGTCCTTAACAAATTGAAAAATATTAGGGACATCTTCTGGGGTGATTCACAATCAAGGGTACAAGGTCCTAGAACTTGTTAGATTATTGGTCAAGGCAAAATCCTAGGCAAAAACAACTGACAAGAAAGGATAGAGGCCCTCTTTGGAAGTTTGAACCTTTTTCAAGCCTACCCTCATTATATGCAGATGCATACACCTTAGTTCCAAGCTTTGAGCCAATTATGCCTAACTTCTTCAAATAACAACAATTAGAAACCTGAAATCCCTCCCTAAAACTAATCCTACAGCAAAGAACCCCAAAATTACCTAGTTTTCAGAACAAGAAGTTTAATGTGCATATAACAAGATCGGGGAACATACTCTTACACCGTATGGAAGTATTAGAAAAAATCATGGAAGCTTAGAGAGGGGAGAAAGAAGTCAATTAAAAGGGAATAAGTTTTGTCTTGTGGCCATCTTTCGGCATTGTCTAGGGTGTTTCAACACCTAGCAATCTCTAATGTCAATTGGTATAGGAGTCATAACCCAAAGTTCTCTAAGAGTGATAGAAAGCCTAAAAAGACAAAACATTGCACTATTCCTAAAACTTTGACAAGAGAAGAAGAACAAAAAGAATTCCAGAAAAGGAACTGGGCTGATAAATATGAAGGTGGCAATCAAAGAGACCACAAAAGTCAAGATGATGCACAAAAGCCAAGTTTGGGGGAATTAGTAAAGTTCACATTAGTAGGAAAGAAAGGGATGAAAGAGAGCGTCAGAAGCACGTAAATTCCACTTTTGAAAATGGCAAAATCGTAATTTCGGTCAAAACCCGAAATTTATCTAGATCTTGGATAACAAAACGGATTACACCATTGGAATTGTCTCGCGAAATCTAGCTATTACGTCAAATTTCATCGAATTTCGAGACAGTCAGAATTTGCATGTTTTTCGAGAGATACCGAGTATCGAAATGTGAACGCATACGCGCGATGACAAAATAATTATAACATGTACTCATGTGACACATGTTGCATGAGTAGAGAGATGATGGAAATGGACGACGAGATAGTGCCAAATGTAAAAAATCTAAGCTTAGGGACATGATTGGCATTATTGAAATGTTTAATGATAATAGGACAAAAATCCAAATAGTGTCATCTCCTACCTTTAATTGAGAGCCAAAGAGAAACGTGAAGGGGAGGAGATGCAGTAGGTTTGAGATTTTGATTTTTAGTGAGAGAGAGTGTGACTTCTCTCTAAGATCCCGAGCGATTCGGCCGTCGAATTCCTTCGGAGCAAGAAGGAAAGTCGTTCTACGCGACGAGCGCAACCCGTAGGTATCGGTTTCTTAGAGTTTCGACAAACTCCGTGATGTAGGGGTTATATCCTACTTGAGTTACACTTTGTTTAAGTGTTTTGGTGATGTTTTGCTGGTTTCGAGGCCTTGAACGACCATTTGACGGCCCCAAACTCGACCGGGAGTGTGAGAAATTATGAATCTAATTGTGTAGCCCGTGGACAAATTACCACTGCTCAAAGGTTAGTAGTATGATTTATGCTATAAATTATGCTTTGGTGTGTATAAGGCCGGAAATGGCTATGGATTTCGGGTTCACCAAGTGGAACCGATGTTGGATGATTGGTCGTGAACAGTAACCCGAGGGTTTCACTGTTCACGTGAATAGTGTTCACGAAATAATTTTGTGAGAAAATGTGTTTGGTTGAGTAATTCAAATCAAATTGCTCGTGTTTACACTAGCCCATGTGGGAACTAATTGTGTAATGGATTGAGAATTCACATAACATGCTTTGTGTGATTTAAATTATGTAAATATATGCATGATGATATATATTCGTGATGTTATATAAATTGTGTTGAGCTACATAAAGCAATGCATTTCATATGCAATCAAAATTTGATGTGTGTGTGCATGACATGAATTTTCTGAAAAACAAACATGTTTGTTAAAGGAATTTCACAGGATGATTTTCCGTAGAATGGTGTTGGGAGATGGTCCTACAATTACGAGCCTGAGACTCCATGTATTTGGAAGGTTCTCCAACACATTCGCCTGAGGGTAGTCCTATTATTTTTACTCTACACTTCTAGTATATTTTCGAGAACAACAAGTTTTGTTTTGAAAATGATGTTTTCTCATACATGGCGAGGTATGTGAGGGAGTCTTGAGGACTCAGACATGGGTTGGTCATTTAGACATTCAAGTAGGGATCACGCATCCGATTGAACGTGTTTACATAGATCACGTGATATGCACTTAGGGGTGGGAGTAACCCATTTGTGGTGATTCCACTACCGGGCGATAGCTCACCCCGTCGAGGAATATTATTTTCAGTAATGGAGCGCACGAGGAGATGGCTCATCTTAGAGGCCGATTTAAAGAAAGCCTGCCGTGGCTTTGATGGTTTTATGACAAGATATGTATTAGAATTCTAGGATTTTAATATATGTTTGAAATAAGAGTGAATTATTAACTCTTGAGCTATGGTATATAGTTGATGTATATTGATGAGTATTGTTGTATGGGCCCAAGTGGCCGTTTTTACTCATGTATATGTCTTATGATGTTGTTCGGGGACAAAAGTTATGTACTCGGGTGGTACCCCCGTACAGCTGAGACTCACAAATTTTCGTGGAGTAAAGGCTCAAGTTATCCACACATTCACGAGGTATTCCATGGTTGATCTGCTGTCAACCCGACTCGAAGCTCAGTGTCACGCCTGGTCGAGCTTAGTATACGATTACTAGGGCTCGAGGATTCTTTCGGGGTCAAGGTTAGAGTCTTTCGTAGATAGCGACATCACCACTGGGTGTGGCTCGATGTTAGGTTTAGGCATGAGGATTACCTATAGGAAGGCACGACAAAACTAACACCGCATGTGTTTTATTTGTGATCATGTGATTGTGTGTTGTGGTGTTTGATGTGTGATGGCTCAGGATACCCATGTTGTATGTGTTATGATTGTTGCAGTTTAGTAATTAGCACCTAGAAGTGTTGGAAAAGTTTTGGAGTTTTACAGTGTGTAAAAAATAAAAAAAATAAAAAAAATAAATTATTTGGTTTATTGGAAAATGAAAGAAAAAAAAAATAAGGTGAAGAAAATTGTTTTCTAAGGTTTTACAGGGTGTAAAACTGAAGAAAAGTGAATAAAATAAATTTTTATAAATTTATTTAGGTGTACTGGAGAATGAAAAAAAAAATGGATATGTATTTTTTTTTTTTGGTGTTTCCAGAGCAGAAAATAGAAAAAAAACATTTATGTGTGAAAAACGAAAAAAATGGTGCGTGAATTGGTCACATCGTTTAACCCGTGTCACAATGGGAGATTGTATTGTGACACAATCGTAATGGTGTGCAAAGGGTTGACATTTGTATTGCAAATACGCGCTTGATCATTGAGGTCACAATACACCAAAGGTATTGGTGACAGATGAATGTTAGATGACGTGCCGCAATACACCAATTGTATTGTGACAGAGAAGGAGGCTGGATAGGCAAGGAGTGAAGGTCACGATACAATTTATTGTATCGTGACAAGAGGAGCCTGGCACGGAATAGACGTAAATACACCGCAGCAACAGGACTGTATGGGCTTGGCGGCTGATTCGCGCCACGGTAGGTGATGCGGAATCAACAATATTTGTAGTCTTAGTCTTCTCCACGCTGTAGTCAAGCCACCGCAAAGATAAATGTGGCCCAGTGGTCGAACACTGGATGGGTTTTCATCCTATGAATGACTCAGACGGTTGAAAATGGGCGAGCTTTTTAATTTGGATTTTGGATTTGCTTCAAAACAAATAAGTTGCTTGATGTCGATTAATTGTAAAATCGGAAGTGAAGTGAAAAGGTAACTTTGGTTTAGGTCAATAACACAACACGGGGGTAAATAAGTGTCCTGCTCTTATCCTCGCATCATGGCAAGCAACCTATACCCGCCCATAACCCATCTTCGCTTAACTAAAACCTAACCCTAGAAACACTTATTCGAGTCAACACAGTAAACATGCATTCACAAATTTCCTTTAGTTTAAAACCCTAGCACTCAACCTCATTTCAGTGGGTCGTAAAGGCCATCTAAAGAATAACAGAGCATCTAACAATAAGTATGCACTGCACTTCTAAAGCATGGTAAGTATCACAAAGTAATGACATTAAATGATATTCAACCCTAATTTGAAAAGCTAGAGCCATAAATACAAAAAAGACTGTGAGCATTTAAAACATGAGGACAACCCGCAACCCGCCCCAAAACTAAGCTAGCAACCCTCCTCTTCAAAGTTATGAGACTTAGCTAGCATCTCTTTGAGTTGTCATCCTCAAGAGGGTGCCTGCGTTTCTAGAAAATGAAAGAAAGAGGAGAGAAAAGAGAAAAAGCAAACCCTAAACCTGAAAAGTCATGAGATATTTACATAAATGAAAAGTTGCCAAAAGATTGCTTAGGAGTACAAAATGAGGGGGGGTTTATATAGGCCACCCAATGTGTGAAACTACAAGAAAGCCTAATATATTGGCTCATACAAGGGACAAGGAGGTAATACACCAAAACGGGGTCGTTTGGCATTAATTACACAAAATTAATACAAGGAATTCGCTTATGCAGGAAAATTTCGCTAGGTAGTGAAAATTTCGCTAGCCTAGCGAAATCAGCATTGCAGATAGCGAAATGAGAATGCTATGCACAAAGGACTCTCGCTACTAGCGAAATTTCGCTAGCCTATTTAAAATTTCTGAGAGATAGCGAAATGAAGAATTTCCGCGAGTACGTTGATTTTCGCTATGTAGCGAAATTTCACTAGCCTAGCGAAATTTCCCAATTTCGCTAGGATTGCGAAATTTTCTCTATGGTTGCGAATTGCGAATCTCAGTAAATTTTCGTAATCATAGCTTAAATTTCCCGAATTGCTATTCTTCACCGCTTGCCTACTGCACCCTTCTTTATCACTTTGTCAGTTTAACAATTTAATTTTGATATGTTGATGGTCGGAAATAGTTTCAATCTTCATGGTTCAACACATTCCGATATCAAATTCGACTTTAATGGATCAGGCACACAAAACTCGCAAAATAAATCCACAAATAACCTCGAAATGGTATAAGTGATACTAAGTACACTGAACACCTCAATTGGCTTAATTGATACGATTAGCGCAAAAGCACCTCAAAACCTATCTCGAATGTGTGGCTCAAAATAGCACTTTTGGGCACTAATCACACACCCAACCGACACGCCGCTAGTCCCTTAGAAATGCAAAATAATAAAGGCATGCTGCAAAGGATTTTCAAAAAGTTTCAGGTTCAAAAGGTGTATGTACATATAAGCAATGCCTTTAAAATGAACAATTGATACCAAGTTTGAAACCTAAGGAGAGAGCAAAAACCATAAAAGAACAAATTTTGTAGTCAACATCTGATCCAAAGAATTCAACTGAATTTAATTAAAATCTAATGGTTCCTAATGTAACCAGATTGAGCCAAAGCTGAAAATTATTTCCTCCCCCAACTCCAATTTATCAGACTACTTTTAAGCTGTTGAACAACTTAGATAGGAAAATCTACACTTTTCTTTCTTTATTTAACTACAATGTAGGGTGCAATGCTTAAAACTCGACTTCACCAAAGTCCGTGTAATCTGGGTCCACCGGCTCCCAACCAATGCCATATTTAGGTGCATCGTCAAAAGGATCACTGGTTCACAAACTCTAAGGAAGCCACCCCGACTCCGAATGACTTCAAGAATTAAGCACTACAAAATCGCAAACTCTACCCATTCACCCGTAACGAACACTAAGTCGATGACTCCCAACCAATTAAGGTTTAGGCATCTGCTTCAAAGGCTACCATATACCCCTGACTGCGTTCTGGTTTCAAGGCAAAGTGTCACGACTTTATTTTTATTTTTCTTCTTTCTTTTTTTTTTTCTTTTTCTTTTCTTTTCCTTTTTGGAAGACTACATTGGTCTTCAAATACAAGGTAACACAAACTTATCACGGGTTGCCAACATACCTAAGGCCTAGCTATGCAAAGTGAAAGGAGGCAAATAATTTGACACTTATCAAAATAACTGACGTGGCAAAGGTGTGAATTAGCTTAAGGGGAATGTTCAAGGTTGATCATGATGGAACTTCAACCCGACCAAAAATTGCTTCAAACATGGACTTGTTCTAGCATTGCAATATGCAAGGTTTCAATTTTTCAATTAAAGGCAATTCAATCGCCATCAAAGCAATTCAATTGTTCAATCGAAGACAAAAACGTTACAAAAAATGGGGACACAAAAGATTTTATAAAGGAAGTAAACTATATATAACAGTTTATAGCTTTTGATATAGCCAAATGGCTGTTACTGCACAGCTAAACATACAAAGATATCACCGCCTACTATGGCTAATACATGAATCTTACACAAAATTAGTAGCACTGAGCAAACCGGTAACTATACAAAAGAAACCTAATCACCGCTGGTGGCGGTGGGTCTGTAGCTACTGCTGTTGCTGCCAACATATCCAAAGAAGCCGTAAAGGCTCACTCCGGGTCGAAACGCACACCCAAACGTGTCATGATATACCGCAGCACGGGCGGACAAAGTGACCTAGAGTGGCCTCAGCTCGAGCCAACCTCTGGTCCTGTGCTGCCTGGGTAGTGGCCAAAGAACATACAACATCCATAACAGCGGCTAGCTCTCTCGAACTGACGTGTATGTGCTCTGGAGAATGCTGTGATGTAAATGATGGGCCAGGAGTATCAGCGTGGGCCTACCGGGCAGTGTATAGAGATGAGAACTCATCCAAAGTGGACTCCTCTCCATCTCAGCCTGGGCGCATCATCTCGTCTCTGAGTCCTTCCGCCTCCGGTCCCAGACTCTCCTCCGGCCTTAGTCACTGGAGTGAGAAAGATATGGGCACACCATCGCCGCCCCATCGATTGTGACCCGAGGGCACGAATCTCCGCCTCTATCCTGCCTCGAGCTCATGCCCAGACCCGGCATAATAGTCTCAGACAAGAAGTGGAAGACTTTCGCCGAGCCGCCCTTACGATGGACCTTATCCTCGAAGTGTAATAGTGGAGGTTATCACCGGCCAGGAGGATCGAACCAGAATCCCTCCGAGATCCCGCACGAGCTCAGACGCCCCCACGTGACGTGAAGGTCAGCAGCCGGAAGAGGCCGGTCCCGAACAAGTGATCGACCAGAGCATCCGAGGCGGAGCCGGCCTGAATAATATGGGTCCAAGAAGCAGGCCCTGAGCAAGACCGCGACCATCTCCTGTGCCCGGGTGAGACCAGCCGAGCAACCCTCGAATTGGCCCCCGCGGGTATCCGCAGCCTAACGTCATCAAACCGCTGCCTAAGCACCCGCGATCGTCGATAGTGGAACCTGAGCTCGAAAGCGACTTGTGCTCTTAGATGTCACGAATGGTAGAACCAAGGTAACTACGGGGTATTAATATCAGCTTCGCCTCATGAATGGTACAGGAGTTTGCTCGACAACAAGCATCGAACTCCTCGAACTGGTGATCGCCCATCGAAGCCTGACGCTATAGAATGACTCCCGTGAAGTCTCTCGAATGAAGCTTCCAACGCTCCCTAATAGGTGCCCGACAAATAACCCGCCCCTAATCCTCGAGGTCATGTATAACCGAGGCGAAGAGGTCGCCCACCGCTGATGTGGCCGCGACGGCAGAGGTCTAGATGAGGATGACTCACCCAGCCCTCGCACGGCCCGCTTTGAGTGGCCGAGCCTCCCGGATCTCCCGCCGAGGCAGCCGTGAGGGGGGCCCGGTCCCATCCGCTGGCCCAGATCCCTAAACCCCGAGGCCCTCGTGACCCCGCCCTGGACCGGAGCTGGCACGGCGGTCCCGGGAACCGCCCGCCCTCTCGCCTTCCGGGCACCGACCGACCTGGCCGGGAGAAGGACCCACCGGGCACGCACCATAACCAGGTGGAAAAAGAACACCGGCAGCAAGGCCAACCGAATAATTCAGGCGTAGGATCAAAGGTACTAAGAAGGCGCAACGTGTCACAAGGTTTGCTATTCGAGGCGTGGCTCGACACCGTGGCTACTAAGAAAAAAAGCAATGGTGGTCGTGCGGCTGATGAGGTAAATAAAACAAGAAATATAGTGACGGCGGCCGGTGCGCATGTGCGCGGCGGTGCAATCGTGGCTCAAGATCGGGCAAAGGGCAAAGTGGCCACGACACCGCGACTACGTAATCAGGCTCAAAGGTTGCAAGAAGGGTTCCTGATACTGGAGGGAGAAAGTTTAGAATGAAACCCTACCTCCTGGTTTAAATAAAGCCCGAAGGCAAATAAGAGTCACTTCGCTATTATAGCACCTGAGCTAAACCTCGCATCAATTCGAAATTAGGATTTCCAATTAAGATTCAATATTATATTAAAAAATAAAAATAAAATAAAATATATGAGATTAACTTATACTTCCATAATTTAATATAAGATAATTTATAATATAATTACAAAGTTAATAATAATGAAACCCGCTAAATTAAGAGACTTACTAAAATAGCTAAAATTATTGAAATGACTAAAATAAACTAAACCAAAATTTATCGAATCAAAATTGCTTTCGAGAATACCAAACCAGTTCAATATCACAAAATTACTCAAGGAGGGTCAAGGAGAATGATCCCCTCGTCCGGCGCGCCTGAGCTGACCTCGTGTCGATTCTACTGCTGGCTCGGGTTCTCACCGATTGATTTTGAACTCGAGCAATTTCCTTCAAGTGGCCATCGATGGTAATACCAAGACCTCTGCTTCAACTTGGCTGGCCATTTCTTGCAAATTTCACACTCAGCCGCATGTCACCAATCGAAAGCCAACTTCCATCACCATTTGATTTTCGTGTTCCCAGCAATTCCAGGTCGTTGTTCAAATGGAATATGTTCAGCTCCAAGGTCATGTTGCCAAATGTGAGTTGCATAACTCCATTCCGGCAATTGATGATTGCATTGGCAAAGTGGCCAGAAATGGTCTTCCATGACTGGGTACATGATCGTCTATTTGCAATCGCTCTGTCGAAGCACTACAAAATTCCACTGGGTAGTGAGAATTTCCGTCTATTTTCACCTAAGACATCCTCAACTATCCCCTTAGGGATCTTCACCAATCTATCGGACAATGATAGTGTAATGTTGGTAAGTTTAAGTTCACTCAAACCTAACCGCTTATACATCGAAAAGTGGCAAAGAGGTCTACACCGGCTCCTGCATCAAGGAGGATTTGTCTATACAATTCTACCAATATTAACCGAAATCATGGGAGATCCAGGATCCTTGTATTTGACTCGGTTCTGCTTGGATTATGGCAATCGACTTGTTCGGGCCATAAATGCCTTCTTCTCAATGCCTAACCCCTTTGATTGTGCAAAGATCCTTCAAAACTCAGACAGGCGTGGACTTGTTTGATGATGTCCAAAAGAGATGTTGACCTCACCGCCTTAGACTTCTAGATGCCCGCTTGTCGAGATGCCTTCTTCTTGCTTCTAAGTGTTCTGTGGAAATGGGGGTATGTCGTGGTTTCCATTGAGTCCCTCCCTTCGTAAAAATGTGTTCTGCCCATTTCACTCTTTCCTGTCTCTCAATGTGCTTCGCATCAAGCCGATCAACCCTTTCCACCTCGTGCAGATTATAGCCTTTACCTCATCCATTCCTGAATTACTGGATGACCCTACCTCATGCACTCCTTTTGATTTGGTAAATGTTTGGGAAGGGAACCCTTCCTCTCCCCTCGTACTTCCGCACTTTATTGATCTTGTGATTAACACGTAAGTCAGTTCATTTTTTGATTAAAGATTAGTTCTCAAACCCATCTATTCTCTTGTTCGCTGTGCTCTACAAGATCAATCCTTTGTGCCACCAGCATTGGATCCCTTGTTCTTCCACAAATTACCCACCACCTTACCTCAAATTTAAAATGGCTTGTTCCACAGGTGATGAGGATGGAGGTGGTTGTGGTTGAGAGGTGGAACCAAACTGTGGTTTGGCAGCTGGGGGTACATAGGCAGGGGGATTGGGTTTCCAGGAGAGGTTAGGGTGATTCCTCCAGTTGGAATTATAGGTGTTACCATATGGAGCATCTATGGGTGGTTTATTTTGATTTAGGGCATGGGCATACCACAAAGGTTCTCAAGGTGACTATTTGACCTAAAATCAAGGCAAAGTCGGGATGCGTATAACTCATTTACTGCTTGCATTTCATGCTGATTTCTTCATTTCCAAACATCCAATCTTCTAGCTAAAGTGGTCGGCCATTTCATCTCGTGTCTTCGTAAAGTGCACATGCCCCCCGCCTGGTTCGGGCCGATCTTTCGCCCTCGATCTCTAGCTCATCCCATGCCTTTGAGGTTTCAAAATGCCCACATAGCCCAAAAAGCCCAAGGCCTCATCCTATTTTTGCTCAAAAGTTACTCCACACATAGTCTCAATAGTCGCTTCATGGTCGAGACATAACCATCATAAAAATGGTCACTAGCATCCATGTATCAAAACCGTATGGATACGATTGATGGTCTCTACATGAATCTTTCCAACACCGTAACTTCTCATTATTATGTGCCGGGCAGGTAGACTGTCTCTTCAAACCGCTGGTTCAGGGCGTCGAAGAATTTCTTCAAAACTCTCGTCATAGCCTCAAAATTTCAATTTCTAATGGCTCGGGCCTCAAAGTTGAATTAAGCCAAACCCGTCTCGTCTTATGGGTCATCGGAAATGCTTTCAAATTTTTAGCAAATCCATGTCCATCATACCTTCCCTTAAAGGTTGTGCATACCTCCTCAAGATCCCTCATATGTGTGTATGGGTTTTCATTTTCCATACCATGATATGTGGGAGTAGCACCAACATTCACCGCCGCATCTCATAGGGGTATGATGCATGACGTAAGACCGACTCTGGGGAAGGTGTATACGGGTCCTCATCGACCTAGCAAGCCGCTTGATTCCATCAAAATTGCCGACTCGCTGCTCGTAGAGGATCCATGTTCTCACTGGGTGCACAATCGATTTCACAACTTTGTTCAACTGGTGTACTGATTCTCTGTAGTCTACCTGAAGTGTCTCTGTCCCACTGGTGCATAAACACCTGTTACACAATTTTAGACACAACAAAGAACACTAGCAAACTTGCCAAAAAGGTTAGGGTTAGCTAAAATAAAACTGACTGTATGAAAACAAACAAGTGAATCTGAAGTAATGAAACTTGCGCTACAAGAATCGAAATTCAAAAGGGCGTGTTGTCACCTTCACTGCGGATGCTGATCACAAGTACACTTCAACTTATCAAACGAGTTTGGCACGCCACATCCCCTGCGAACGGCGCCATTTGACTGCGCTACTAGTAGGTGATGCTGAATCAACAATATTTGTAGTCCTGTTCTCCTACCGCCGTAGTCGCTTACCGCAGCATACGGCCTGTGGTCGAACACGGATGGGCTTTCATCCTATGAATGACTTGTATCGTGTTGAAATGGCGAGGCTTTTAATTTGATTTTTTGGATTTGTTTCAAAACAAGGGAAGCTGCTGGATGTCGATTAATCAGAAACTAAAGTGAAGTGCAGTGCACTTAAGGCTTAGTCACTAGCTTGACAACATGGGGGGTAACAAGTGTCCCTGGTTTTATCTCGCATCATGGCAAGCAACCTATGATCCAAGCCATAACCTGGATCTTTGTTTAACTAGAAACCTAACCCTAGAAACACTTTATTCGTCAACACAGCAACATGCATTCACAAAAATTCCTTTAGTTTAAAACCCTAGCACTCAACCTCATTTCGTTGGCTCAGAAGGCCATCTAGAAAGAATAATGTTGGCATCTAACAATAAGTATGCACCGTAATCTCAAAGCATGGTAAGTACGGCCAAAGTAATGACATTAAATGATATTCAACCCTAATTTGAAAAGCTTGAGCCATAAATACAAAGACTGTGAGCATTTAAAACATGAGGACAACCTTGAACCCGCCCCAAAACCAAGCTAGCAAACCCCTCATCTTCAAAGTTATGAGACTTAGCCAAGCATCCCTTGAGTTGTCATCCTCAAGAGGGGTGTTTGGTAGCCTAGAAAATGAAAGAAAGAGGAGAGAGAAAAGAGAAAAGCAAACCCTAAACTGAAAGCTGCGGAGATATTTACATAAATGAAAAGTTGCCAAAAGATTGCCTAGGGTTACAAAAATGATGGGGGCTTATATAGGCCACCCAATGTGTGAAACTACAAGAAAGCCTAATATATTACCATAAGGGACAAGGAGGTAATACACCAAAACTGGTCATTGGGCATTAAATTACACAAAATTAACAGTATGAATTTCACATGCAGGAAAATTTCGCTAGTGCAGCCATAAAATTCCTCTAGCCTAGCGAACGGTACGTAGATAGCTTAAAATGAGAATTTTCAATATATTCAATTCATAACTAAATAAATTTCGCCAAACTAGCTTAAAATTTGAGAGATAGCGAAATGAAGAATTTCATAGGCAATGTTGATTACTTATATAAATAAATTTCACTAGCCTAGCGAAATTTCTCACTTTGCTGGATTGCAATTTCGCTATGGCATGGAATTTTCGCAATCCCAAATAAATTTTCGCAATCATAGCGAAATTTCCCTAATTGTCGTTTCATCATGGCTTAATGCACCCTTTCTTTATCACTTCGCTTCGCTTTCATCACCGAATTTTGATATGTCGATTTATCGAAATAGTTTCAATCTTCATGGTTCAACACATCTTGATATCAAATTCACTTTAATGGACGAGGTACACAAACCTACAAAATAACCACAAATAACCCTCGAAATGGCATAAGTGATACTAGCACTGAACACCTCAATTCTACACTGATACTGACAATACAAGAAAAGACTAAACCCATCTCGGTTTGGGGCCCAAATAGCACTTTGGGCACTAATCGTAGGCAGCAGCTGCAGGTCACCTAGGCCACAACACTGCCGTGCTCGCCGCTAAAGACAAGGTCACGACACGCCACCACTGATACACTGGGGCGGCCAAAGCCACGACACTCCACGCAACACCCGCCGACCGCAGGCCACGACACGCTAGCATGCCCACGACACGGCCCCCGCTAGCGCCCGGGCGCACCGGGCGTGCAGGTGCCAAGGCCGTGCACTCGTGCACTCACCGCTTTTGACCTGCACGCTTCGAGTCGTCGACATCGTTTCACAAAATTTTTTTTTGAAAAAAATAATAATAATAAAATAAATAAAGCCAAATCACACAAAATCAAATAAAGGAAATTTTCAAAATAAAATTTTTGATATGAATTGATATATTAATTAAATTGTCTTACATTGTTTATGAATGCAGGGACTTAGCATATAAAATATTTATGTGTATGAATAGTGTCTCAGAGCTGTGTTTATGCCTTAGAGATACTGCATTGTGTTTAACTGCCATTTTAACTGTGTAGATGGCTAGTCGAGGATGAGGACGTAGAGGGCGCTCCACTGGTACCGGGTCGTGCACCACCTCAATATCCGACGCAGCCTTGCTGAGGCCGTAGAGCCAAGGCGGCCACGCACAGCCGGTATAACATGTAGTCGTGAGGTCCGAGTAACCTCCGCAGGTTTAGCGCATCATCCTCCGACATCTGGCTGTGAGGAGGAGATCCGGCCGATGGCGCACTACTGGTTCATGCAACCGAGAAGGTGTTAGAGGCTATGGAGATTACCTATGACACGACTACAGGATCGACTAGCCATGCTCCAGCCTAGAGGGCGAGGCCCAAGTATGGCGGAATCAAGCAAAGACCTCTAGAGACCTGTGAGGCAATGACATGGGCAAGAGTTTCAGGTTGCCTCAGCGGGTAAGACTTCCAGACACGCGAGGCATGCAAGGCTCAGGAGTTCCAGAGCCGGCTGTGGGACGATGACTGTGATGGATTATGTGGCTAGATTCACAGAGTTAGCCCGTTTTACTGAGGATTATGTGGCCACAGACATGGCCAAGGTGAGGAGATTCGAGAATGGGCTGAAGTTGTCCATTTGAGACAAGATCAGAAGCCAACACAGGATACGGACTCCATGGTCAGGGACAACCCCACCATAGAGAGAGGATAGAGGATGTCTGTGAGCACTCCTGGATACTGGTGTTAGTAGCAAGAGGAAGGAGAGCTCGGCCTTCTTCTAAGAGAAAGAAGCAAAGGGCTTCTAGTTCACGTGAGGGTCCCAGAGTCGCGGCTATCCCGGCCAGTGGATCCATCAGAAGCCCAGTCAGTCAAGGCACAGGTGCTACCATTGCCAACACTGACATATGAGGAGGATCATTCCTAGAGACAGGGATCCTGTGGTTTTAGGATAGCACAGCCCCGCCTGGCCGTATCAGAGAGGATTACAAGACATCTCTCCACACCCTAAGACAGCCGAGGAGCCGCTCAGCTTGTGGAGTCGCACCTAGCACCTCCCGCTACACAAAGGTGCCGTAGAGGTCGTGTTGGGGTCGAGGCGCAGGACGATACCTACAAAGTGTGGACGCCATGGGTTCGTGGACGTGGTCTACGCCTATCACACCGCCGGGCTGAGTCGCCGGATCGCCCGCTTATGTTGTGGTATGCTTTGCTATCTCGCCTATGTGCAAGAGTGTTATTTGGATTCCGTAAGCCGTGATTCATTCATCGGGCCGTGACGCCTGTGGATAGAAAGTTAGGCTTAGAGGTCGAGACTTTGGAAGAGCCTTTGTATGTGAGTTCTCCTCAGTGGATTAGGCAGAATAGGGATGATATGTCGCGGGCTGGGCGAGTTGAGATCTCGTGGATTCTACTCACAATGGACTCGAGGATCAGCGACATGCTCGAGTCTCACGTCCATCCCAGTGGATGGATCGTTGACTACTTACGTGGTCGCGATCGACAGAGCGTAGGAGGGCTACCGCCACACGTAGGGACTTACTCATGTGGTATTTCAGGGGACAAGCATGATATGCTATTGTCCCGCATGCATAATGCAGTTCCAAAAAGTCGTGGACAGCTAAGGTCGCTAGCGAGCCTTACTCCTACAGGACGAGGTGAGACCTCTGTAGAATTAGATCTACCCTCGAGAGTTTGCGAAAAATGCAGGATGTTTTTCCGATGAGCTACCGCATGCCTCCGCATAGGGCTGGGTTGTAGACTTCGGTAACGAAGTTACACTGCATTTTACCCATCTCTATGACTCCGCATAGGATGGCAACTCTGGGCCGGGAAGGTGAATTCAGAGTCCAACTACAGGGGTTACTGAACAAGGTTCATTAGACCGAGCACTTCACCATGGGGCGCTCCGGTTCTATTTGCAAAGAAGAAGGACAAGACCCTTCGACTGTGCATTGATTACAGGCAGTTGAACAGGGTTACGATCAAGAATCGGTACCCATTGCCGAGGATCGATGATTTGTTTGATCGGTTGAGAGGAGCGCGAATCTACTCCAAGATGTGACCTTCGCGACCGCTACCACTGCCTGAGGTTAAGGAGACAAGATATCCCTAAGATAGGGTTTAGGGACGCGCATGTGGGCACTTTGAGTTTACTTGATGCCCTTTAGATCGACGAATGCGCTTAACAACATTCATGGATTCATGCATGTGGTATTCCAACCCTATCTGGGGACAATTATTGTAAATTTCGTGGATGACATCTTGATCTACTCCCAGTCAGAGTGGGAGCATGAGTATCACTTGAGGATTGTATTACAGTTGCTGAGAGATCATCAGCTATATGCTAAGTTCAATAAGTGCGAGTTTTGGCTTACTAAGGTGAGATTTTTGGGACACGTGGTGTCACAGACGCGGTTAGTGGACCTGCAGAACGCCGAGGCCGTGATGAGTCGGGAGAGGCCGAAGTCGGGCCGAGATACGCAGCTTGGGATTACCGGGTACTACAGAGATCTCATTGAGATTCTCCCGACAACAAAGACTTGCACGTGATCGAATTCTAAAGAGGTCAAGTTTGAATGGGATGACCGATGCGAGGAAGCATTCCAGGAGTTGAAGAGGAGACTTACTTCAGCTCCTATCTTGATAGTCTTAGACAGGGGACAGGGGTACATAGTGTATTGTGATACCGAGGGTCGACCGGGATGTGTTTTGATGCAAATCCGGAGGGTAGTAGCTTATGGTTCCCGGGTCAGTCGAGGAATCACGAGTAGAATTTACCCCACACACGACTCGGGAGTTGGCGGCCGAGTCTCTTTGCTTTGAAGATTCGCGCCACTACTTATACGGGCGAGGGAGTTCGAGGTGGCACTGCACCATAAAAGTCCAAGTATTTTCAATGCCAGCCGATCTCAATATGAGGCAACGCAGATGGATGGAGTTCAGGATTTATGACTTCACTTTGCATTACCACCCCGTAAGGCAAATGTGGTGGCTGGATGCGCTCATTGGAAGTCATGAGGAGCGCTACAGATAGCTTCTCAGAGTGGCGGATGCCGAGACTGTGGACAACTGGGGTTACAAAAGATCGATGTGCACATGGTACGTTGGGAGTTTAGTGGCTACACCGTCTGAAAGGCAGTGATTGAGTCCCAAAGGGCGTGGAAGCAGAGATAGTGTCCATCGTGACCGCACACGTACGGTGACGAGGGCTGCACCATCCAATACGATGGTAGTCTTCTCAGAGCAGAGGATTCGTAGTGGTTCCCACGACCGACTCAGATAGAGATTTTCGTGGAGTTTCACCGCTCGATTCAGATTGCATCCAGTGGCACGAAATGTACCAGATCTTCGTCACGCATTCACCGAGCGTGACGTAAGAGACACGCAAATTTTTGCTCGACGATGTCTCACGTGGTCGCTGTGCTACAATGAGCACCGGCAAGAGCTACCAGCCACTGAGGTGGCCGAGTGGAAGCCCGAGCACGCCACGATGGATTTTGTGACCCACTTACACGGACAATCGCAGAGACATGATGCAGATGTGGGTGATAGTTGGACCTACCACGAAGTCGGCACATTTTCTAGCCGCGGAGGGATGACTTCTCACATCGGGAGATTCTACAGTCGCATATCTGAGAGATAGTCCTGCCACATGGAGTACCGTATCCATAGTGCTTCCGACAGACCCGAGGTTTACTCGCGCACTCCTTTTGGAAGAGCTTCCAAAAGGCTATGGGCACACGACTGACCATGAGTACAGTTTTCCACCCACGTACATGGTCGGCCCGAGAGGACCATACATGTGTTGGGAGGACATGCCGCGAGCATGCGGTCCCAGATCATAAGGGTAGCCGGAAGAGCACTTACCCTTAGTGGAATTAGCCTATAACAACAGCTTATCGCGAGCAGGCCAGATGGCAATCATATGAGGCGCATGGGAGGCCATGCGGTGTCATCATATGTCGACCGAGGTGGGAGAGAGCTCCATCACCGGTCCCATTCATTGTAGACACCTCCGGTATGTGAGCTTTGATAAAGATAAATGCCTTCTCAACGCCGTAGCTTCAAGAAGAGCTATGCTTTTGTACGACGCCGACCCTTAGAGTTTGAGGTCAGGGGATCACGCCCCTCAAGGTGATGCCTAAGAGAGGAGTGGTCACCCTCTAAGCGGAAAGCCATCGCCGAGGTTTATCGGCCTTCGAGATACCTCGAAAGGGTAGGCACTATCACAGACGGCTGGCTTTACCGCCCAAGATATCGTGTGTCCACGAGGTATTTCACGCCTCCATGCTCCGTATATACCCGCATCCAAATTTCATGTGGTGGATTAGTATTTGTGATTGAGATTAACACTCGACGGACCTTCGAGGAGGACTAGTGTGCATTTTGATAGCCGTGATCAAGTTTTGCGACGCAAGACCATGAGGCTAGTGAGGGTGCTATGGCGGCACCATAGAGTGGAGGAGTCAACGTGGGAGCGCGAGGACACGATGCGGGCCACCTATCCCTTCTTGTTTAGGGATGAAGGTATGTGATTTAGTCGTTTAATATTTAAATGACGAGTTTACATGCATGGTATAGTACACGTTGCATATGCATGTTTTGTTGCGATTGGTCTGTAATTTCGACGAAATCTTTAAGGAGAGGAGAAGACCAGAGAAAATTCCACTTTAGAAAAAGGGCAAAATCGTACTCTCGTCAAACCCGAATTTTCTAGATCTCGATGACGAAACTGGATACACCGTTAGGAATCGTCTCGCGAAATCTAAATTTAACAAGCTTTAATTTCGTCGAATTCCGATCGAATTTGCACGTTTTTCGAGGCACCGAGTATTGGTTGCAGTAAAACGACATGTGATGTGACAAAAGTCACCTATAACATGCTCATATGTGACACATATTACTTAGTAGAGATGATGGAAATAGAAGGCCGAGATAGTGCAAAATGTCAAAAATCCAAGCTTAGGGACATGATTGGCATTATTGAAATGTTTAATGATAATAGGACAAAAATCCAAATAGTGTCATCTCCTATCTTTAATTGAGAGCCAAAGAGAAACGTGAAGGGGAGGAGATGCAGTAGGTTTGAGATTTTGAAATTTAGTGAGAGAGAGTGTGACTTCTCTCTAAGATCCCGGAGTGGTCGAGCGAAATTAAGTTCATGAACAGAAGGAAAGTCGTTCCTACGCTGACAAAGGGCAGCAGCGTAGATGCCGGTTCTTGGGTTTCGACAAACTCCGTGATGTAGGGGTTTTATCCTACTTGAGTTACACTTTGTTTAAGTGTTTTGTGATGTTTCAGTTGGTTTGAGGCCTTGAACGACTATTTGATCGGTCCCAAAACTTGGGACCGGAGTGTGAGAAATTATGGAACCCAATTGTGCAATCCATGACAGCCCACGGACTGTTTGGGCTGCTAGTAGTATGATTTATGCTATAAATTATGCTTTGGTGTGTATAAGGCCAGAAATGGCTATGGATTTCGGGTTCACCAAGTGGAACCGATGTTGGATGATTGGTCGTGAACAGTAACCCAGAGGTTTCAGCATTCATGTGAATAATTCACAAAATAATTTTGTGAGAAAATGTCTGTTTGGTTGAAGTAATTCAATCGAATTACTCCATATTTGTCAATAGCCCATGTGAGCTAATTTTTGGTGTAATTGATTGAGAATTCACATAACATGCTTTGTGTGATTTAAATTATGTAAATATATGCATGATGATATATATTTGCATGTGTTATATAAATTGTGTTGAAATGGCATAATGCATTTCATATGCACCAAGGTAACCTAGAAGTTAGGCGTGTGTGCATGACATGAATTTTCTGAAAAACAAACATGTTTGCGAAAGGAATTTCACATGATGATTTTTCGTAGAATGGTGTTGGGAGATGGTCCTACAATTACACGTCGGAGGAGCCCATGTATTGTTTGGAAGGTTCTCCAACACATTCGCCTCGGAGGGTAGTCCCATATTTTGACACTTGGGTGATATATTTTGAACAACAAGTTTGTTTTGAAAATGATGTTTTTCTCATACATGGCAGGCCGGTGTGAAGTCGGTGAGGACTCGGGACATGGGTTGATCCATTTAGACATTCAAGTAGGATCCTTTTGCTCTGCCTTGAATGTGTGTTTATGGATCATTGCATATGCACTTAGGTGGGAGTAACCATTTAGGGTGATTCAACTGCGGGGTGCTCACCACTGTCGGGGAATATTATTTTTCAGTGCGGGGGCTGTGCGAGGAGATAGCTCATCTTAGAGGCCAATTTTGAAGAAAGTCGGGTTGTGGCTTTGATGGTTTTGTGATGTATGATATGTATTAGAATTTTAGGATTTTAATATATGTTTGAAATAAGAGTGAATTATTAACTCTTGAGGTATGATATATAGTTGATGTATATTGATGAGTATTGTTGTATGGGCCCAAGTGGCCGTTTTTACTCATGTATATGTCTTATAATGTTGTTTGGAACATGTTATGTACCTTGGCAGAGCTCCTTACAAGGGACTACATCGGGTACCGTGAAGTAGTGTCGGGTTGTCAGAGCATTCCACGAGTATTCAGCGAGGTTGACAGGTTGTCAAGTTTGAGTTTTGGGTTTCACAAAGGCTATTAAGAAGAAGTGAATAGTGGAATCTGGGTAATTTACAGCCTAAATTTTCTAATTGTCTATCCAATTACCCAAGCCTAACATTACGAGCCAAAAAGACCTCATTGATCTTGAAGGTTGGATTTGCATACATTAGTGGAGATCAATATGAAAAACAAGCCTATGGGACTTTGATAATTGTTCAAGGAGAATCCCAGAAGATTAACTAATCTGACAAGGAGAAAAGGAAGGAAGACGACACACACGCGCAAAAGCGAGTTGATTAGTTGTGTTTTGATATAGGATTCATCAATTTATTTGTGATAGAAGTTGAAACCATTCCTTTTTCTTAGTTGAAAATTGAAGTTTGAAATAATACTACAACTTACTTATTTCAAGTCAATTGGTGGAATCATAAAAGATTGTGTTTGGAACAGAAAAATGTCCTTAAAAATAAAGTTCAATTGTTTGAGGACAAACAAATCTTTATTTTCTTTGCTTGGGGACAAGCAAAATTTATATTTGGGAATTTAGTGGTAAAAAACTCATTGATTTTTATCATTTTACGATTAGAGTTAAATGTAATTACTTATTTTATGCGAAATATGGAATTTCACCAAATTTATATTTTGCGATTTTATAGAAGAAAGGCTGAAATTCGAAAGAATCGGAAAAAAAGTCAATGGCGACTAGATTCGACATGTCTGATTGGTCGACAGATTATGGTTGTGGTTTTAAATCGCGTGGTTATTAGTTGGCCGATACATGAGAAAGTGTCTGACATCCTTGTAGTCGATCGTGAGAAGATTTAAAATGCAAATGGCGTCGTGAAGAAGCGAGAGTCACGACTACGCGAAAAAGTCTAGGCGAACAAAGGCATTGTGACAACGAAAAGTTCTTTGAGGCAAATTGTGGTTTCAAAGGCGAGAATTCGCGTTATTGTTACGTATGTCGCGTTTCGCAGCGAAGAACCTAAGTCACGACATACTTTTGAGGTCGCGACCAGAAAAAGAAACTAAATTGATGGGAAATTGTTATGAGTAAAAAATGAGGTTGCGACAAGATTGGAAGAAGAACGATTATTGACATGCTTTTGAGTCGCGACAAAGTGTGAGAAGAAACTACCTTGTCGCGACCTAAAAAGTATGTCGTGACTTAGGTTCTTTGCTTTTGGTGTCGTGACATACAGAACAATGAGGTCGCGACACCGAACTTAGCAAGGGAAGAAAAAGCCAGGTCATGACCTTACAGAGTGGGAGTCCACGACCACGGAATCCGATTCTAAAGGAAAGGCGGTCGGTCGAGAATGAAAGTGTGGTTGCGACACAAACACTTAGAGACCGAGAGAAAGTTATTAAATGGCGGGGACCCAATTGTTATAACAAAGCGTTGCGACGAAAAACTTTGTTGCGACACATAATTCAACTAAGGAAGAAGGAGCCAAGTTGCAATATGGAATTATTGTCGCTAAACAAATACCTGGAAACAAGAAAATGTGGTTGCAACAAGAGTCATCACCATTGGCATCTCAATAAGGCCGCGATAAGGAGTCGTGTGGTGATATAACGAAGCGCGCAGAGAACAAGGTCGCGACGGAGAAATCGAGATCGCGACACGGCGTGATGAAGCTAGGCCATCAATGGTGATCCGCTTGGAGCCTTGGAATCATGCTTATTCTTTGAAAAGTATAAATAGGAGTTTTTGCACCAGCACAAGCAGTTCTTCCGAAACCCAAAAACTTATGGAAGAGGAAGACTCAATTGTATAATTCTAGAGTAGATTTTCCTTTTCTTTTCTTTTCTTTTCTTTTGGATCACGAACCAGTGTCACATTTGAAATGTTTAAAAAAATTTGGATTTATTTTCATTATCTTCCCAATTATGGTCTGAATCAATGGGATTTAGACAATTTAAGTTAGTTTCTTAATGGATTATAGTTCGATGGATGTTGTGATCAATACTCCATTGTTGATTGTGATTACGTAATTAAAAACCTGACTTCCATTGGAATGGATATCTTTGTGAATTCTGATCTTTTACTTTTGATGAAGAATTTCACGAAATTGGGATTTGCACGATTTATTTGGTTGATGTTGTTCGTGAATTGGGTTGAACACAATAGTAGTACCCGAATACCATCTCAAGGGTTGTTTCTGCTACGATTTCAAAGCGCCAGTGACACAGAGATGGAGATTCTTGAGGGCTTGGAACATTCAACTTGTGGGTATGTTAGACTATCATTGGAGAACTAAGGATCTCTGAGAGTTCATTTCGATAAATTTTCATTTCACTCATAGTTGAAGTTGAAGGGAATTATTTATCAATTTAAATCATCAGAGATTTCACCTTAATATGATGGAAAGATCTTATCCTGTGTTAGTTGAGATCTAATCATGGAAAAAGAAAAATCCAACGGATCTAAAGGATGAGTCATCAACCATTTTGTAGAAGTTTTGCAATGACCTAGACTTGGGATGCAAGAAATCTGCAGTCTTAAGAAATGTGTATGAAGTATTGAAAAAGAAAAATACACATATCCTATAAAAAGTGTTATGAATACAAGTAACTGATTAGATTCTTTGCTTTGAAATAAAAAGGGACCTCTAATTAGTGAATAATGGAGAAATACAAGCTGCATTATTAGACATCTTTAACAAATCCATATCCAAAATCAGTATAGAAAGAATCAATGGATTATAATGCGAGAGGGTTAATTTGTTCCACCAACGGTTTCATCTCGATCATCCATTTCAAGCGAGGCCAGTTCGACCAGTTTATTTTGTTAGTTTTAATTCAAATTTTGTTTAATTAGATGAATGTAATATAGGATTATGTAATCTTGTAAATTTCAGTTTCAAACCATTAAAGGAGGGTTCAAGTAGTGTGGATGCGGAGTAGTTAGGTCATTTGATTTCAACATTCTTTTCAATCTACTTATTGGGAATGCTATACGGACTTACATCCATTTTTACTACTTGTATGACCTATGCACTTGTAGTGTCATAAAACTAAACCCATTATTAATTCTAAATTATAAAATCAGTTTTATTCATTTTCAGACAACTCTATTCAACTTTGATATAGATGCAGGAAAATTGTAAGGCTCTTGTATAAGTGTTAAATTGAGTGGTTTAGTCTATATTTTCACAGACAAACAGTCATCCCATATATAGAATCTGCTGTCAATCCTTAACTTCTTTCTCTATTAGTAGTTGGTCACGGTGGCATAACTCCCGCAAGCTAGAAAATTTACAATGCATCGACATACAGGGTGATTGGAATGGCCCGGAATAACTATCTAGAAAGTTTTACGCTAATTTTGTTCTCTCATTTACAGGTAGTCTTTTCAATTCTTGACAAATGATCAACTATCTTATTAACTCATAATCCTTCATCCTTAATCTTCTAGATCAAGGAATTCTGCTGATAACAATACCCATCTTATCAGTCTTGGCTTATCTTCTTTCTTTGTCATCAAATATTTAATGGCAGCATGATCAGTATGGATGATGACATGGGATCCCAATATATAAGGCCTGAATTTTTCACATGCAAATACCATAGCCAACATCTCTTTTTATTGATTAAGTAGTTTCTTGAGCTTCATTGAGGTTTTGATGGCATAGTATATGGCCTTAAACATTTGTCAATATTACGTCTGTCTGACTCCCCCATCGCATAGTGCTTCATTCTTACAGAAATTTTGTGCTGGGACATGCCTTACGTACCATAAATAATTATTTTCCAATTCAAGGCTAGAGGTCTTGTCATATTTGTGAAATCTTGTATCCCCAAATTTTGCGGGCAATGTTCAAACTTGATCCATAAGCGTAGTGTCCATGAATATCTCATAACTCTCTCTGTCTGAACCGACGCCGTGATGCAGCAAGCCATGCGTCTTAAAAGCAATGCGAATGAGTGAATTCAACCTCTTGTATAATTATATTTTCTGTACCTTTGAGTGTATAGTTTTGCATTCATCTGTGATATCTTTTGTGAATGCGGGGCATTGGGTGAAAAGAAGCGACAGAAGCGATTTGGAGCAAATGGGAACAAGCGATGAAATACGCAATCACGTCGTGGCGTCCCCACGTCGCGGCGTCCCCGCGTCGTGACACCACCACGTCGCGTCACCGCGTCGTGGCGGCCGACGAAATCTGCCCTCATCATTAAAAGCAAATTGGGTCCGAAATGGGGAGATCGGGAGGCACACGAGCAATGGAGGCACGGGTTTCGAGAGCGAGTGGCTGCCCGACTTCGAGGAAGTGCGGGAATTATAGCAGCTTTTCATTTTTGATTTATTTCGGATTTTAGAACAATGTTTCCTTTATTCATGAGTTTATAAATATTTTATTATGTTTCTAAATCTCTTTCTAGGGTTACATCAAACCAGCCTGTCATGTCGATAGTTAAAGTTTGTCTTTCATGTTATTCGGTTGTTATTAATTTGTCACATCTACTCTATGCACCGCATTTCAATTATATGTTAATGTCGGCAATGTTGTATATTCATACTTGGAGAATCCAGAGATTCGAGAGATAGGGTATTGAGGGATCGAGTAGAGTAGCCTTTAAGCTAGGTCGGTTAATAGAGATATTCAGAACTGAAGGTAGCAATTGAGGTTAGAACATTTAAGCATTTGAATGCAGTCGAGATAGAGATATACTCGATTCTATTCCACGAGATAGACGGATATACCTCGAGAGGATATCTCGTGAGCAAGATCCACCTCGCTCAAGGTGACATGACTACAAATAGATTGAATAACAATATCTTTAGAAAAGTAATCCATTGAGCGTGATAGGGCGTTAACCCTGGCGCCAACACCATTAATTCACTAGAATCGACAGTTAGTTTCCTTACTTAATTTTTACCCTAAACTCCTTTATTCGGATATTGTCTGAAAAGCAGAACCTCTGTAGTCAATTTACCTTTCCCTGTGGATGGAAGTATCAGTGCTTTAAGTATAACATATTACTTGAGACTACGCGCGTGCATAGCACTTAGACATTCATTTTATACAAGCGTTTCGACATCCAAGTTTTGGCGTTCTTGCGGAGGTTTAAATTGATATAGAGAGGTAGGCTCATAGATAGTACGAGATTTTCTTATTTTGTTATTTTTACAAGTCTTTGGTAATTGGGTTTTTGTTAGTTTGTGTGTTATTGCAGTACAGGTTTCAGTGAGTGCATGCGACGGCAAAATCGGAATTAATCAACGCCGTGCATGATCTGAGCGAGAAAAGACTTACGCACAGTTGCGCGAGCGAAGAGAAACAGAGCGATTAGAACTAATAATCATGGAAAACGAAGAGCGAATTTTGGGCGTTGAACAAGCGAACCCGCAGAGAAGCGGGAATAGAATCGGCGCTGAGGGCCATTTATACAACGAGGGCGATCCTTACATGCTGTGGGTAAGGTTTGTTTACCTGCTTGATTGTTCGAGGCAATCGAGCGGCGCAGATTCAAACAAGCAATTTCGAATTGAAGTCGGTCTGATCTGAATCGCGGAACATATTGTTTCATGGGTTGCAGTGAAGTCGGGAACATGCATTTGACTAACTTCCTCGAGAGTTTGCGATACCATCAGCCCAAACGGAGTTCTTGAAGAAGCTCTAGATTGGTTGTTCCGCTCTTTCGGTGATAGAGCCAAGCATTGGCTGACCAGTCAACCACCAGACTCCATTACTACGCTGAGCGAGTTGGTCTGTGGTTTACGACCCGAGTTGCTTTCAACCTTCGAAGATTGCACAACTTGTGCAAGAGAGATCGATCACGTTTGGTCAGCTGGGGAGAACTCGCGAGGCATGGGACGGGTTCCATGAATTATTGAGAAGTAATCTCACCACCGACTAACGGATGGATGCAAGTCCACACCTTCTACAATGGTCGAAATACAACTTTGAACAATGATAGATGCCTCGATTTGGAGGTCTGATGATGAAAACCACAGAACCAGGCGCTATGAGATATTGGAAGATCGCAACCAACACTAATCGGTGGCCTAGAGAGGAAGGCTACACCCGATGAAAAGCCGCGATTGGGTGCTTGCAGATAATGAGGTCCTTAACAACTGTGGTAGGAATCATGGCCTGACTAACTAAGCGATTAGAATAGACGACAAGGAACCATGAGCGCCACAAGCTAATCCATGGGAGTTGTGTGAATTTTGTGGAGACATTTAACAACGCGAATGTCAGTCAATAAACCCTCTGATGGGAGCAAGCCCGATGCGTGTCGAGGTTTAATCGGGTCAATCCACGGAGTGGCCGAGGGAGGGCGGGGCTAGAGTATGGGGTAATAGTTACGAGAATCGGAGATACTCGGGGACGAGGATGGGCGTAACAATCGAACTTGAGAATAATCAAAACAACCAAGGGTATGGGTGGCGGAACAATCGAACGATCCTGCATAATCGGGCGAGCTAATAGAACCACCCCACGAAAATTTGGATTTAGAGTAAGCTCTATGAGATGTTAACTATATTCAGCGTTCATGAATGAGACTAAGGCGAACATGCGGCGGCAATCAACTTGATTAAACAATCAGCGGCCACGGTGGGAGTTTGGAGGCACAAATGGGCCAAATGGCAGAAGCAATTCTGAGAAGGCAAGCGGGTTCTCGCCGAGCAATTGAGGTAAACCGAAGAGATGGGAATAGGCACGTTAAAGCGGTCACGAAGTAGGAGAGGTGGAATCCTGAAGTGCAGCCCTCGATCGTAGAGCGGTTAGAGGCGAGGAGATCACCCGGCGAGGCAGAAAGATGATGTCAGTCAAGAAGCAGTCCACGGGAGAAAGCGGTCGGCGAGACCTCCTAGTGAAGCAAAGGCGGCCTCTAGGTCCCTTACCCTGGCGTCTCAAAAACATAAAAGAAATTTGGATAAGCAATTCCTGAAGTTCATGGATGTTTTTCAAAAGGCGCATAAACATCCCATTTGCGTGCCACCAGAGCAAATGCCCGGTTATGTAAGTTCATAGAATTTTGTCTCGAGAAGAAGGTCGCGAGACCGAGGCGGTAAACTTAAGCGAGAATCTCTGTTGTCAACCGGAAGGAAGCTACCGCGAGAAGCTCAAAGGCCAGGCAGTTTCACTATCAGGTACTGGTGGAAATGCTATTTTGAGAGGAAGCGTGTGATTTGGGTGCAGTGTTAAATCTGCTGCCATATCATCCTTTAGCGTTTGGGGGATTAGGAGAAACTGGTCGAGCTAAGTCATCACCAGCTTGTGGGACGGATCTTTAGGCTTGCAGGAGGATAATAGAAGATGTCTTAGTAAAGGTCGACAAGTTTATCTTTCGGTGATTTCATAGTTTAGACATGGAGGAAGATAAGAAATACCGATTATCTTAGGAAGACCTTTTCTAGCAAGCCCCGAGTGAATGATTGATGTGCAGAGGGGCGGCGAAACTAAGAATCCTGAAAGAGAAGTAAAATTCAATGTCTTGAGGCGAGTAGAGACACCCGGCCCAGTGATCGTGCTTAATGGTTGATATAATGGGGCTGTAAGTGTCTAGCCAAAGTGGTCTCACGACCCTTTGGAGACTAGCTAGTGGCGAGATGCATGCGAGGAACTGGTGGCGAGAAGAATCGTTAAGTGGATGGATTCCTTTGGGCACAATGGGGAAATACTTGAATCGCTAGGCGAAAGGAGCTAAGCATTGATTCCATCAATTGAGCAGCCACCAAGATGGAACAAAAACCTCACTAGCCATTTTAGTATGCATATGCGGGAGTAGAATCTCGCTACCGTAATTATCTCATCATCCCTACTTTGAAATGGAGGAAGAGAAGTTATTGAGGGTTCTTCGCGATCCTGAAACATAAGCACTCGGATGGTCTCTAGCTGACCTAAAGGGATCCGCCCTTCTATGTGTATACCGCCAAGTATTTATTAGAAGATGGCCTGAAGCCCTCGAGTGGAAGTCTGAGAGGAGTTGAATCAAATGATGAAGGAGGTAGTTCGGAAAGAAGTTCTAAAATGGCTAGATACTGGGGTGATTTACCCCATTTCAGATAGCGCATGGGTAAGCCACTACGTTCAAGCCAGTGCCAAAGAAAGGGGGATCGCGTTATCAAGGTAGAAAGCTTGATATCTTCGCGCCATCACAGAGCGTTATTAGGGTTGGAGAATTTGTATTGACTATAGAAGGCCCGAACAAGGCCACTTTCGAAAAAGATCACTTTCCCACGCCATTTCGATGGATAACATTCGATTAGCGGGTATGAATATTATTGCTTTTGGATGGATATTCGGTTACAATCAAATACGCCGTAGCCTTTAGTCGAGGAGAAGGCAACATTCACTTGCCCACATGGTGCGTTGGCTTTCGGCGGATGCCCGCTGAACTATACAATGCCGGGTACTTTTCAGCGATGCATGATGGCCCATTCTCGACATGGTAAGAAATTGAGATTTTCATGGACGATTTCTCGGTAATGGGAAATTCATTTACCAGTGTCTAGCAAATTTGACTGCTAGCAAGATGTGAAGAGACGATTTAGTACTCAATTGGGAAAAGATTGCCATTTCTGGTACAGAAATTGTGTCCTTGGACATCGGATCTCGACAAGAGGGATAGAGGTAGATAGGCGAGGTGAAGCAATTGAGAAGTTACCTCTTCTTCGATTGAAGGGATCGAAGTTTTCTAGGCCATCTTCAGTTTTATCGTCGGTTTATCAAGGTTTCTCACAGTTAACGAAACCATTGTCCTGAATTTGCTAGTCAGGGGATCCCATTGAGGTGACTCCCAATGCGTACATGCTTTTTGCAGTATTGAAGAATAAGTTGATCTAAACTCCTATTGTTGTAGCTCAGTTGGTCTTTCATTTGAAATTTAATGTGTGATGCGACTATGCGATTGCAGGGCGAGTACTAGGCGAAGCGAAAATCTTGGGTGTTTACTATGCAAGCGGGACTTTGAATGACGCTCAGCTGAATTATGCCACTCGCGAAAGAACTATTGGCCGTTATCTTTGCTTTGACAAATTCGGGCCATATTTGATTGGCAACAAAGTCGTGGTACCTGCGATCGATCGGCCATTAAGTACTTGATGACCAAGAAAGATGCAAAACCAGTTGATTCGGTGGGTCATACATTTGCCAGAGTTCGACGTAGAAATCAGGACAAGAAGGGCTAGCTGAGAAAATTTAGTGGCGGACCACACAGTCGCGGCCCAGAAGGGAGCGGAGATGATGTTAAGGTGAATGGCGAATTTCAGACGAAACTTTTACTATTGAGAACTAGAGGCGGTTCCTTAGTTTGCAGTTATGTGAACTATTTGGTAACCAAGTGATTTGAGAATTTAACTTCTCGGAAGAAGAAAGGTTTTTCGCACACCTTAAGCACTACTATTGGGAAGAGCCAATTCTTTCTGAGCCTTTGTCTTGTCGGGTGATAAGAGATGTGTGCCAGATGAAATGCTTTCGGTATTCTGAACCATTGTCACACTCTGTCGTGTGGTGGACACTTTGGTGGCGAGAGAACGGCAACCAGGTTCTACACTTTCGGGTTTTATTGGCCTTCCTTATTTAAAGATGCTTTCATCGGTCGTTTCCACTTGACAAATATCCTTGAATGGGAACATCTCTAGAAAGAGACGAGCCACCCATGCATCCTATCTTGGAGGTAGAGTTGTTCGACTTATGGGGATGATTTCATGGGACCATTTCTGCATCATACAATAATTTACATCTTGTTGGGCGTAGACTATGTCTCAAAGTGGAGTAAAAGCGATTCCAACACAAACTGATGATGCCAAGATTGTAGCTCAATTTACGCGACAATATATTCTCACGTTTTGGAACTCCTGAGCTTTAATCACGGATAATGAGTGCGCATTTACGCAATAAGGTAATAGACAGGTTTTGCAAAAGTATGGGAGTGCGATCGCCGTGCATCTCTTGCATACCACCCACAATCAAGCGAGGCTGACGGTATCCTAGCAGAAATCCAAGTACATCCTCGAGAAGGCAGTCAACAACTCGGGAAGGATTGGTCTAAAAGGTGACGATGCTGGGCATACCGCTGCGCATTTAAAACTCCTTTAGGTATGTCCCGTTCGGACTTGTTTTATGGTAAAGCGTGCCCACCTTCAATTAGAATTGGGCATCGAGCTATTGGGCCACTCGACAACTAAACATGGAATGGTACTTTGGGTGGTGGCAGGCTACTCCAACTCGGTGAGCTAGATGAGTTCGAAGCGAAGCATAAAACGCCGTATTTATAAGGAGAATGCAAGGCTGGCCTGACGGCACATCACGAGGAAAGAATTCCGCATTGGGACAACCGTCCTTCTATTCAATTCCGACTAAAGCTTTTCTGGGAAATTGAAGTCTCGATAGTGCGGACGCTCACGGTAACAAGGTCTTTTCACATGGTGGGCGAGGAAGTTTCACATCCTGAGAAGGCACATTCACGATCGCCTTAAGCAGCTTGAAGCGTACTATGGGGCGAGTTTCTTAGAACAGTAAGTCATTCAGCAACTGACCCTTGAGAAAGTATAGTCAACGATCACAAGAGTTTGATTCTTGAGCACGGTGAGTTTCGAGTCGTCGGGCTAACGACATTAAACATAGCGCTTCTGGCGGGAGGCCTTGAGTTTTCGACTTTGTTTTTAAGTTTTCGAGTTCTATTGATGTTTCGGCAATTTTGATTTCTAGGCGCATCCATGATCGGTGTTTTTCGCTGTTGGTTTAATTTCAGGAGCCGGAGGTGTAGGTACGAGGCTTGCAGAGTGTTCAAAGTCCGAAAGGGAAGTTTACAAGTGGAGAGTTCTCGAAAAATTGAGGTGTTAGTATATAAAATCTCTTGGGAGACCTTCTTGCGCGCGTCGCGTGGTGAGATTTCCGCGTCAGCGACGTCAAAATTTCATCTCACGTCACGTCGCGGCGTGGAATTCTCCGTCGCGGCGTCATTTTAAACCCTCTGTCCGCGTCGGCGGCGGTAGTTCTCAAATCAGCGGCGTCATTTTGGAAATCCTCACGTCGCGTCGCGGCGACGTGGATTCCTCCCGCGTCGCGGCGTCATTTTTACGAAGCTCTACATCCGCGTCGCTGGCGTGATTCTCCGCGTCATAGCGTCATTTGGTCATTTACTACGCCGCGTCGCGGCGATCAGTCACGCATCAGCGGCGTCATTTGGTCATAATCCTCTGCCGCCACGTCGCGTGAACCCGCTACGTCCATGACGTGGCCACATTTTAGCCCGCAGATAGTTCATTTTGGCTCTTCACCTCTCGCACCTTCACTCATCAAAACCTAGCTCCACATACAATCCCGGCCTTCCAGGACACCAGCCGGGCTCCATCCCACCGGTCGGGAGACCCTCCTTTAACTTCTTAGACCCTTTGTAAGTCACCCTCATTGGCCAGTTTTGGGTCATAGTGGCATCCCACCACTGTGTGCCCGATTCTAGCTTGGAGTGATGTCCTAGGGTTCATTTGTTGCTTTAAAGTAGTCTGGAAATTGTTAGCCCAGGCTCATTTTGGGTCAGCAAGGTTCCCTTAGGATCCATGAGTCACATTTAGGTTTTGTTGAGTCCTTAGGTAGTTATTTAGTTGATTTTGTGGTGCATATTAGGTGTTTGATATTTTTTTTGTCTAGGTTAGTATGTCGGGCAAGAGGCAGAAGTTGCCTGCCAAGCGGAGTCGGCCCAGCGAGGACCCGACTCCCACGTTCGATGCCTCACGTTTTATAAACGCGGGTGCCGCGGATCGGTTTAGCACAATTTGCAAAAACCGATCCTTCATTAAGGAGAAGGGGTTTCATCACCCCGATGATTTCTTTAGAAGGACAATCGAGGGCTAAAGTGCTTGCGTGCCTTATGCTAGCGCCCTCGTCGAGGCGGCGATGAGCGTGGATTCGAGAATTTTACGCCAACCTCGCGCCCATGTCCTCAAAAGGTCGGGGTCACGGGTATATTGTGGTCGACTTCAGCGCGAGTCGATCAATGGTTTCTGCGGCACGGAGCATGTCCCCGCCAAGTTCAGCTGTCGACTCGCGGGCATCCGGAAGCTACCATGAGGTCATCAGTATTGACGAGGCCGGGGTGAGTGGAGGGGATCAACGGTCGCGGGCCATGCGGTCAGGTGCAGGCCAAGCATTTGGCGCCCAATTTCCCAAGGTTGGCACCATTTCATCACTTCGCGTCTTATCCAGGCGGCCAGATGTGTGTGGTGAAACG
The DNA here is from genome assembly GCA_016808115.1 of Tetrastigma voinierianum. Classification (NCBI taxonomy): domain Eukaryota; kingdom Viridiplantae; phylum Streptophyta; class Magnoliopsida; order Vitales; family Vitaceae; genus Tetrastigma; species Tetrastigma voinierianum. Next base: position 926,805 of record JAEQBH010003577.1, read on the forward strand.
ACTCGGCGTTCCTTGCTCGGCCGCCATCCTCTAGGATATCCCGTTCGATGTTGGGCGGAGTTATCGAGTGCCGCTCCTCCATAACCGGGATGCGAAAGATGAACCTGGGGCACCCTTTTCTGATATTTGGCTTGTGCAAACAAAGCGGGTGCAGCGTATTGAGGCTGGCTTCATCAAAAGGTCGGGGCAATATGGGTCAAGCGGGACACACACGGTGTCATGACACGAGGGCCCCTACGATTCGGGTCTGACCTCGGATGAGGGCGGAGCTTTATGAGTGTCGGGCTCGTTGGATCCCACAGGCGTCCCAAGGAGACCTTGGCGATCCTCATCGACCACCTCCACCACCATCCGGCCACCTCCGCCCACATCCGGCGGCCACGGCGGCCCTCCTCCCTAGTCTTTCACGGATCTTGAGGACCGGTGCTGCATCGCGGCGTTTTGGCGCTAACCGGGATGAGACCGGAGCCACCCAGAGTCCTCGTTACGGGACATGGAGCGTTGCGTCTTGATGCGGGCCGATTTGGCCATCAGGCCATCATTCTGGCCAGCGGCCCGGTCTTATCGAGGCCCAGCTTCGCTCGACTTCGGCTTTTCACCATCCACCACCACCTCCACCCAGCGGTGATATTCGGGGGAGTTCCTTACCCTCTATGTTTTATCTTGCCCGGTGGGGACCTTCCGGATATTTTGTTTGGGAGGGATTTGGTGATCGGGTACCATGTTTGTGTTTTGTTTATTGTGTTTTTGGTTTAGTAGTGTGTAGTATTTTTAGTGTGTTCCGCGTATTAGTGTCTTTTGTTTTTCGGTTTATTTTGTACTTTCATTTCATGAGTCATGTGTTAGTTGTTTGATTATATTTTAGGACATTCTTGCATGTAGTAATAGCATACATGTGTGCCATGTTGAAAGTGAGGATCGATTTTGGATTGAGTTCACTATAAACTTGTTCGATTGCATACATTTGCTTGATGCTCGGTAGTGGGTGAATAGTTGAAAGGGCTAGTGAATCAATCCCGGGTAGTCAAACCCGGTTCTCAAAACCCTATCACGCCACACACTAGTGACTTCGGAGTATGCATAAGTCATAGAACCAGCTACTAAAGTTCGTCAGCACAGGGAGATTCGAACTATTTGGTGATGGGACACCCTAGTAAAGAGGATTGCCATCGAGCTGACCAAAAGAAAATACAAAACAATAGAAAAAGAGAAAAAGAAAAAAAAAGAAAGAAATATGACAAAAATAGGTATATGCATAAGAATAAGCGGGATCATCCAATTGGAATCCCGGGCACAGTCTGAAGGGCCTATCAAAGCCTAATGCCGAGCCAGCGTAGGAGTCGTGACTTCAACGCCGCTACATGGACGGAAGATGGATCATTCATAACCTAGAACTGAGTTTGGTTGAGTGTTCGGGTGGTTGAAGGAATTAATGCTGGTCTTGCATGCCGGCGGTGGGAGTCACCAATGGATCCCTTCTGGGAACATCATTCTTCTTGGCACTAGGTCTTCTTCCATTTTGTTTTAGGTGCGTAGGAAATTTCAAATATGAGGACACGAGATAAATGGGTCGCGTTCTATCCTTTCCTAGTTAAGCTTCTTCCTAATAGGCGCGTCGAGCTTAAGTTTAGAATTATCGGAACCTAGGCATATCCTGGAGGTCATTCACTATAAGCACATAGGGATTTTGGGAAAGGTTATTGAACACCATGGGATTTGATGCACTAGTCAGTTTCACCTAGCTTCATCGAATTCTGAAGTCAAATATCGTATGCCTTTACTGAACCTTCGAAAAAACGGTGGGTATGTGAGTCGATCCAAGTGGTCCCACTACTTTTCAGCATGTACATCAACGTATTAGTGTGGGATTACATTATAATACGGGTGGTGTGTCACATGCAGAAAGTCGGTTCTTGCTTGGACAAGCAAGAAACTAGATTTGAAATTGTGATGAGTGCCTAAAACTCTGTGCCTCTCGTTAGTCTACATTTTCTGTTTATTTTAGAGTAATTTTATAGTTTTTGCGACTAGAATCTTGGAGTTGATATCTTTTTGTGAATCACGGGGGCATTTAGGGTGAAAGCGACGACGGATTTTGGAGCAAATGGGAACAAGCGATGAAATACGTCGCGTCGACGTCTCCGCGTCGTGGCGTCCCACGTGACGTCCCACGCTTTTTTTGTCGTGGCGTCCCCCACGTCGTGACACCACCCGTGGCGTCCTGCGTCAGCGGCGTCGACTCATCTGCCCTCATCATTAAAAGAAAATTGGGGTCGAAATCGAGGAGATCGGGAGCACGAGCGAGAGACACGAGTTTCGAGCGGTGACAACGACTTAGTGCAGGGATATAACGCTTTCATTTTTCGGTTATTTTCGGATTTTAGAACAATGTTTCCTTTATTAAACGGTTTTATATTTTCTTCCATTATGTTTAAAATCTCTTTCCTAGGGTTGCATCAAACCTTTGTCATGTCAATGGATTAAAGTTTGATCTTTCATGTTATTGATTGTTATTAATTTGTCACATCTACTCTATGCATTTCAATTATATGTTAATGTCGACGATGTTAACTTATATTCGCCTTTGGAGATCTCAGGATTCGAGAGATGAGGTATTGGGGATCTGGGTAGAGTAGCCTTTAGCCGATTCGGTTAATAGAGATATTCCGAACCTGAAGGTAGCAATTGAGGTTAGAACATTTAAGCATTTCGGAATACCGAGTCGAGATAGAGATATACTCGATTCTATTCACGAGATAGGCGGATATACCTCGAGAGAGGATATCTAGTAGGCAAGATCCACCTCGCTAATTGACATATTACGATAGATTGAATAACAATATCTTTAGAAAGTAATCCATTGAGCGTATTAAGGAAGCGATTTAACCTAGGCGCCAACACCATTAATTCACTAGAGATGCGGCTTAGTTGCGGTTTCCTTACTTAATTTTTGCCACTAAGCTCCTTTGTCGGATGTTATGCAGCGAGAACCTCGTAGTCAATTTACCTTTCCACGTGGTCCGATATCCGTACTTTAAGTACACTATATTACTTGGAGACTCTGGCGTACTTGCGCGCAGGCGTCATTTCTTACGTTTTGACTGTCGACGTAAGTGTTGGTTTTCTCCTGGTCCTCGAGATCTGATAGCAATTTGGTTATATCCGAATAATATCCATGGCGAGTGAGGTGTCCTACCAATCTATCCAACTTATCGATCAATGAGAGGTAGGGAAAATGATCCTTCATGGTTGCCGGTATTCAACTTTCTGCGTCTATGCACACCTGTCTGTCACGAGTTCTTGGGAATTAGTTCATTCCTTTCATTCTTAATCCTGATGGGTACCCTTTTTGAGAACCACATGAACTGGGCTTACCCAAGGGTTGTCTGATATTTCATAAATAAAACCTGCATTTAACCATTTCAGCACTTCCTTCCTTACAACATCCTTCATTACTAGATTCAGCCTTCTTTGGTGTTCAATTGAAGTCTTGGCATTATCTTCTAGCAGAATTTTGTGGATGCAAATAGAAGGACTGATACCTTTGAGATCTTCAATTGACTAAGCAATTGTTTCCTTGTATTTCCTTAGAATCTTTAATATCTTATGTTCTTCATTCTTAGTCAATGCAGCTGATATAATCATTGGTTTTGCCTTTTACGGTTCTAAATCATATTTCATATGACCTTAGCGATTCTTTGATACTAAACCTTACGTGCTGGTTTCTTTCTCGGTTTCTTTCTTTTCATACTTGTTTCATTTTCAAACTTCAAGATTGTTTGTATACTTCAAAAGTAAATACGACAATTCATAATCAACACTCTTAAGATATTATTCCATCTCATTTCTATTCATCTCATTTTCATTAATAGAATGATGAATATTTATAATCGGGTTCGATTCAAAGCGATGGGACTAATTTTATCTACAACCATGTTCCTTTAAATCAACTTGTCGGACTATGTTAAGCTTTTGTTGAGGTTGAAGTGCACTGCTTCATTTCCCACTCTCAAGGTTAGCTCACCCTTCTGTACACCGATCAGGGCAACTCCAATTGCTAAGAAGGGTCTTCCTAACAGTAGAGGAACCTGTGTGTCCTCTTCCATTTTCATGACAACAAAATCCTGAGAAGATGGTACCTGCAGCAGCCAGTTCATCCTCAAAGGACTCCTTACGGTTGTGCCGTGACCTATCAACCATTTTGCGATTATGTGTGGATGTTGGAGTAAGTTCCTCTGAGCTTCGGCCTTTGTACCGATGATAAGGGCATCAAGTTGATGCTTTGAGTCACACAAAGCTTTCTTGAATTCATATTTCCCAATTGTGCAAGGAATGGTAAAACTGCCAGGGTCTTTCATCTTAGTTGGTAGGCTCTTCTGAATAATTGCACTGCATGTTGTAGTTAGGCTCACCACTCCTTCCTCAGCAATTTTCTTCTTTTTGCTTAGTATATCCTTCAGAAATTTGGCATAGTTTGGCATTTGATTTATAGCATCTACAAAGGGAATGTTAATTTCTATCTTCTTGAACATTTCCAAGAATTTAGAAAATTGTTCCTCCTTCTTTGCCTTCCGAAGTCTTTGTGGGAAAGGAACTGCAAGTGTATAGGCTTGAACCTTTTCTTTCTGTTGTTGTTCACAGTTTTTCCCAGGCTGCTCAATTTTCACTTTATACTCAGTTTCTATAGTCAACTCTGAACTACTCTTTCTATTCTTTCTTCCAGTTTCTTCCTCTTCTTCTTGCTCAGTCTTTTCTTTCTTTTATGCTCTACTGTTGCTCAATTCCTTGCCACGCCTCAGCTGGGTATATGCAGTCCATGAATCTCACAGGTGTCACTTAGGGAAAGCATCCTTGGTCTTGTTACGCAAAGTTGAGGCCAATTTGCCTAACTTTGTGTTTCTAAGTTCTTAGTGAAGCATTAGTGTTTGCGAAAAATTTGTGTGTTAGTTTTAAAGTTTCCAGCTGGCCAATTTTCGTTTATCAGAGGTTTAGCGGGTTTTGTTGTCCCCCGTAGGCTGCAACGTTACTTTTCAAGGGCCCGGAATCTCTTTGACCTTGATATTCATTTCTATTCTCTCCTTGTTGTTGTTGCCGCTGGAACCTTGGTGGATTATATCCTTGCTGAAAACCTTGCCCTTTCTTGGGCCCTATGATGCTCCTCCACCATATGAGAAGTTCTCATGGCCCCTCAATGCTGGTGTGTAGTGTGTAGGCAAGTTGGGGTTAGGCTTGAAATGGTAGCTTCTCTATTCATTCAAATAGTGGCCTTCAGCATTAGGGATCCTCCTCAATTGGTCCCTCGGCACTTCTTACGATTCCATCTCTTCCTTTGCTCCAATTTTCATGAGCATAGTGCGACTTCTTTCTCTTGATTCCCCTGACTTGTGCATTATTGCATCGAGTTTTGCTTCATGCTTGATCATTTTATTAGTGACCACTACTCCCCCTTTGTTCTGCTGTTGCTCCCTAAAGATTCAGATGGAGCTTTCATGTTGCATTTGGCCAAGTCTTCTATCAGCTTCTTTGCTTCCTCTACCTTCTTCGCTTAAATGCCCCACAACAAACTGCATCTATGATACCCTTAGGGGTATCATTAAAAGTCATTGAAATGATATCCATTTGGGTCTTGGTCTATACCATGCATAGGAACTTTCTTCATGACACTTTGCTTTTTGGAAGATGTAGAAAACATTATATGTTTGTTATGGTGATCTTCACAGCACCAGCTTTATTTCTGCAATTGTGGTGATGGGGGGGAAAAAATGCACTAGGTATGCCTGCTTGACTCTTCCCATGTATTAACTGAGCCATATGGCAATGATTCATACCATGTGGCTACAATATCTCTTAAGGAAAAGGGAAAGAGATGTAGCTTGATCACCTCTGGTCTCACACCGTTTAGTTTAACTGTGTTGGCCATCCTGAGGAATCTGCCATTGTGCTCATTAGGATCTTCAGTAGGATGGCCTATAAATTGATTCTATTGCACCATGGTGATCAGTGCTGGTTTCAGCTCAAAATTGTTAGCCTTTATAGCGGTCCCTCTAACGACTGAATATTCTTCTTGGATCTTGGTCTCGAGAGAAATCACCAGCTATATCTTGCATCAGGCCTTTACCTTTTATTTCTTGTTCAAATTGTCTAACCCATTCTTTAAATACGCCATAATTGTTGTTTTACGCCGACCTTCCTTAAGTTTCTCCATTATTTCTTTCCAATTCAGTATCTAAGAGAAACATATCTGATTAAACTACATTGCATGAAATAACTTCATTGGAAACATATTGAGATTAATTGAAATGATGGTAATAAAATCATATCCTTTAAGCTCTCTAAAAGATCAGTAGCTTATACATACTTTGTTGTCATTTGTTTTGTGAATTTTTTATAAAATAAGAAAAAATGTACAAATTAGCATTTCTCTTTTGTCAGAATATTGATTTATTAAAATCCTTTCAATCCCCGGCAACGAGCGCCATAAAACTTGTTTGTCTGTTAATGTATAGACTAAACCACTCAATTTTAACACCTCTACTGGAGCCTTACAATTCCCCTACAGTGGGACCAAAATTGGAGCTAGTTGTTTGAAAATTAGAAAATGGTCTTATGTTTTGGAAATTATAAAATGAGTTTAGTCTAAAGACAACTATGAAGTGCCATAGTCATACAAGTAGTAAAATTGGATGCAGAATCCGAGATATCATTCCCTCAAAGATTGACAAAGAATTTTGAAATCAACTACAACTACTCAAAGATCCACACTATTTGCACCTCCTTGTAATGGTTTGAAAACTTTGGAATTTGAAAGACAAGATAATCATATTTTATATTCTCTAATTAAAATAAAATTTGAATTAAAACAAATAAAATAAATTGGACTGAATCAGTTCTCACATGAAATGAACACTAATAGAGGCTGTGTAGGCTTGACGGTGCATTATAACCCATTGATTTTCTAATCCTTATTTTGGATCTAGATTTGTCAAAGTGCTTTCTAATAATGGGGTTTTGGATTTCTCCATAATTCACTAATTAGAGGTCCTTGCTTCTTTCAGATATGGATCTAATCGATTCTTATATTGAAATATCTTTATAGATCTAGGTATTTTCTTTTTTTCAATACTTCATACCCATTTACCATAAGGCTATGATTTCTTGCACCCCAAGTGCGAGCCATTGCAAAACACTCTACAAGTGGTTGATGACTCCTCCTTTAGATCTGATGGATTTTTCCCTTTCCTTGATTAGATCTCGGCTAACTACAGGGATCAAGATCTTTCCATCGATTAAGTGAAATCTCACGATTGTTAAAATTGATAAATAATCCCCTTCAACTTCAACTATGAGTGAATTGGAAATTTATCGAAGTGAACTCTCAGAGCTTTTTAGTTCTTCAATAGTAGTCTAACATACCCACAAATTGAATGTTCCAAGCTCTCGGGAATCTCCATCTACATTGTCCTTTCCCGGAGGGTCTCTTAGAAATCATAGCAGGATACAGTCTTTGAAAGGATATTCGATACTACTATTAGGAACAAATCAATTCAAGAACAACATCAATAAAATAAATCCCAAATCCAAGAAATTCCTTCTAATTTATGCAGAAAAGACTATAACTAATCAACATGTCCATTCAGTGGAAGCTGTGCTTCTCAAATACTAAATCCTGATCGGCCATTGGAGTATTTGATCAAGAACGTCCCTTTATGGTGAATAAACTAAAGAAACAAATTCGAAATTGTCTAGACTTCAAGTAATTCCAGGCATTAATTGGAAAAGAGATTGGCAATTTGATCGACTGCAATTCAATCGGTGCGGTTGAATCCGAGGAAACAAAAAAAATATCAAAACGATTCTAACTAATCTAATCTAAAAATATTCAAGTGAGTCTTCTTCAATCCCCTAAGGATTTGGGTTCCGGAAGAGCTGCTTCCTCCTGATGCAAAGACACCTATTTATACATTTCCAGCAATTGGGCCTGATTCGAAGCGGTGAGTTTCCCAAATTCGTCGGCCCGACACTATTTGGGTTCGCGACTGAAGACTTGTCGCGGCCCGAGTTTGCGATCGTAGAGCTTGCGAAGTCTGTCGTGACTTCTATTATTGGTCGCAACCTTCTTTGTTTGCATTATTTGCGATGGGGTAGGGTACGTGTCATACGTCATAACATCGTTCTTTGCAACCTCTTCATGCAGTTGTCGCAACCTAGTTTCTTTGTCGTGACTTAAGTTGTTGCCTATCCCCTTGATTCTTGTTGCGACTATGTTTTCAGCTGCTACATGAGTGTTGCCTAGAGTTTCTTCTTTCTTTGGAATCTTTGTCGTGACATGAATTGTTGTGTTGTGACTAAGTTTAGCTGCCAGTAGTTATGATTCTTGTTGCGACAACTTTTTCTGCTCTCCACATATTTGTGTCGTGACCTCAATTCCATGTCGCGACCTGGATGTCCTTCCCTTTACTGAGTTCCATGTCGCGACCTAGTTTTCATGTCGCGACACAATTTCTGTTCCCAACCACTTTGATTCCTGGTCATAGCTTCCCTTTTATGTTGCGACATCATTTGTTTATCTTCTACCTTTATTAGGATTCTGAGCTGAAAGCATTGATATGAGAAATCCTTGTGTGACATCACATTCTGTGTGACCTATTGCCTTGACCATATATATCTTTTTCTTACTGGAATTGCCAATTCTTTTGTAAAAATCTGCAAAACATAAATTTGGTAAGGTCTCCATATTTCTGCATAATAATAAGCAATTATATTGTAACCCAGGTTAGAAAAATGGATTAAAAATCAATAAGTTTTTTACTCATCACTTATGAAGAATATTGGTCTATGCTTTCGGTTTTCGTCTTCTTTAACAAAGTTGCACTTACTGAGGCTTTTGACACCGCCAAGTAAAGATGGAGTGTATCGCTTACCCCTGGGCTAGATATAATTGGCGATTCTGTAAGATATTGTTTGATCGCCACGAAATCTTGGTCACATTCTTCATTCAGTCGTGGCTTCCCTTAGAGCAACAAAAAATGGTTTTAATCGGTCTATAAAACGGGATATGAACCGCCACGAAGATCATCAGAGCTAGTCAGTGCTACCTCCTTTTACGAAGGTGAAGCCTTTGCTGTGAAGCCATCGAGCGTGGCGAGAAATTTAGTATAAACAAACCTGTGAGGAGGCTAATAGTCAAGAATGTGTTGCCCTAGGGGCGAAGAGAGCATGTCATCGAGCCTGCGAATCAAGGTTGTAGGCGGCATATAGAACATTGGCCTTATACCAAAGGCAGGATGTACAAGCGGCATTGGTGGCATCATGCCAACGGGCAATACCAATGGCATCTTACCTTCGGGTAATACTGAAGCGTTCCTAGGGGCCTAAACTGGCTAGTTCTGCCTCACGCCTGCCTCTCTCTTTGCCCTGCGGGATGCGCCACTAATGGCATCACAAAAGGCTAGGTGATGTGAAGGCCTCTTGTGTGATTTAGCCTTTATGCTCCCTCGAGCATCCTTGGTTGGCTAAAGACTCAAAGATGGGGAACTTCCCGAGAACAACTCATCATTTGCTGGGGTATCAACATCATCAGGAACAATGGGCTCCTTCCCTTTATTGTGAGCAGTTGGAAGCACAACTCGACTACTATCTCGTACATCTTTTCCAAGATCGCGGCTTTTCTCTATCTGGGCTCGCAATTGGTCATTCTCCCTCTGTAAGTGTTCGGCGTGGCCTTGTAGCTCCTTCATCTGCCTTACTTGTTCCTCTTGTTTCCTCTCCATGTTCTAACGCTATTGGAGGAATTGGTCCTCTGGCGACTGGATCATCGGATTGGTTGACATTAGGACCTCGGACGAATCAAGCGTAGAGAATCGATAGGAGTTTCTGAGTGATGAAGGGACTGCTAACTGTCGTTAGAGGCAAGCCCTTGACCTATAGACGAGACTTTTTGTTCGTTTCCCATAGACAGCGCCAATTGTAAGTATCTAGATGCATTAAACTTTTAGATGTTAAACGATGTGAACTTGCAAAAGAGGCGATCGGCGGTATCTGAAACGGCCTCTTCGATAATTAAGTTAGCAAAAGATGGAGAAGAAGAAGCAAAGAGTTTTAGCACAGTCTGAATTGCTTACCTTCCCCTCGTGGGGGATCTTCCTGATTTATAGAAAACGGTTCACGAATCTCTCATTGATTTTAGGAAAGAAAATTTCTTAATTTTAAGGATAAAATCTCTTCTTCCATATCAAGGATTAATTCTTCCTTGTCGAGGATTAATCTTTTCGGGAAATAAGGGATTTGGAAACTGGGAAATCTACTGATAAATATCTTTTGCGTACTTTCGCCTTCATATACTTATCCATAACGAACTTCTCATAGACGGTAGGATAGCTGGCTGAGGGACTTAAAATTCTAGATGGGCCATCCTAAAGCTAGTCCATGGGAAGACATCCCGGCTCTCTTTTGGGATTCTCCCGTCTGGATTGCGCCCCATGGTTTTAATATGGTAAATGGGCTTAGGCCGTTTCACAACATGGGCCAAGCGGCCAAGCGACCAAGTGGGCCCTGAGCCCATTGAGTAGTGGGTCTAAATACCATGGTACCCATAATACACATTGCACGTGGAGAGTTAAAATCCATTATGGACTTTCAAATCAACAAATATGATCAAATGCTCAAATTTGCAAGGAGAAAAAAATCAAGGACCTTTTGCCAAACCAAGCTCCGTACCATTTGTAACGACCCAACCTAACCTTGTAGATATTAGGGATGGGCATGGTGTGGTTTGGTTAATTTTTCAACCCAAACCGAACTGAAGAATAATCCAAACCAAACCAAACCTACTAAGTTCAGTTTAGTTCGGTTTGGATTGCAGGGTTGAAAATAACATATGAAAAAAAACTACTTAAATACAAAATAAGCAAATAAAAACTTGAAGTAACACTAATTGTTCCAATTGTTTACTAATAATGAAAATAACATAACAATAATGGTTCCAATTATTCATCAAAAGTAAATAACATAGATTAAACTAACCATAGAATTAGCTAGGTGGTAGTAAATTCTCAATTATGAGAGATGTTCCAGCAAAAAAAAAAAAAGGACAAAAAGACAAATAATTATATGAACTAATATATCTATATTTACAAAGACATAAAATTGAATAAAAGTAAAGTAAATAATATTTTTATTCTTACTTAACTAATTCAACATTTTCATAATATTCCAAGTCATCTGTAGGAACTTTCACTCTATGATCAACATGTATAGAATCCGATCGCAACCAATTTTGAGTACAAACCAAAGCCTCAACCATTTTTGGAACTAATGAACTCCGAAATAAATCAAGGATGCGGCCTCCAGTACTAAATACTAATTCAAAAGCAATAGTTGAAACCAAAATTGCATATACATCTCTTGCCAATTGGGATAGAATCATATATTTTGAGCTATGTAGTTTTCACCATGCTAAAACATCAATGATTCATCCTCTATGTCCTTACATGCATCCAACAAGTATATATCCACTTCGCTTTTTATTTCAAGGCAATCTTTTTCTTGTCTCCTCACTTTGTAATTTGATTTCATATTACGACTTTGGCTTTTAGAACCTTGATAATTATCTCTCACCTTTTCACCCTCTTCCACACTTGTTTGCCTACTCATTGATGAATTATTACTTGTGCCCTCATTACTATTAAATGCATAGAACTCATAAAGTCGTATGAGAGTATCTTTAACAACCTTGGTAAGCTCTTAAACATGTAAATTGTCACATGTGGCTTCAAAAAGATATGAAACATAATCTAACTTATATCTTGGATCAAGCAAAACTCCAATGACCAACAATTTATTTATATTTGCAAGTGAACCCTAATATTTATCAAACTTGGTTAACATATTAGTGGCCATGTTACCAAGTAAACGATCTCCACTTTTACTCCAATCAGTAAGCTTGATAAAAATTGCATTCAACTCAGCGAAATACCACATTTAGAGTCCTGATCAATGAAGCACTAAACTTCAATGTAACATCATATAATATTTCTAAGAATTTTACAAAAACTCTTGCATTTTCCCAATCTATAAAAAGAGGTGGGCCAACTTTTTCCTTCCATGTTCATCCTCTGCAAAGTACCCAAGATAGTTTTCATCACCTTCTTCCATCCTATCAAAAGCTTTTTGAAATTTCAAAGCCAACTATAACATCAAGTAGGTGGAATTCTATCTTGTAGGCACATCCAAAGCTACAAAGCCTTTATGATCAATCTTCTCCTTCTCCACACAAGCTTTAAACTTTTGAAGTCTTGAAGGAGATGATCTAATGTACCTAACAACATTTCTAATTCCAACAATACTATCATACATCTCTTTCAACCCACTAATCACAATTAAGTTCACAATGTGTGCAACACAAAGCATATGCAAGAACTCCCCATCTAGAACATTGCCTTTCCAATTTCTTAATTTTCGATTCAAATAATTAATTGCCACATCATTTGAAGAAGCATTATCAATGATAATTGTGGCTTCTCATAATTCCATTCAATTAGACAATTTTCAATAAGTTTACCAATTGTGTCTACTTTAGGTTTGAAATAACACAAAAAATTTAAGATCCTTTTATGCAACTTCCAATCATCATCAATGAAATGAAACGTTAGAGACATAAAATTGTTATTTTGAATAGATGTCCAAGTGTATGTGGTAAGACAAACTCTTTGTTTCTTTGCTACAAAAAAATCTTTTAACTTTTTCTTCTCATCCAAAAACAATTGGAATACATCTCTAGAAATTGCTCTATGAGATGGTGGATCAAATTTCGGGTTCAAAACTCTACAAAGCTTTCTAAATCCTTCTCCCTCCAAATGGCTAAACAGTAACACATCTATAATAATCATTTCAACACAAGCAATCCTACATGCTTCTTTACTAAACCCCACAACCAGCAAATTACCACCACTATTATTAAGATTTTTCTGAAAAGCAAGCATTTTCTGTTTCTTGTCTTGTACTCTATATGGATATTTTTTGCATTGATTATTCAAATGATTCCATAAAGTACTTGTTCCACACTTCTTAGTGTTACATGCATAATCTTTTCCACAATACTTGCATTTGCACCTAGGATCATTCGGATCACTATCTTCTATCTCAGCAAAATGATCTCATATAGTTGATGGAGGCCTAGAAGGTTTTCGCTTCCTACTTTTATAAGGTTTATTCTGAATGAGCGACTTCAAAAGTTAAATAGGAAGGGGAGGAGGAGTGACTGTTTAGTTCAATGTATCATACAATTCTGTGCATTCTCCATCTAATAATAGTTTAAATGTAGTTAGAAGAGAAAAATGGTATAAATGAGAGATAATGTGAAAGTAAACATCTAAAAACAGCAAGAGAACAACTTCACAATAGGAAAACATCCATCCTGACACACCACAATCTCATCTAAATAGCAGCCTGAAATTTCACAATTTCATAGCAACAAATTCACATCCCACTAAACTAAAACGAACAAGCAAATACATAACAAATCATACAATAATAATAATATTATAAAATAATTATAAAATAACTTCTGCATATAGAGGAAATGAAAAATATATAAAAAAAATGATAAGATAATGCAAGTTACCAACCTGGAGGCCTAAGAGGTGGATATGGTGTTAATTGAAATTTTTGGTAGTTGCAAAGTATTTCACATATTTCAATTCGCTGGAGCCAACGAAGTTATGCTTCTTGCAAAATTTGTGCAAGATCTGCCAAAACAAGAAGTTGAAAAATAAGAAAATAGAAAAGGTCAAAGCCATAAATATAATAACAGAAACTCAAAAAAAGTAAAAATAAAGTACACAAGTTAGAGCAAACAGATACACATAGTAAAACATTCGAAACGGAGATCAAAATTCGAATCTGGTAAGAGCAACAATTAAGCATAGAAAAACATAACATATACACTTGTTCGTGATCTTTGAGGCATTCTATTACCATTTATAATTATCTTTCTTAATCAAACATAATCATGGTCATTTACCAAACGAAGTCTTGTGAAATTTAATACAAGCACATAATATCGGTTCTAGCAGATCCTTATGTGATTAGCCTTATTGAGTTTGTGTATCAACGAAACAAAACCACAAAAAAAAAAAAGACAGTGGGACATACCTCGTCAACGAGAAGGGGGAGAGAAGGCTTCAACGGTGGAGGTTGAGTTGGCGGGCAGGCCCCGACAAGAGGGTGAGAGGGATTAGGTGGAAGATGGGCAATTTTGGCTAATGGGTGGTGGCCAGTAATGCGGTCGGCCAGGTGAGGAAGCCCGGGAGGGTTTATGCGTGTTTGCGTAAGCGAAGCGATAGTGAGGAGGCTAGGACAGAGGGTTTGTCTTCCTGACTTTTCCATACGCATTTGTGTTGTTGCCATACGGTGTCGTTTCCTTTTTCTTTTCTTTTTTCTTTTTTGTAATTTTCCTAAACTAAATCGACGTCGTTTTGGAGTTATGATTAATGTTTTTATTTAATTAACAGGATTCCACCACCCACACCCACACACACACACACACACACACACACACCGGTTTGGGTCAATGTTTTTTAACCCTAAAACCGCTAACTGAACCGAATTGAATTTTTTTTGCAATTTATAACCCAAACCAAACCTAACTCCCCTACCAAACCAACCAAAACTATATTTTTCTTTTTGGTTTGGGCAGGTTGAGCGGTTTTAATCGGATTTTACCCACCCCTAGTAGATATTGTCCGCTTTGGGCCTAATGGGTTCTTATGACTTTAAAACACGCCTAAAGGTTGAGAGGGCCCGAATTTGCATATAGTGTCGGGAAGTTTTATCGCTTTATTCGGCGTGAGTTTATGTGGCTTGGCTCGCCGTCTGAAGCATCGCGTCTTCGTCGTGTCATATGGATGTGCGAGGTCATGCGGACAAACCCCCTCACGGGGTCAAAGCGAACAATGCCCCCGTAGCGGGGTGGGATCGGCTCACGATCTGTGTTAAACAATAAAGCTCTCTATGCTTCCAGCTTGTGAATTTGGTTTTTAATATGAATATGATCTTGTGTCTTAAGCTTTGCTTCAGCACAGGTTTCTCATGCATATTGCTCCTTCCTTACAGAATATTTTGTTCAGGCACTTCAATAGAGAAAAGCTTATCAAGTTCTCCATTTATTCCTCTGCATTGCAAGAATACAATCAAGACAATGCCTCGTTAAAATTCAGGCATATCATATGTATACATGGTTATACAAGTTGATCTGTTTGAGTTTACAAGTTTCCCTTTCGTGATCTAACCTTCTAAATCAATATTCCCCCTATACTTTCCTTGTTTAAAATGTACAACAAGAAACCAACTTAAAAGTAGGAAGACTGCTCTGGTAGAATGCCCACTATCTAGCAGGCACCAAAGCTGCTTTCTTCCTAAGATCATCATCTTGTAGGAGCTGGACAAGGATCCTTTCAGCCCTGTCAGCTAATTGCCCGTTCATCGTCGTATGCTCCTGCATCTTCAGGAACAGGTCGAGGGCTCGGCTTTTGGCAGGTAAATCACCCTTCTCCAGGACTTGCAGAATTGCTACCACTCCCTGGCTTTCCTCAATGGCAGCAATAGCACAAGGAAGTGTGCTGTGGTCTGTTAGAAGAGTTTCAATCGCCATCAAAGCAGCCTCCGCGACACCAGACTCTTTCTCGCTCAAGTTTTGCACAAGCGGCTTTAATGCATCCGCCTTGACGAGGCAGAATGTGTCCCTTGATGAACAAGCATCTCCATGAACACTACACATGTTTACACATTCTGCCATTCCTGAGCCGCAACAGGACACACTGGAGAAGAACTTCAGCACATTTTGTAGTGGCAAAGCTTGCTTCCCTGTTGAATCAGAGATAGACACACTGATAGATCGAGATAGGTGAGCAAGTGCAGTGGCCGTTCGCTGCTTGGCCAGCGAGCTGCCTCTAGATAGTATGCGAACGAGAGATGGATACAATTCAAGCTTGCCCACTTGCCTATAAAGTTCTGGCTTGTCGGGTTCTGTATAGCGAAGCAGTGCAGCCAGAGCATTCTCCAGCAAGGATGTCCCTGAATTGTCCATTGCTCTGCTCCCAACGCTTTCCTCATCAAGACTGCAAATCACCCCACGAATGGCTTTTAATACCTCTGATTTACACAGTATCTCATCAATGACGATATCATCATTGGGAAGCTGGCTGATGATTCCAGCTGCAATCGATCTTTCTTCAACATTGACTGAGTGTGTAAGAATGTATGCTAGAGTGTTAATGGCTGTTTCTTTCGCGGGGGATGGTGGAAGCGGAACACCAGATGGATGGCCTTCAGAAATGCAGTATATGAGTTTCATAGCCAATAGTTTCACCAAAGGCTCATCACCTTCAAGGGACGAAAAGAGGTACGATATCCCTTCATTATCTGTTCTTATCAGGTCTCTAGCCATATCAAATTTATTGCCCAGAGCAACCAGCAAGTGCAAAATCTGAATCTTGGTTTTGGAATCCGAGCTAACTATGAGCTTCAAAAAGAGATTGATATTGTGCTGGGATTGCAATTCCTGCAATCCCTGATACATCTGGTGTTCAGTGGGCTGATGGCCTTCCACCAGTAGAGCAAGGATTGCAGCAGCTTCTTGCTTCCAGTGTAGATCGGTCTTGACGATTGAGATTAGACCGAGCAATGGAGGCACCGTGGCAGGATCTGCCAGAAGCCGCTTTACCATCCTGGGGAAAGCTACGAGCTTCTTGATAAACTTTAGGCCAGCTGAAATGCATGCTGGAGAACTCGACGAAAGCATCTGGACTAGATTGTGGATGAAGGTTTTGTCTTCCAAGTCCCTAATACTGTTTCCCTTGAGCTCCATTTGTATCAAGGCTGCAGCCATGGATACTCTAGTTTCCTGGGGTCCTGCAAAAAAAAGAAAAATGACTGCTGAGATGATTATACTCTAGAGAGAGCAGAAAGATTTCATTCTTACCAGGTTTATCAGTTTACCTTGGTTGAAGCAGGCGACAAATTGTTGGAAGTGTCCAGCTTCAGCCATCTTGACGACAAAGTGAGTGTTGTAGGAGAGATTCTCCAACACTTTCCGGGCTTTCTGAGACACATCCAGATTGCGGTAATTGAGCAAAGAAACCAAAACAGGAATGCAGTCTCTGACATTCCCTATTTTCTCTGCAAGGTCTTCTCTTGCTGACAGCTCCAACAAGACTGCAACAGCATCAGGTTCCGCTTCGCCTTTATAGAACTGCCTCACAATGCAGCGGACAGCTCCTGCTTCAATGATGGCCTCCTGCAAAAAATCTCAGACAACAAAAATCACTAATCTGACAACAGATGAACTATGCCAAGAAATTGGAATTGAATTAACCCACCTGTTTTTTGGCTGATCTTACTAGCTAATGATTATCACGTCATTAGCCAAGTAGGAAAGGCATTTCAGAACTGCTATTCTGTTGAGCTGATTGTTCTTGAGCATTTCCGCACAGTTCGGGATTAGGCCTTCCTCTGCAACTCTTTGTGCATAGCATGGTCTTTCCATCAGAACTTGCAACACCTCCATGGCCCTGTTCTGTATAGACTGATCATCAGAGGTGATTCCAGGAAGTGCAGCTTGGAATTTCAAATCCATATCCCTTTGCTTCCACTCTTCTATAGAACTTCGAAGCGAAAGATTCGGAGTAAGCTCAATGGATGTAAGCCTTTCTCTGCAAATGGGGCAAATCTTTTCTCCTCTCCTGAAATGTTCTCCAATCGCCTTCCTCTCGAAGCTGTGCCCACAGATGATTGCAACTGGATCACCCATCATCTCTCTGCTCAACGGGCATCTGAAAGACTCAGTCGGATACTGCTTATGGTATGCCGCGATTTCCTCGTCTTGGGGGCTCATAACAAGTTCAGTACTATACAGAAACTGCATCAGCTGAGATAATTCAAATGCCTCTGCCTGTTTCTTCTGAGCTTCCATCTCTTCTTTCTCCTGCTTCAAAAGCATCAGCTCATTCTGAACCATGGAAGCATTTGAACTCACACCAACCGTATCCCCAATCTTCTTTAATAGCTTCATAGCATTTCTCCTGTTTCTGCCATTTTCATTCATAAATTTCTGAATTTCTGAAGCTAGGGATTCCGTTGCAACCGCGGAATGGAACTCCAACGAACTCAGACTGTTAACTAACTGTTCAGTCTTGGATTTCAAATTGACGGCGATGTTGAGATTCACAAGCTGCCAGGAAGATATCGTCTTCGCAATCTCTTCTGCTAAAGATTTCATCTGTGAGATCACGGATTGCTGCTGAAACAAGCCACTGAGGAAGCTTCTTGATTTGTAGTCTTTGATGATATTGCAGGCTGTTTTCAGTAGACAATCTAAGGTCTCCAATGCGGTTTTCGTCAGTCTCGTGTTCATTGCTGCTTCAACCTTTTCAACATTTAGGGCTTGCAAAAGAACCCTAAGCTCTGAGATGCTTCTGGAGAATTCTTGGAAGAATCCCTTTTCAAGAACCATGTCTCTGGTTTCCCCACAAAGCTCCATAGCTTTGAGTGTCACTTTGTTCCATAGTTCCTGACATACTGCTACACCAACATCTTCCATTCCAATATCCATTGAATCTATTTCTGAACTTCCTGATTCCTTTCTTCGGAGTTTCAAAAATTTCAACTCTAATCAGAAAATACCATCACAACCTACAAAACAAACAAACCAACCACAAATAAGAATCAAAGAACAAGTTTTAATCTTGACAAACACCCAAATTGTAAGTTTTGTCTTGAAAAACACCCAAATTTTCATCACGTCTGGAACCCACGAAAAAACTCCATAGACAGGGAGAAATGATTGAACCAAGAGAAAAAAAAAAACCCAGAAAAGACTCACCTCAATTCAAAAGCAGACCACCAAAGCCAACATCAGTGCAGAAAAGCGGGAACCCTGCCTCTGAAACAATCAGAGAAAAGGGAAAAAAAAATGAAAGATCATTGCAAGAGAAGGCGGGAAGGTCCAGTACAAATGCGGGGAAAGTCTTTCATGGAATTAAAATTTCCACACAATATAATGATGTCTGAGACGCGTATCAAAAAGGTTTTTTAGAACCCAGATTACGTTTTGGCATGATGATGGTGGAAGAAACAGAAGTATATTGTTGTGTGGGGGAAGTTTGACATAAAGAAAGAAAGAAGCCGCGGTTGGTTTTGGGAAATGAGTAGTAGTAGTAGAAGTAATAGTAGTAGGCTCCACACGTCGCTCTTTAATTGCTTTGAAATTTCTTGGCCGGAGACTTTTTCCTTCTCGTCTCCTACCAACCCACGTCACTGATTACATTAGCTTTAGCTATGAATATGTGATAATAAAAACCATATCACTAGTAGTGGTTGATTCATCTCTCCATTTGGAGTCAAAAAATGAAGTTGTATTTTATAATAGAATTTTATTATTTTTATGATTTATTATGATCTTGAATTTGAGTATAAAAATATAATTATATTATATGATAAAGTTTTATCAATCTTATGGTTCCTTCCGACTCGTATGAGAATAGTAAGTGCAGTATGCAGTTATATTCTATAATATAGCTTTACTACTCTTTTGGTCTATTGTGGTCTCGAGTTCGAGCTTAGAAATACAGTTGTGTTTTATGGTAGAGCTTTATCGCTCCCATGATCATTCTTTGCTCGTATGAGGACTAGTTTGAGTATGATAAACAGTTATATTATGTGGTAGAGCTTTACCGCTCTTATAGTCTCTCCTGACGTGTATGAGAATTAGTCTAAGTATGATATACAGTTGTATTCTATGGCATAATTTTACCGCTCTTATGGTCCATTGTGATCTCAAATTTGAGCCTAAGAATACAGTTGTGTTCTGTAATAGAACTTTATTACTCTTGTGGTTCCTCTCTGTTCGTATGGGGATTAGTCCGAATGTGGTATGTAATTGTGTTCTATGGTATAGTTTTATCGCTCTTGTGATACATTGTGGTCTCGAGTTTGAGCTTGTTAATACAATTGTATTCGGTGAAAAAGCTTTATCGTCTTTGTGGTCTCTCTCAACTCGTATGAGAATTGATATAAATATAATATGACTTAAAAACGTCTTCCATACCTGCATGAGCCTACTCAAGACACCTCTAAATATATAAATATGTGGTTGTATCCTTTGTGATCGCTGTAATCTGAGAATTTGGCGCAGAATGCGGTTATTGTTTATAGTAGAGTTTTATTGCTTTTATGGTCCCTCTCGGTTTGTATGAAGATTAGTCCGAATTTGATATGCAATTGTGTTCTATGGTATAGCTTTATCCCTCTTGTAATACGTTGTGGTTTCGAGTTCGAGCTTGTTAATACAATTGTATTGGGTGAAATAACTTTATCATCTTTATGATCTCTTTCAACTCGTATGAAAATTAATATAAATATAATATGACTTAAAAACGTCTTGTGTAATGCGTAGTCCTAAACCATATAATCAAATAAATAGCCATCAGTTTAATGGTGGGTTGATTATGGCTCTTGTGGGTGGGGGACATAATTAGGAGTTGATAATAAATAATAGAGATTAGAGACACACACACAGCGAAGCCGTCTTTCAAGGTTTGGCGTCCGCACCGGGCGGGAGTCCAGATGGCGACCTTCGCATGTGGCCTTGAAAGTTTGAAACTTGACCGCATTAATGAAAAAGGGTATATGATGCTCCCCCATTTTTGGGTTATTTTGCTCTGCTTTTCCCTCTTTTCCCTTATTATATATAACAAATAATTAAGAATAATTTTTCCCCAACTAGATATAATCTTGCCATATGTTAAAAGATACCTTCTCCGTTATTATATTTGTTGGGAAATTTTATAGACCCATTTCTTTATATTGATACGGTATTGTTCACTTTGGACTTTATGTCCGTCGTGGTTTTATTTTTGGTTTTTTCTCAATAAGTCTCATATGAATTGAATATTGTTCATGCTGTAAGAATATTTTTTATATATGACTCAGGTGATAAAAAGAGATTTAATAAATATAATTAATTGGTTTGGGTTGAATAGCTTGATGGAGGAGCCAAGTAAGATTTGATGTGTTCTATGGGGACAAATAAATAAGAGTTAAAATGTCCAAACAACAAGGTTATATCTCAAAAGTTTAAACATGTGGAGATACATTTCCAAATTCCCATTTATTTTGTCTCTATTAACCAAATATCTCAAAATATAAATACAATTAAAACAAACAAAATAATTCCATCTATTTTGTTCTGAAGGAACTCAAATATTCTATATTTTTATTACACTTTAAGTTTAGATAATAAACTGTCTTATTAGAACTCAAAACTTAAAACCTCCTCCTTTTGTGTCTATTTAAAACAATAAGCATTATAACATTTGAGCTAGACACAATATAATTCTTAAAAAAATAAAAATAAAAAGTCATAAATATAATCTTGATTCAAAATAAAGTTTTCTCATGGACTTTAAAGATAAAACTAATCAATGCTAGGTTTATGAAGCAGACAGGGAGACCAATATGACCATGAAACTAAATCATTGCCGGTGTAGTGTCTTTGAGGCTTTTAGCAGTGTGAAAATTCACAGCTAGACATTTTTTGTTTTCTTCTTCTTTTCTTTTTTTTATTCATGTTGACTCAGTTTTCTTTCTTTTCTCTCCTCCCTTTTCCATATCCTCTGCATCCATAATCTCTTAAGGTCAATATCTCCCATGCCAAACACGTTTTGCACTAAAACAGAAACCTAAATTTTCTCGACACTACTTTATCATCTCCCCAAAAGGAGAAAAGAGAGTTTGGAGCCACAATGGCCTTTATTACAAGCTTAATTAATGGTCTCGAATTTGAGGTTTATGAATATAGTTGTGTTATGTGATAGAACTTTTTCGTCATTATAATTCATTCCGACTTTTATAGGGATTAGTATGAGTGTGGTATGTCTTAGAAGCGAGCTTTATGTTAAGAAACACGTTATCTTTATGACAAAAAATATAATTAAAATGTTTAACTATAAAAAAATTTAAAATTAAAATTTTCAATTGTGCATTTATAATATACTGATTAAAAGTTTAGGAACGTTCTCAAATTTTTCTTTATTTGTATTAAATTAAATTAAAGAGATATGGAAGATACGACTAGATTTTAACAAAAGTAAACTTTTGTTTTTTGACATCTCTTCACTTTGCAATATATCATAGTAACATGTTTCTTCACAATTTTTTTCTCCACTTCCTATGGCCACCAGATCTTGTTGGCTACAATTTTATCTTTTGATTGTAAGAAAATAGCAAAACTTTATGTAAATTATTATTATTTACAGTTCATTGAATAACTTTTATTATTTTAATTCTAATATTATTTCTAATTCTGATACTGATATGGACTTGAGTCAAAGAGGACAAAGAGAACTAGGATGTAGTGTGAACAAATATTTAAGACATGACCAAAATTGATGATATTATTTTGAAAATAAGAAAAACCAAACGTTTATCCTATATTTTATTAGGTGTGCACTTACTAAATTCATGTTCTTTTCAATGTACATTATACTAAATTTGTGTTTATCATCGGTTGTTCTGACGAATAGTTGTATTATCGGCGATTGGTTTTTCTTTGTGAGTTTTGTTGGTCAGGATGTCAGGAATTTCGATTCGACCAGTAATTATATGAGTAAGTGTTAAGTGAGAATGTTCTTGAATTTGAAATTTTCAATATTCTACGTATTTTACTCGAATATGCAGGTGCTTGGCTGATCATTTCTTATTAACCCAGATATTTACGATCATTTTCTAAAGTTTTTAGCACCTATGATTTTATGTTCCTATCCATTGTAATTGTAATACTAACCTAAATCAATAAACATAGACACTATTTTTTTCATAAAACAACTTCAATTTATATTATTACTTATTTTATCATTTTCAAATTTTCTTACTTTTTATATTATTAATATATGTATATATATATATATATATATATATATATATATATATATATATATATATATATATATATATATATATATATATATATATACTATTTTTCAAATTAATTTTTTTTAAAGCTCTTAATTGACTAGTACACCAGTAGTTTGGTCTTTGCCGATATTTGGAAATTGAAGCTAAAAACCAAAGTATGATGTGAAGAAAATGAAAAATAAAGCAAATAGCATCTTAAAGAAGAAGACAAATATCTAAGCAGAAATATCATGAAAAAAATTTGACCCTAAAGTAGAAAACATCATTGTCCCTTGGGCATGTTTGGAAGTGGTAAAAAAATGTGGGATTGAGCATTTTGGGCTAAAACAGAATCCCCAACGAATGCTACTGATGTTGTGCCATTTAGAGATAAATTAGATATGTTATGCTCTAATTTATTTTATATACTACTTGAATATATAGAATTATAAGCAAAATTATCAAAACCTTTTCTACCAAAACTTTTCTGTACTCTCTGTCACGATCATATATATATATACTAGTTTTTTTAAATTAATTTTTTTTTAAGCTCTTAATCTAATAGTACACCAATAAGTGTTGGTCTTTGGCTTTATTTGAAAATTGAAACTAAAAACCAAAAGTATGATGTGAAAGAAAATGAAGAAGCTAAGCAAATAGCACCTTAAAAAAAGACAAAAATATCTAAGCAAAATTATCATGAAAAAAAATTTGACCCTAAAGTAGAAAACATCGTGTCCCTTAGGGCTTAGGCATGTTTGAAGTAGTAAAAATGTGAGATTGACATTTTGGAGAACTAAAACAGAATCCCCAACTACAATGTAATATATCAAATAAAAAAAAAAAAAAAAAAAGGGACATCATGATATATTAGAGATATGTTGTCTCTAATTTATTTTATATACTACTTGAATATTGAAGAAAGACTTGGAAACATCAATTTAGCAATAAATAACATAACAGAATCGAAAGTAACCATACCTCGTGATGGCTAATTTACAGCAATTTAATCATCAACAACTTGGCCCAGGCCCACAATCACAAGCTATTCATTTGACTTTAAAGATTATCTGTTGACTACGTTGCAATTGAAACATCCCTTCCCTGCAGGGAAAATGACAATACTCTATAAATAACTACACACTTATAACATCATTGTAGCAGGCGGCTGTGCACCAGAACTTTTCTTCCAGCGTAAAGTTTTTCTGAAAATAGATAAATTTATTGATTCAAATTAATAATATAATAGATAAAAACACATAATCAAAAGTGTTAAAAATTTTAAAGGATGATGCAGTATCGAAGTTAATAATAAAAAGGATCGACTCAAGGTTTACACATTTGACGATCCAAAAATGTCTAGAATATTTACATTCCAGATCTACAGTATGCTCATAAATAAGTTTTGATTTGATGACTTTGTTGGATCGAATTTTACCATTTAAACTACCAATATGAAAACTCATAAAAAAGTTAATCATCGACGACACAACTACCCACCTCAATAAGTTGACAATAAAACACATTGTAACAAATCAACGACAACGTGTTATATGAGGTTAACTGAAAAAAAACACGAAAAACAAAGGTAAACTCATATTGATGTGAAAAAAAAACCACTTTATTGGAATGAGTTATTTCAAGTCAAGAATGGCCAAAAAATCACCCTTTCTCTTTAATGAGAACAAGGGTCTGAAAGAGAAAATAGAGGAAGGGACATCTAGGGTTTCCATAGAGAAAAATATGAGCTATGAAACTATTGATTAAGAATGAAGAAAATCAATAATAGTAGATATAACGCCCAAAATACCTAAATTTTTATAATAATTTTATTATATATTTCGGGTATGAATTGAGCCAAACTTGGGTTTTTCTCGAAAAACTGATAAACTGTGAAATGTGAAATGAATATGTGAGCATATAATTAAATATTATATGCTAAAATGAGAAATTGATTGAACCCGGAAATAAACCCAAGTGTAAAAAGGACAAATTTGGAATTGGTAAAATGAGGATCTAACGGTCAAAAATAGAATAAGCTTAAATGCTAAGGTAATGTAAATGTCTAAGTGAAAATTATGAGTGGGCCAGGCAAAAGTGGAATAATATGTGACTTAAATGAAAAATGGGTTAAGAGCCAAACATGGTCTTAGGAGAAAATGAACTTAAAGACCAAATGTGGTCTAGGGCTCCTTTTAGACGAAATCGTTTTTTAGAAGGCAAGAGAAGAGAAAGAGCTAGGGTTGAGGAGAGAAATCAGGTTTTGGTGGGAGGTCATCATTTACGGTTTCCAAAGTGATGCAGGAGGAAGGAAGAGGGAAGCTAGGGCAAAGAGTTTCAAGAGATTGAGTATGAACCTAAACCTGAAATTATCTTTGATGTTGGTTTAGAAAAAACTATCCATCCATGGGTTTTGCTCTTAGTTGGTTTGGGGATGTCTTAAGATGTTATTAGAGTGGTTCATGTTTTCTTTTTTGAGATTTTGGGGTGATTTTGGAAAAAATTGCAAAGTGTAAAAGCGGAAAATCACAGGCGTACATCGGAATCTGCATGATGTAGGGAACCTGTCGCGACATAGACCTACGCCAGGGCTTGGGATACCCTCGCCGCTGCGAAGCCGAGGTGCCAAAATGGCACCCCACGGGTACGCCATGGCGAAGCATTGCTGCACCGCGGCATAGCTACTATTCAAAGCAAGCATTTTTTTTTTTTTTTAGATTTTTGTTTCAGGCACCTCCTTATTGATGCATCGATAGTTTCAGAGGCTCAATAAATAATGGGGTTCAATAAGGATAAAACTAAATGAAAAACGTACCGTACCCTCGCGATATTCGTTTAGTACGATTAATTGTTCAACCACTAAGAGTGGAGAAATTGTATTTGACTAGGTGCGGGTGAAGACGACAACCTGACCTAGGACTGGTATCGAAAGAGATAAGGGATCGATAAATTGGTCTGTCCTCTGTGACTCAATTCTGATTTCAAGTTCTATTTGTGATATATATATATATATATATATATATATATATATATATATATAGTGATTTTGGATTTATTAGTATTCGAAGTGTTTGTAAATATCTGTGGCATATGTGATGTCTTTTGAACTATAAGAATTTGCATGTGATAAATTGATGTATTGATGGAATAAATAACATGTTTGGATTCTGCTGAATCCGTCATGAATGTTAATTTCTATAGTTCAATGTGAGGTGTAATATTGAATGCAGAAATCACATTACTGCGAGCGATAAACATAATGAGGTTGCGACTAATCATGATGAATGTTGACTCTATAGTCATATGTGAAATTGTATCTGAAGCGAAAAATGATATTAAAAGTGTATTTGTATAAAGTATCTTTACGTTACTTTAGACATTGTATAAAGACATTATTTTGATAAATGCATAGTTCGTATTGGCCCCGAAATGGAATAGAGGCGTATGGGAACCCTTAAGCATGAAAATGCTTGGCGTATTGTTTTATCAATACGCAGTCTTGAGTGATAGATAGAGTTGAAGCGGACCCAAGGTCGAGGGCTCGAGTCACTCGAGAAGATTCATGGAGTGTGCCACCTCACGTACATCCTCCTGGGCACTGCTGACATTGTTTGTAGAGCAAAGGAGTTGACTCGAAATTATTTTGTACCTATATCCGTATGGTTTGGATATCATGTTGTAAATAACGTAAATGACATTTTGTGTTTAAATGCATATTTGTAAAGGAATTGCATTGAATTTGTAAATGTTTATGAGCTTACCCCAACTTGAAATCGTTTCGGCAAAGATTTGATAATGGCAACATGTGTGGTTGGTAATGGTCGTAGGGTGTCTCGGGTTTTAGTTCCAGTCATGATGAGGACAGAACTAAATTGAGTGCTCCTTTGGTAGTATTCAGGCATCTGGATCAGTTGGGTTAACCAATTGGGTTCCGAACCTAGAAGGGTGCTCTGATGAATGGAACCATCATAGAAATTAGCGATACAACTGACATTGATTAAAAACTTATGAGTCTTAAACTCGTCTATTTTCAATCCATTTTCATTTTGATTTTTAGTATATTCAAATATGTTTTAATGACAAATTATGGAATATTCACCAACTTGGTGTTTGCAGTTTCAATTCAAAAGAAGAAAATTGCGACAGAAAGAAGAAAAGAGCATTTGCGATAGTCTATATTCAAAAGCGAAATTTTGTTTATCAAGACAGCGTCAGCGAAATAGCAAAAATTTAGTGCAACAATATTTCTCTACCTTTAACACAAAGTATAATAGAATATTGATGAGAGAGCCATTAAAGACAGAAAAGTGTGATGTCGCGACGAGAAAATGGGAGGAAAGAATCTAGCGGTCGGTTGAGACCAGAAGGCTCTTAGCGTCAGGCCTGGCTGGCAGGCAGCGAGAACCTACGCCGGGACAAGGGATTTTACGTCACGATAACATGGTACAACGTGGAAAAGCTTGTTGGGAGGACGAAGAAGAGCTTGAGAAGGCTGATACTTTATGTGCGACAAGGTAATGTATGTCAGCGACTTTGAAAGAAAAAATATCACACGCTCGCCACAGCGAGTTGTTATGTGTGTCGCGGCAGAAGAAGAAGCGTTGGTTCACGACAGGATAAACAAGGTAAGCGTATGTGATGGATTGGCTGGGCTGACCTAGTCGCGTAAAGAATCAATGTTGCGACGCTAGCTGAAGCAGAGATGATTCTATGTCGTGAAAAGGATCTTAAGGTCGCGACACGGAGATTAGCTGAACATTGATAAACAAGGTCGCGATAGACTTTTCTATGTCGCGACAAAGATTCCAACACAACGAAGAAAGGTCTTGTCGTGACATAACAAACTGGGTCACGACACAAATATGGCGAATCTGAAAAATCTGTCGTGACATAAAGCTAGTCGCGATAGTAAGCCCATAGACAACAACAGAGGCTATGTCACGAAGATCAAAACATTTGTTCAAATGAACCAACGGACATGCTGTCGCGATATAAAAACTGGGTCACGACACCAATTTGAAGAAGCTGCACAAAAACACTATCGCGACACAATTGTTGATGTCATAACATAACTATTCCAGTAACCACATATAAGATTGTCGCGACATAGAACAAATAGAACGACAAACCTTACCACATGAATTGTTAAAGAAGCCAAAGAAAGATCACATCGTGTGAAAAGGAAAGCTACGTCAGTGACATGTGAATATGCTAAAAAAGGAATCTTGTCGTGACCAAAACTTTATCGTGGTTGCTTGAATCGAAGGAGCACGAGGGAGGCGGTGGCAGCAGATATTGCATGCTACAACAGAGACCTACGATAAAGATTTAAAACTCTGTCTCAACAACACTTTCAGGTCGCGATAGAGAATGCAATTTGGGCCAGAATTTTGGGGATCCACAATGTAGCCTCGAATTTAGGGCCCAAACTTCTGAGGCTCTATAAATAGAAACAATTTGAGGAAAGTGAGTCAATCAGTCGGCGGAAAAACCAGAGCAACTGGGGAGTTGAGGACTCTTTTGTATTATATTTTATTTTTCTTTTCTTCGTAGATTAGATTTGTATAAAATTTCAATTTGTTCTTGGACACAACGATGAATTGTTCAAAGTTTAGAAGTTGAGCAAAATTGTTAAAGATCGATTTCGATTACTATTTGATGTGAAATTTAGATAAAAATTTGGAATTCATTTCTTTCGATTGGTCTGATTCATTAGTTCATGATCGATTATTTAGTATTCACTATGATTCAATTTTCGAAAAACACAAAGTGAGTACCTCGTGTAGCGGGGATTAGTTTGCTATACTGGAAACATCCATGGGGCCCCGGGGCTCGAACTTTTATCACCTCTTTCATGTGGCTGAGCTCTTGTTGGATATCTTGGAACCGCTGCTCCCAAGATCGTTCCTCCTTTCCCCTCTGATGAGGGGTCGACTCTTCACCTCCATCGTCCCTGTCAAACGTTCCTTCGTTGCGACCGTCTCCGGGGGGTACATAGGGATCATGCCCTCTGGTCCGGCTATTTTCTCCTCCTCCGACAGCGTCTCGGGGGGCACCAAGGTGTTGTTGCTCCTCTGTATGGTATGAGTATTGGCCTTCCCTTGGGCTGTTGTTCATCTGTGGTCGTTGCATGCAATAGGGTGAGTTCACGCTAATTCCTACGCAGCGCTAATTGACGAGACGGAGGGCCTTCATCTCATTGCTGGCGTGAGAGCTCGAGCGTCTCCGTTATAGCTAATCAGCGTCGTCCTATTGGTCTTGCGTCCTCGGAGGATTGGCGTGACTACACTTTCGTGTTTAAGTTGATACCATCGATCTTGAGAAATCGAGTTTATTTGTAGAGAATAGTCGTTCCCGCAGGTGGCTAAGCGATGGTGCTTTTCTTTGTAGGAGTCGTTAGATTCGATCTGTTGTGTTTGGATAAATATCTGACACGCGCTGCACGAAGCGATGATCGTGCGGGTATACTGGCTCTCAGTTACTAAGTCAATTTCTTTCTTAGGGAAAAGGAAGAATTCAACTGTTGAGGGCGCTATAACTGCCTACCTTTTGTTGGTGGGATTGCTCGATATTTATAGTGAATGATCACGATGACTTTCCTTGTTGAAAGATGATACGACGTCTTTCCCATTGGGTAGGGGATCTTTTCTTCCTTATTGCTAACTGAATATTTAGAGGATAATTAGAGGAATTGTGTCATTAGGGGATGTGCCCGCTAGTTGATATTGGATCGTAGATATGGAGTGCTTTTCCTTTCTTACGGCTCAGGCGGCGGTGACGGTTATCACAAATCGTGAGTTAGGCCCACTAGGCTTAGTTGCCGACCATGGGCTCATGCCTTGGGAAACGGGGACATCACTATGGGCGAGTTCCCGGTGAGATATTGCCGGCCCCATGGAGGATGTCCAACTGAACAAGGCAGATCCACGGGCTGTGGGTTTGCTTTTATTTTAGGCATTATCGAAGCGTGAATGTTGCGTCGTCTTCTAAAGTTTTTAGCACCTATGTTTTTATGTTTCTATAGTTATGATATAATACTAACCCCTAAATCAATAAACATATACCTTCTTTTCCTTTCATAAAACAACTTTAATTTATATTATTGCTTATTTTATCATTTTCAAATTTTCTTACTTTTATATATTATTAATATATATATATATATATATAGCGTATACTAAGTCCTTCTTTTCAATGTACATTATACTAAATTTGTGTTTTACCATCGATTTGTTGCAACGAATAGTTATATCATCGACGATTGATTTTTTCGTGGGTTTTCATGTTGACATATCAGATGTCAGTTTCGATCCGACAGAATAATTATATCAAATCTTGTTCATCATAATGTTGCAGATTTGGAATTTTCAATATTCTATATTTTTTTTATTATCAAATATATGAGTGCTGATCCGATCGTTTTACTATTAGCAGAAAGTTGCGATTACTGCCAAGTTTTTAGCACCTATGATTTTATGTTTCTATCTATTGTAATTGTAATACTAACCTAAATCAATAAACATATACATTATTTTCTTTCATAAAACAACTTCAATTTATATTATTGCTTATTTTATCATTTTTAAAATTTTCTTACTTTTTTATATTATATATATATAGGAGTGTACACTTACTAAATTCGTATTGTTTTTCAGTAATACGTTATCTTAAATTTGTGTTTTAATTGATTTATTCTGACGAATAGTTATCGTGATGATTGATTTTTTTATAGGTTTTCATGTTAACAGATCAGATGTCAAAGTTTTGATCCGATAGAGTAATTATATCAAATCTTGTTCATCAGAACGTTGCAAATTTTGAATTTTCAATAATCTATATTTGACTATATTATCAAATAATGTAGTCTTGATCGGAGTCATTTAGCCCAATGCAGATATTGCGATCGCGCCCACAAGTTTTAATGACTTTTGATTTTATGTTTATCGATTGTAATTATAATCTTAGCTTAAATCATCAACATATACACTATTTTCTTTCATAAAACAACTTCCCAATTTATATTGCTTATTTTATCATTTTCAAAAATTTCTTACTTTTTATATTAAGTAATATATATATACTATTTTTTTCAAATTAATTTTTTTTTAAACTCTTAATTGACTAGTACACCAGTAGTGTTGATTCTTTGGTGTTATTTGGAAGTGAAGCTAAAAAACCAAAAAGTATGATGTGAAAGAAAACGAAGGTAGCGAATAGCGTCTTAAGAAAGGAGCAAAAATATCTAGCTTAAAAATATCATGAAAAAAAATTTGACCCTAAAGTAGAAAACATCGTGTCCCTTAGGTATGATTGCAGTGGTAAAAATGTGAGATTGACATTTTGGAGAACCAGAATCCCGAACAAGAGTACTGCAATGTAATATATCAAAAAAAAAAAAAGATATCATGATATATTAGAGATATGTTGTCTACAATTTATTTTATGTTTCTTTTGAATATATAGAATTATAAATAAAATTATCGAAACCCACTTTCTACTCCATTTACTCTTGCTTTTTCTCGATAAATCATATTTTTAAGCAAAGGGTATTTTTTACTATTATTTTTTGCTTGAAATCACTTTTTATACACTCCTTTATTTAGTACATTTCTTAATAAAATGGTTAATCGCAAAATATTTAAGTATTTTCTTTGTTTTTGTGTTATGTGATTTTATTATAATGTTTAGTTTATCGTCGATTTGTTTACGCGATCTGATGTTTTTTGTGTTTTATGACGTTTATTTGTGTGGGTCTGCACGATTCAAATAGGCAAAAGGGATTGAAGCTGTTTAAACATATATACTTTCATTCAACCATGCTTATATCACTTTATTTTGTTCGGAATCTATCCATATAGTTAAGCTTAAACTCGATTCTGATACCACTTTTTAGAAAATCTAATGAACTAATCTTTTCACATTTGTATGATATTATTTACTTCAGGTTTGAGACTCTCGTGGTTTTATTTTTAGGCTTGTCCCAAAAAATCTTATATCAATTGAATATTATTCATGCTTATTAACTCGTGATTTTTATTATTTTTAACTGATATGGGACTTTGGATACACACCAAACAACCATTTTTATGAATGAGATGGAATAAGGGTCGTTCATAGCTAAACTTTTGAAGGAAGATAGCACCAATGAGAGCTCAACTTCTGCTTCAGATGGTAGAATTTGATGCCAACCTTTAAGAGTGGTTGAAAGTCTCGGTAAAAGAGAAGCAATATAAGGCGTTGAACTTTTGGAGATAAAAGTTGTTTTAGAGGGATATTTCGGGAGGAGCCAAGTACTATTTGATGTGTTCTGTGGAGAGTGGAGACAAACAGAAAAGAGTAAAAATGTCCCAACAACGTTATATCTCAAAAGTTTAAACATGTGGACTCTATTAACCAAATATCTCAAAAAATAAATACAATTAAAACAAACAAAATAATTCCATCTATTTTGTTCTGAAGGGAAAAATAATTCTATATTTTTTATTACACTTCAATTTTAAGATAGTAAACTGTCTTATTAGAACTCAGAACTTAAAACCTCCTCCTTCTTTTGTGTCTATTTAAAACAATGAGCATTATAACATTTGAGCTAGACATAATAAACATCTTAAAAAAATAACATAAAAAGTCATAAATATAATCTTGATTCAAAATAAAGTTTTCTCATGGACTTTAAAGATAAAACTAATCAATGCTAGGTTTATGAAGCAGACAGGGAGACCAATATGACCATGAAACTAAACCATTGCCGGTGTAGTGTCTTTGAGGCTTTTAGCAGTGTGAAAATTAACAGCTAGACATTTTTTGTTTTCTTCTTCTTTTCTTTTTTTTATTCATGTTGACTCAGTTCTCTTTCTTTTCTCTCCTCCCTTTTCCATATCCTCTGCATCCATAATCTCTTAAGGTCAATATCTCCTTTAAACACGTTTTTGCACTAAAACGAAACCTAAATTTTCTCATTTTCTTTACATATTTCTCCCCGAAAGGAGAAAATAGAGTTGGGAGCCACAATGGCCTTTATTACAAGCTTAATTAGTGATCTCGAATTTAAGTTTTATGAATATAGTTGTATTATATGACATAACTTTATCATCATGATTCATTTCGACTTTTATAAGGATTAGTATAAGTGTGGTATAACTTAAAGCGACTTTCATTCAAAACACATTATGCTCTGACAAAAAAATATAATTAAAATGTTTAACTATAAAAAAAATAAAAATAAAATTTATAATTATTGCATTTATAATATACTGATTAAAGTTTATGAACGTTCTCAAAATTTTCTTTATTTGTATTAAATTAAATTAAGAGATGGAAGATATGACTAGATTTT